>VZRV01010647.1:1052406-1226638 GCA_013398115.1 Falcunculus frontatus | reverse complement strand
CGGTGCCCGCAGCGTGCGGGGCCGGGCAGCGCCGGGGGCCGCAGCCGCGGGAGCCGCCCTGCGCCGGGCGGGCGGCACCTGCCCGGAGCGGTGGGGAGCAAAGCCCGCCCGGAGGGACGGAGCCGGCGGCGAGGAATCAATACCCGCACGGAAATGTGGAATTGAGCTGCGGAGCGGGGCCGGAGAGGGGCAGCAGTTCTGCTGCGGGCGGCCGGGAGCTTTCGGGAGGCAGACACCGGTGTCCCAGTCCCTGAGTATCCCATCCCGCCACGTCCTGAAACAGTTTGTGCGTTCAGAGTGAGAGTGATCTGATACTTACTCTTAGGCAGAAGGAAACAGGAGCATTTAGACGTGAAAAATAACTCGGGACCGGTCTCGATGTGTCTTTACTTTTTCTTTTTACAAGCCTTTTTGTATAGGAAAAAGCCTTAGGCTTTTTTTTTTTTTCCCAAGAAATATGTTAGAAATGCATTTTGTTGTAGAGCGAGGAGAGCTGACATGGGAAGCATCCTACGCCACTGTTAGAATTCATGGCTAAAGTGGGTACTTCAGCTCAGCAGCAAACCCGTAACTGGTTGCATTCACACGTAAAGTTCTACCCTGCTTTAAGGGGAGACGGAGTATTTGACGTTTTAGTCAGGGCTGAGGATCACCATCATCACGATTGCCATGTTTTCGCTGAAGATCCTAAAGCATTCTACAGTGACAGGTATGGTTATAGATTTTACTGTCCAGGTTAGCAAAATCAAGGTCATGCAGCAAAACTGGGAACATAGATAATTCCCGTGCTCAAACTGTAGTTCCAGAAGCTCTGGCATCGTTTTGCTAACCCAGTGCTTTGCTGAATGTTTATGTATGAGCTGAGGAAGCTTAAGAAGGAGCACTAGAGAACTTTCTGGGTATGGATTTGTTTAGGGCTGTGAGCAGTGGTACAAGTGCTTAGAGGGTTTTAGACAACTGCAGCTGAGTTAATTGAAACCTTTTTGGAGCTGGAGGGCTCGAGGAAAGATTAGCTATCTGCAGGCACTCCTAGTGAGTGCTCACGGCTATTAAATATATTCTACAAAAAATAACTCCTTGCATGTGATTCAAATACAGCAAATATATGCAATTTCAGCTGAAAGAGAAAGGAAGAAATAAATAATTAGGAGCCTTGCAAAGCAGGTGGTTGGGGTTGTTAAGTACCTTTTGCAATCTTACAGTGCCAGTGTGAAGCAAAGAGCAACAGCCAGAAAGCTGAAGGCAGGTTCTGCACAAACAGTGCCAAATGTGTCAGTGGTGTTGCTGCAGTGTTTAAAGCAGGAACATAGCATCAATTATCATGGTTATTTAAAAAGAAGAAAAAAGGAGGGGGGCGGGCAGGGGAAAGGGAGAGCCTGGCTCCTTGCAGTTCCATCCTTGTGGTGTTCTTCCCCAGGCTCTGCATTGACGTCACAATGACACGGTGAAGCCGAAGGCAGGAGCTGGGAACAGTTCTTCTGCTTCACTTTTGGTAATTGAGTGAGTTTGCCACCACTGCGTTCCTTCCAGCATGGCCAAGAGTGCAGAAGTGAAGTTGGCGATCTTTGGTCGAGCTGGCGTGGGCAAGTCAGGTATGTTTGACTTCTGATTTTTCCTTCTGCTTGTCATCAGGTAACTTTTTGCTCCCTCTGTGCAGACAAACTCTTAGTAAAAAAGGACATCTCTGACCTTCCACTTGTCAGGGAGGTTGGGATCAGGCCAGGAATTCTCTCTTCCTTGGCTTTTCGTGCTATTTTCTCTAGGTTCTACCAAATAAAAATACTTTTATCACTTTTTAACAATAAGCAACAGAACAAACTTCTCAACCCAAATCAAACCCATTTTTCATGAAGTGAGTGGGAACATTATTCTTTTCTGGGGGAACAGAATTGGTAATATTCAATTTGTCTCTTCATAGCTTGTGCTCAGTGAAGGCATGGAATATTATGCTCCCTATCCTCTGTTAAATATTAGATGACTTCTGTAACAGTTGTAATTCTGGCTGATTTCCACAGGAAATTTTAGACTCAGCAACTCAAAGAAGTTTTGTTCTCAATGCTCTCCTGGGTTTACATATTTACTAGGAAATTAAGGCAGGACCATGTGTAAAGTTTGCATTTGTAGAGATCTTTTGAGAAATAAACATAGTCTGGCGAGTTCATGTGGTAGAGACACAAGGGGGAGGCATAAATGTTAAAAATCCATTTCTACAGACAGCCTTTCCTCTGGTGAGACGAGGAGCAGAGTGTGAAGGTTGCAGCCTCTCTCGGGTAGTTCAGGAGTGTTGCATTAACCTGACAGCTCCATGACCACTCTAACAAGTCCTTGCACCACAGGGATGAGGAAATGAGGAGACTGAGCCTAATCATGCTCCTGTGGCCATTTGGGAACTGCAAGATTCTGTTTATTTTAGAAAAAATCTGCACAAGAGAGGGCAGGAGATAGGATGTCCTGGTAAGAGCATTAAGCTAGACTCAGCTGCCATCAGCCAGCTCCAGTTCCCCAAAGTGACTTTTATATTATGCATGCCAAGGTTCTGTCCCATAAATGTATTACAGTTTCACTAACTTGGGAATGGGTTGTTTATAAAAGCACGTTTACCCAGAGGGTATTTTACCAGAACACTATCAGTGAAGTAGCTCTGTCAGCTATCAGGAAAAAAGGCGTATGTGAGGCAGAAGTTCTTAGAGATTATACTGCTTATTCAAAGGCAATGCAGATTAAATTCCACCTTTCTGAATAGAATGCCTGAGGGAATGCTGATAATGTACTGGGATAAGTTTAAACTCTTCCTTCTTCCCCACTGCACTCACCCCATCCACTCTTTTGTATTCATATTTCACTGTCCTACCCAAGTTTTGCAACTTCAGTGGTTCCCCTTTGGGTTTATCTTACATTCAGTTGATGGTTTCTGTGGTTGTCCAGTCTTTTGGTTGGATTCAAAATAATGCAAGAGAACATTGAAATATTTGCAGGACAACTGAAACATTAAAAGAGTCCCTTCTCCCTGGTTTTCTTAATAGTCTGAGAGCTTGTATTTAAAAAATACAAAACTACCTTTTAAGTGCTCCGTTAAAATGCTACACCAGCACAGGATCAACAAGAGCCTTTTTTACCTGTTGTATCCTTTTTACCTTTTGTATCCTTTCAGTATATACTAGGATAGTATAAATAGTAAAAATATTTCCCTGTAGTCCTGGAACTGGGTGGGAGACAAAAGAAATGGAAAGCCAATAAAAACATCCTAGTCCTTTGAAGTCTTCCTCCTCTCTCCTTTTATTCCCTTTGAGATGCAAGGAAATGTTACATAAAATATGAATAAGGTCCCCTCTATTGACTGTGACCATATATATGTGAATGTGTGTGGATATTAAAGCACAAACAAGTGGGCAGCCCAATAAGGTGAATTTAGTGGGGTGGAAGGACCACAGAGCACTATCAGCTACCTCAACAGAGCAGCAACTGTGCCTCCAGCTTGCTTATGAGAGCCCCTCTTGTACATTCCCATAAAAGGATCCAGTTTCAACAGCTTGGCCAACTCCAGAGAAATAAGTGTGTGTGTGAGGGGGGCGGTGTCTGAAAATACCTATTTGCCCGTAGCCAACAGTAACAACAGTGGGAGCTGTGAAAGTGCTGTTCCACCTTTGCTAAAAACAGAGCTGGACACAACGCAGTCTCCAGACAGCTGGGTCTGGTGGGCAACACCCTGCTGGAACAGTGCTGATAGTGTCTTTTTTAGTGTAACCATGTCATTCCCTGTCCCTGGGACCAGTTTGTCGTGTGCTGTGGAGACAGGAGCCTGTGGTCATTGCTTGCTGGAGCAGACTTGGCCAGACAGCTGAAAGATAAGCCAGACTCTAGAAGCAAGAGCACCAGGCAAAGTGCTGGAGCACACATGGCACGAAAAGGAGACGTTGGGTGATAAATAGGGCCACTGTAACTGCCAGAAAGTCATGTCAAAATATGGTCACTGGCTTGCTTTCCTGGCTCATCTTTGTTTGCTGAGGAAGAGCCAGGCATTAGGTTCTTAAGCTGTAAGTGGCTGAAGCACCTGACAGCATCTCAGAAGTTACAGAAACGCATTGTAATGTCCTGGAGAGGCTCCTCTCCCACTTCCTGACCCAGATTTCAGATCAGTGAGTCAAAGCAGCTATGGAGAAAGGAGTGCTCTGCTTCAGGACACGTGGGGAACTACAGCTCCATGAAAGTCATTAGACCTGTTGTCATTACTGCAAGCTGAGGAGCATCCCCATCTCATCGTTAATGCCAGACATCTGTTTAAAGGGTGAAAGATTCCCTGTTCTACAGAGCAGTCCTTTCCAAGACTCTCCCAAACATGAGGTGGGGAAACCAGAACGCTGTTCACAAATCTGAGTAGTGATAGCATCTCAAAAGAGTTAAATCCAGGGAAAACAAAACTTTACTCCACTTTCTTGCTGCTTATCAAGTTTCCATTGTTCAAAGGTTTAAAAAAACAAGCAGGAGGCAATAGCTAATGTGAGTGTCAGCTTTTCACTGTTCTCCTTCCTTGCCTTGTCTCCTTCTGCCTGCTGGACAAGACCAGCAGAGTGGCTAATCAACTCACCTGTCCTGTTTTGCCCTTTTCCTTAATGCAGACCTAAACCTTTCAAATAGAAAAAAAAGAGCAAACCAGCTCAGAAAGAGGCACACAGGAGTTCCTCCAGCTCAGAGTTACACTGGGTAATGAGCAAACTCATCAGGTACAAGCTTCCCAGCCTGCTCTCGTACACTGGACTAGATGCTCCTCCATTCACCCTGTTCTTGCTGTATAAAAGCTGCAAAAACATTGTTTTAAAACAGCTGAAAAAAACAGATGAGGGGCTCTGCCTGAGCCAAGGAGCACTTTGCAGCTGCCTCACTCGGGAAGAGGAGGAAGTGCTCTGTGGGTGGGAAGGGACATTGCTAAGACCTGCTACAGATAACAGGGCTGTACCTCCTAATTTGGGCTGGAGTCAAGCAGCACTGAGGAGGGGAGAGAGCTTTTAAAGTCTTTATGGCCAAGAGGAGCTTGGATGGAGCGGAGAATGAAAGCTGAAGTGAATTACTTAAACACTGCTGTTTAAATTGTTCTTTCACTGAATCCTACAGCTTCATTCCTATGGTAACAAAACTGATGATTTCCTAAATAGCTCCTTTTAAAACTACAGTAGTAGCAATTAATAAAGACTTAAAGGCCTTGTTCTTCCATGTCATCACAAGACACAGTATGTGCCCAGAAATCTGAAGAGGAGCGAAAATGTACGAACCAGGAGCAGAAGAACAGGGCTGGATAACACTTCGTGGCTGATGCTTTTCCAACTCATAACTCGGTTGACTATGAATGCTCAAAATACCTCTGCTCAGGAGCCTTTCTATTTTGGCCAAAAAAGAGACAATGTCCAGCTGCAGCATGTGCTATCCAACTTGCCTTTTTGCTGTGTGTGTGCCAGGCTGAACACTCCGAGTCTCTGTGCTAGCACGGGTGGTTTGCCCAGCCCCTGGCAGATGCAGTTCTCATCTGTCTGGCTGGGTTGTGCAGCTGCAGCCGAGGAATGGGGCATGGAAGTGTGTGGGGGAAGATCCTGAAGCTCCCAAAGGCTCCCCCCAATAAGTCAATAAATGAGTCAGCTCCTAAGCAAATCATTGCTTGTGCAATCAGGTACACGAGGCACAGGGTTGTTGTCACCTTTTGATCCAGCAACAGCTCAGATGCTTCCAGTTGGGCAAAAAGGTGACCAGAAACGTGGTTTCAGTAAGTGTCACCTCGTGAAGAGCCTGTGCCATCACAGAAATGAAGAGCTCAGCAACTCCAGTCATTTTAGAGTCACAGCTCGGAAAGTCCTGAGCAGACACATATTTGTATCTGTGGGCTTATGCTGTTTTCCCACGTCTAAGCCAGGATGGGGGAGCATATCTGGGAGAAAGATACCTGGTGTTGAAAGTTCCTACAGAACAAACTCGAGCAGCAGCCAAGCCAGAGAGTCCTTCAACAAATCTGTGGTTTGTTTTCATTATTTGAGGATATGTCTGAAACACACTACCAGGGATCACTTCCCGATTGCAAGGCCTGGGCACGTGGGAAATAGAACTGCATTCACTGTCACCCCACGCCCCCTTCAGAAAACCCTGTGGGTTACTGGGAAAGAAGCCCAAAGTGATTTTTCTGCTCCACAAATCCCCGCTCATACGTTTTCCCCCCCAGTTGCATTTCAGGGACTTTTGCAGAGGAAACATGAGTTATTAAGGAGTGATTAGTTATCAAGCTCACAGCTCTGCTAGTAAGGCAGGGAAAGCTGCCACAAGAGCTTCAAAGTCCATGCTACACCACCTGATGTATGGAGGGAGGACTACTGTGATAAGGTGCCTCTGAAATCCAGAAATGTGAGTGGAAAGAGACTGGATTTTCTGTTGTGGGTTTTGTTTTTGTTTTCTTTTTTTTTTTACTTGCACTAGTGTCATAGATCAGTTGGCTTTTTTTCCTTTGTTCTCGGGAATGGCAATGACAACCATATGCTGAAGTGATTATTCATTGATCAGGTCTAACACAGGTTTATTAATCATCTTATATTATTTTGCTGGTAAAGTACTCATAAAACACCCCCACTTTTTACGCTCTCTGGTTTTACACTTTTCAACCAGCTCCAGGTTCTCTGAAGGTACTGTGCATGTAGGTGTATAAGTCATAACAGTAATTAGGTCACTAATTTTAAGATTATTTCTTCCCCCAATGTATCCCCTTGGAGCAAGTAATATTGCAAGCAAAGAGTTGTGTTGCGATGACCTTCCCAAGCTCCTGTCAAGTGGATGAAGCTGATGTCTAATTAGAGGGTGAGCCTCAAGTTCATGCATTGGTGAAATAAGTTGCATTGTGGCCTTACCACACAGATACAAGCTCTTTAGTCAAAGAGCCTTTATCAAAACTGCATTTGTTGATTCTTGTCGTGCTAGAACTAAAGAGAAGGAGCACCAGGAACCTGGGCTAGGCATACAAACATTTGCTCTGCTTGTGTGTGTAACCTCCTCCCTTTCCTTGGCTTGTTTGCCTATCCGTGGTTCACTATAGCCTTGCCCTCGGTGTAGCAGAAACCATTCATGCTCTGCTCAACATTTGATCTTCCTTCTGGCTAACCATGAAATAGTAAAATGCGGGATTTCTCTAACCGAATGCCAACATTGTTCAGTCAAGCATGGCTGCCTCCCCTGTTCCACCTCATTTGACCACATCTGACATCAGCTCTACCTGTATCCCCTCTGAGCAGCTGGTGGCAGCTGTTGGAGCTAAGACTAGTCCTGCTGTTCTTTTTTTTTTTTTTATGTTTAGGTTGGGCTAAATATAGCCTGCTGTTTGATTACTGGGGAAGGAATGCCAGGATTCAAGATTTATGTGTGCAGCACAAATTCTTCCCTTGGCCTGTGCCTAGCCACCCTCTGCAGCTCTTGCCTTGATAAGATAGCTGCCCTGCCCACTTGTCTCCTGCAGTTTTGCCAAAGGCAACTGCAAAGCTTCCTGGTGGAGTCCCAGGAAGGGTTTTTCAGGGCATGGTGAAGGCCTGCAGTGTTTGGGTCAGTCTGCTGCTCCCCACCCAAGGGTGCCACTGAATGCACTGGTGTTTCCCAGATCACTGGGAGGTCCTTTCAGAAATAGCATGATTTTTATTCTTCCACGAACTTGTTGTTTCCAAGTCTGATGTCTGAAGTCCCTTTGCCTTGCACCTACTTTTCTTACCTTGTTTCTTCTCAGCTGTCCCCTCCCCTCTCCCCCTGCCAGTTCCCTAGAACTCTACATGTTCCCTAGGGACTGCATATGGTGAAATGGCTTTGTACTTCACAAGAAAACTCTGTATTTACAGTTCCTTTCTCACTCTGCTGACTTTGGACTTCCTCCCAACTCTGCTTCTCATCCCCAGCTCCTTCTTTGCCCACACTGCCAGTGCATTGTGCATCATCGAATGCTCAGGGCATGAGATCCAGATGAGCTAATCCTGGCAGCAGTGGTGTGATGCAGCAGAGAGCAGTCACTCTGAAGTGGTTCCTTCTGTCCTGGAAACCATTCCTTGGCGTGGACTCTGAGGATGTTCCAAGCTTTGACTGCTCCAGGCAGTCATTGCATGGAGCCAGGTTTGCACAGGTTAAAAAGGGAAGCAGTGTATATCTGTACATAGCTAGTCTTGGTCATAGGAATGGGTAAATTTACCTATTTTGGCTTTGTGGCAGAGCAGGAGAAACAAGTTATGTCTGTATTTCTCAAGCAGACTCTTTTCCTGCATTTGTTTCTGTGCCACCCTTGAACCTTTTGCATTCGCAGCATTTAAAAATAAATATGTTAGGTGTACAAAAAACTAACACTGCCTTAAAGAAGGAGGATCAATGAAATGCTTTAGGCTCTGACTGAGCCCTGGTTACAGGGCTGTGATTATCTGCTGGTGACTGAGGGTGTTTGTACCCTCTCACCACACGCCTGGCAGGCACTCCCAACGCTCTGGTGAGCGGGAGAGACAAAGAATGGCTCTAAGAGAGCAAGGGGACTATGGAATCTTCATCCATTTGCTGCTTTTATTCCAAGCCTGTGTTTGCTCAGTATTACTGGCAGTCTTTTATACACCCCCTGCTGCAGAGGCAATTACAGCTTTGGGCAAGGACATCCCTCAGCTTCCCTTCCCTCTCCCCAGGCAGTTTGAGGGGTGCTGATGGAGCGCTCCCCATTGCCTCTCCAAAGTTACGGAACTCCCACCTCACCAGCTCCCAGCCTGGCCTGCTGTTTGAACCCACATTTCTGTCCATTCACCTCGGATCAAACCAGCCCCTCCTCTTTTCACTGACTCCTACCTTTTCCTGGAGACAGGAAAATAACTGAGGGAGGTGCATCTGTTTCTATCACCTTTTCATAGTTCTGAATGGGAAAAGTTCTTTTTATGACTGTTTCCCACCAGGTAGAGCATTCACACTGCTGGAGTTAGTCTGCAGCTGTTGCAGTTTCTAATGGATTTGCCGTGTAGGTGTTGGGAAGTGCCATATATTATGGTAGTGACGCTGTAGATAACTCATATTCTATGCATACAGCACGAAAAGATGAATGGCAAGAGAAGCATGAAGCCCTGGGGAAGGAAGTAGTAGATATATTAAACATATGTGCAGCCTTAAAATGTCATAGAAATTGGCTGGAGCCTCCAGCTGCCTTTCCAGAAATGTTAGACAGTAGTCTGTGCTCAGGAAAATGAGGGAGTATGTTGAAAACATCCAGCCTGGGTTTGAAAGCACACGGAGCTGCTGACATTCCCGGGTTGTTGTGCTGCTGCTGCTGTGCTGGGGTCAGCAGCAAAGAAGCTGCAGACAAGCAAGAGCAGAGGCCTGGGGCAGTGGTGTTACCACAGGGGAACTCTTTGGGTAAGCAGCTTGAAAAGTTTTCGGGGTGGAAGGATGCAACTGGGCAGTGCACAGGATGCACTCTCCCAGGGAGGGAATTTCTTCAAGCACTCTGGCTTTCCCAAGGGCTGTGGGAACAAGGGCCGGTGCCACGGCCCTCCTGCAAGGCAGGCCACTGGGACTGGCCTCCAGTGGACAGTGTGGGAACTGAGGTGAAGGAAAGGGGGAGCCTGATAGTCCCAAGTCACCAAGGGAATTGTGACTCGGGCGTTGCCCAAACTCCTTTCCATGACTTCTCTTCAGGGCCAGGGCTGCTGAGATCCAGCCTCATGGATGGCTCCCAGGCTGGCAGCATCTGGGACCCAACCCCTGTCAGCCCTGCGGGATCCTTGTGACCCTTTATGGCTCCTCCACTGACATTAATTATTGACAGCAAAATAAAGCACAAAAGCAACATTTATTTTCATTAAAAACATATTTGGCAATCCTGTCTTTCACTGCTTCCTCAATAGGACTTAATTTCATTTTGACCCACAGGACCACAAGCACAAAAGGAGCTTGTGTTTACTTCCTTTCTCCCCTTCATGTGGGTACATTTTCCATCCAACTCTCAGTCTAATAATATATATATAATATAATCTATCAGAGATTTGCACAACCCTCCTCTAGAGAGCTGCTTTTGTCAGCAGCTCATCTCTGCGCCTGCCCTGGGAAACAAAAATCCCACTCCCTGCAACAGTGGAAGCCAGTTAGACAGAGCTGTCAACCATGATCTTTTCCTGACCTACCCAGCAATTGACCCAGAGGAGCTTTACAAGTGAGAACTTCAAAAGCGTCATTCAAAGCAGGAAAGTGTAAGAAAGAATTAGAAGCTAAAAGATCAGAGTGAGCTATTTATTTTTTCACTGCAGAATAAATTGAAAATTATTGAAGAGTCACCACAGAAGAATGCAGTATTAGACCCATGGGTGGCAGAAAAAACACACAAACAAAAAAATCCCCACCAAACCCCACACTCTGTTGGACATGGGAGTATGAGTGCCAAAACAAACACCTTGTTAACCAACCTCAGTGGCAGAATCTGTGATGCCAAGCACTGCTGCTTAACCCAACTGGATTCTTGTGGTTATGTGCACTGGAGTTGGTTCTCCTCCAGGGCGATTTCCAACATGAAATAATTTAGTAGTGACCCACAATATGACTTGGTCTGTTAGATCTACTTCCAGGCAAAGTTTCAAAAAAATTTATCTCCAATTAAGAAAATTTGACCTTTATCTACAGGAAGCATGGTAGGACTCAAGATAATACAGTAAGCTGTGTCCTGGATAATCAAACATTCATATACTAATCTTCAGTCTCCCATGGTAATTTCAAATAATTACACCTCATGCAAGAATATTTGTCAGTATTCAATGTAGTTAAGCCAGTCTAGCTCTCAACACCCACCACCGTGTATCCTCAGTATCACTTTGGTAATTTCTTGGTGAATTGCGTTTGCAATTTCTGACCTGGCATGTGAAATAACCAAGCCTCTCTCATGAAAACAAACTACCTCTATTTTAAACATACTCTGTATGACTGTTTTCTTCATTAATTTGCTATTTAGGATCTAGCGTGAAAGAGGCCCCTGAGATTTAACTCAGTACCACTGTTGTGGAAATTCACATAGTGTTCAGTGCAGATTGGGAGGAGTTTGGGAGCCTGTGCTATAACAAATACTTCTATAGTTTGGACAGGTCTTATGTATAGTTCTGCAGACTTCTAGGACTCCACAGAAAAGATCATACTCTATTTCCACTCTTTCCTGCTTGAAAAGGCAGCTGTATGGGATTCTCAACTAAGAAAAGAGCTTTGCCTGTTATGTGTTCATAGTCTCCCTCTTCAGAATAAGCCACCAAAATACATAGGATTTTCTTTATTTTATTTTCATGATCAGCCTCAGTAAAGTTGCCTTTTTCCTAAGCAGTTCTAGCAGCTATGATGTATATTTACCTGTAAAATCACATGCAGCCACTAATGTTCATGGTACAATCAGCATCAGCTCTGGAGCAGGGTGGTTTGGCATCCCCATAAAGATGAAGCAAGAGACAGACCATGGAAAATGCAGAAGAACCTTTGAGCAGTTTCTTAAATTCTAGGATTTTATAGGTGTGAAAAGTATAATGATTTGCCTGCAGGTCTTCACACCCAGCTGGACAAAGTTTCAATATTATTAAAACTAATTCCATGTTCAGTATCATAAATCTCACCTCACATTAGGTCTGTATCTAAAAGACTTTTTATTCGCCTAAAATAATTTTGCATGGCTCATTTTATAGCATTTCTTCAGTTGCTAAACGTTTACTAAATGGTGCCTTCTAGTAAGCTGTGAAAATGTTAATATCATCCAGTCTGAGGAACTTTTTTTGCACATCAGAGCGCTGAAAGTATTACTTTCTGTTCCCAGTGCCCCAGCACAGACAGGGACTGGCTGCAAATAGAAGTAGGGGACTCAACATAAGAGAATGACCTTCACAGCTGAGTTAAACCAGTACATTACCACCTTAGATCCTACCTCTAGTTTCTGCATAGGAGGTGGCCGACAGGCATGTTGTTCAAAAAGGCAGGGAAAATACAGTGACCAACAGCAGGAGTTGGAACAGGGCTGAGGGAAGCATGCTCATGACGAAAGTACCTCAAAGCTGGGTTGTGCACTGTTATTTTTTGTTCATTCCCATTAATACTGTTGCTCTTGGTGAAGGTTAAAATGCTTTTGTTGTGGATAACATGACAGAGGATTGAAAAAAGGCTTTGGTTCCAAGCGTGAGCAATCTGACATCATGTGTTAAAAGTACTGCATCACTGTGCGATTTCAGGACCTCTCTGTATGCTTCAGCAGGTGACTCTTAAGAAGCCAGGGCTCTACAGTCCTGTGACATTCTAAAGGTATGTTCAGAACACTTGGAACCTGCTGATTGCAAAAGTGCTCTCAGATCTCAAACTGAGATCAGAAAAAAGTTTTCAGGCCAGTCAAGAACAGAGGATGCTCAGGGTGACTCCCAGAGTCCTCCCAGTGAGAGTAGTTCTGCGCCTGGGTCACTTTGTAAGGGCTCATCCAGTTGCACCTCTACTCTAGTTTCTGAAGAGTCTTAAGGATGCTTTTAATGATGTTGCTCTCGTGTTTGGAGAACAAAATGAATGTGGTGGGTTTTGTTTGGGTTTTTTCCAGTACGAGTATTGACCTGTAGAAAAACTTATCTTCCTGAGGCTTGGAGCACAGAGTGGCATTCTCTAGTTCCCAGCTGGATTGCAGACTTTCTGAGGAGCAAGGAGTGTCCCAGTGAAACCCACAAAATAGGCTAGAAAGGTGCATGATTGCATGGAGGTGCTGGGTCTTATGGGAATGGGGACTGTCTCTTGTATAATGCCTAATTCCACCTTCAGTTCATCCCTGTACCTCTCAGCACAACACCACAGCCACTGCTTCTGAAAAAAGGAAAACTGTACCATTAAACTCAGTGCTATTCACCACCTTGCTGTAGGAGGACTTACTTCTGTGTCTCCAGAAGCTAAATCACAGCAGCTCCCTCAGCCCGTGCACTTGAAAGAAAACCCTGTTGCCTAAATATTGTCACACAGGTGGTGCACTTGGCACCACACTGCAGTGTCAGACAAGCCTGGAGTCTGTTCTGTTGTACTCTGCAGCCTCTGCAGGGTTTTCTACCCTGCTGCTCTGAGCAGTGCAGAACCTGTCCAGTTCTAGGTACCTTGTGAACACTCGAGGATTTTATTCCTTATCCAGGAATTTCCCCAGTGACAAACATTTTATGTCCTTCATTGCAAGGGGGTCAGAGTAGGTGGCTGCAATAACCCTTCCTGACTGGAAAAATATGATCTTGTTGACCATGAGTATATTAAATTAAGAATCCTTCCCTGGTGCTTAGTGGATTTTTTTTTTTCTTCCTCTTGAGCTGAAACTCTGCTATAGTCATGATCCTCTCCTCTGGGCCACTTCCCTTTTTCTTAATAGTGTTTGTATTCTATATATTTGCTTATTCCTACACATTAACCACATGGAGCCCCCTCTTCATTTTATGAGGCAGATGATTTTCATATCACTGTTATGAAATCTTTTTTTGAGATTTAATTTTAAGTACCTAAGAAAAAAATTATATAACTTTCTGTGTTTGTTTTACTTAACATATAACTTTATGGCAGTGGGTTGAAAGCATTCACCGAGTCAATGTTTGGACTGCACTGCAGGGATGTTAACGAGAACATCCAAATTTTATGCATTTGAACTCATTAAAATGAACAGCACAATTTGTGCAGCAGTGGCTTATTTGCAAGAACAGAGATTAACGAGCACATAGAAGAGCAGAATACAGATGCAATTTTCTCACATGGAGATCAGAACAAAAATACAGAGCTTTCCAGTGACCCACGCTAACGTGAATATTTTTACCTCTGAACAAGGTGTAAGATTTGAAATCACACTGGCGAGTAAAGAGCTTGCACAGAGGAGATCTGCGCAGATCAAAGAGGAAATTTGAAAGCAGTCAGTTTTAGAAAGACAAACCTTAAGTTAACACTCTTGGAAGATGAAAAAGCAAAGTCACAGAAGGTGAGCTTTAGTTACAACTCTTCAAAACTAGATTTAAATTTCAGAGGATTATTTGCAAAGCTAAAAAAGAACATTAGTTATGGAAAATTAAAGATTAATTCAAGGCTGCATAAAGTGCTAGACTAAATAACCTTGTGCAGTGTCCTGAACAAATGCTGTGGCCCTCACAGACAGAAGGAGGTTGATATATGAAAATAAATGAAAAAGCCTGTGTTTATTTCTGTGGGCTCTGGAACAGGGCCATCAGCAGCAGGATCAGTCGTGCCATGGACCGTGCCCACTCTGCCTCCTCCCAGGGAGGAAAGAGGATGTCTGGGGTGGCCCCACAACCAATGCCAGCAGACTCTCAGAAAGTAATAGAATGAATTGAAAGACAAAACACAGTTTAAAAGCGAGCATTGTAAGGGCAAAACCATGAACCCAGGAAAAGTGTGGTGTGCTATTTCCTCAGTCAGAGGTGCTGCATTCTTTTTCATTCAAAATTTGGAGCCCTTCCTACAAATTCTCTAAAAACACATCATCTGAAAAAGTTAGAGTTCACACATTTTTTCCACCCCTGCCTTGCAACAACACTAGACTTTATAGACTTTATATAGCACAGCACTAACATACCCTCGCAGTAGCATGGATTTCACATACTGAGGACACACTGGATAAAACCACAAAGGAACTGATTCCAAGGTGGTCTAACCCAGACCATTCCAGCTCAATCTAGACCCTGACTCCTTGGACCAAGGACTCTTCTCGCTGTCTGAATGATTCTAACTGTCCTTATCAGCATGTTATATTTTTCAGTCCCATAAATACAGATTTACCACAGCCTTCTGTCTTCCTTTCCTAGATACAAGTACTTAGTAGAAGGCTTATTAGCACAAGACAGTAAGAATATGCCCACAGTTACAGAAATTTTCTGTTCAATAGCAGTGTGGTACTTCTACATGAGCCTGGCTTGGACTGCTCAGAGGGAAAAAAAAAAACCAAAAAAGAGGTGGTTTGCTAAGAGCTTTGGCAATTAAAATAATGAAGAGACAATGGTAATGACTAGCACAGAACACATCAGGATCATAGGTTCAGGGGGGTTCATTTAGGGGCAGGAGCTATTCAGCTGTGCTGCCCCTAAATGCTGACCTGTGTGAGTGGACTCAGTGGGGCTCCTGCATTTCTCTGACAGGGATGAGTGTCATCTGTCAGGATAAGCCTCAGTTTTCAGTCTGACGGGTGGAGCTGGAAGCAAAACTTCTTAACGTAGCCTTAAATAGTGGTAGGGTAATACCAGGGCCCTTCTGAGTTTCTTAGGACGTTGCTTGGGTTTAACTATTCAGACTTGACATTTCAGTGCTGGGTGTCTGCTCCAGGCTGCTTTTTTTACTGGAAGATGTCTGCAGAAGCAATACAGGCATTTCCAAGGACAAGGTTAGGAAAACAAAAAGTAGCTGTGTGTCGATGTTAAGAAATACTCTTGTAGCAACTTTGCCCAGGCATTCTGGTATTATCAGTCCCCAAAGCAGGAACACAAAATACGACAAGAGCAGAGTCAGTATGTCAGCAAAGGAATTCTTTTTCTTTGCCTCTGAAAGTGTACCTGTGTTTGGTAGCAAACCAATGGCTCTGGGAGTTCCAAGCTCTGTTTCACATGCTGGAGGTAGAAGTTAAATTCTCCTCGTGAGTTTATCCCTATGGAAGACATTCCAGCCCTAGATATAGGACACTTTCTTTTCAAGAAGCTGTGTAGGGAAAAAAAATTGGGCACAGACGCTCTGAAGAAGTGGTGAAGTGCACAGGAGACAAAAGTCCCAAGAAATGAAGAGCAAACAGCAATTTAGGATTAAGTTTGTCTTTCCATTAGCTTATCTGAAACAGATTTGTCTCGGAAGCAGTTCTGGAAGCTAAAAAAATGCAGCTCCCTGCCTCAGAGTTTAGTGGCAAAATCTCAGTTGCTTTACCTCATCTCTGCACATCACTGTGAAACTTTCTCCATCCAGCGCAACTAGAAATAAGGAATGAATCCAACTAACCCTTACTGAGCAGTGTCACAAGACACTAGCAAAGGGATATCTCCCTCCTGCTGCTGCCTGTGGGGTGGTTACACTGTGGAGAAGTGGAAATCTCAGAGCAGCACAAAAAGCCCTCAGCCCTGTGCTTTGGGTTATACCTCACTGGTCCAGGAGAAGATTTAACTTTAATACAGGAAGTATAAACACATAGGGAGATGGATATGCATGCACACAGATGTATGTCTCCCCAATTATCGTGTGGGAGTTGGGGTTTGTGGCCTCATATATCTGCTGTCTTTTGAGCAGCTTGGGCAGAGCCTGCAGTCCTGCAAAAAAATTACTGTTTTCAAGCAGAACAAGGGGTTTATGTGGGCCGTTTATGAATTTAAGAAACTAAAGTGCTGAAGAAAAAAAGCCTGCCTCCATCAGGGTATAATTTATTTTTCTATTTGATCTACTGTCCTCCATAGAAGCCATTCCAGATGAGTTATTTTTTCATCCACTTCAATTGAAGATCAGTTGCTTGAGGCTTCCTGATTTCTATTTTTTTTAGGCTTTTTAATGCCAGGCTGGAATACCATGTTCAAGTGAGGACAGTGAGCAGCTTGGGAAGAAATTCTAATACCCTGAGTATATACCATGCAGCGGTAGCCCCAGAAACCATTGTCAGTGCATTAAATTAATTTTGGGTGTTCACCTTACTTCTAGATGTTTGTCTTAGCTAAATGCCTGTAAGACTCTTAAAAGAATTAGTAACCCAAATGCCTTCCCGAGGTTTAGCACTTGCAGAGCAGTGAGGAAGCCTTTGTTTATCCCCAGACTCCAGTTTAGGCTGCCCCAAGCGATGAGTGCGGGGCATTCTGTGCGCTGGCATTTACATCAGCTCAGCAGGACACTGCTATTTAGCTTTTGTGGAACTTTATAGCCTGTTTTATTGCAGCAAGGGCAGCAGTGTGATGCATCTTTTAAATAAATCTCCTCTGATGGATTTGCTGGCGCCTTCCTTACATGAGGGGTGGAAAGTATCTCACTGTCAAAGCTCGGCGCATTTACCACCAACACGGGCCCCATTTAGCACCATTAGTGAAGTTTTAACTAGGAAATTTATATTAAAAAATGCATTTACTCTGTGGGGACACAGCATAGATGAGCATTATGTGCATGCAGTGAACGACACAACACCGACATGAGTTTTTATTTGGCGTTACCCAAAGTCAGAGCCTTATACACAACTTGATAATGGTCTCTTCTGCTGTGTTTTCCCCACAATGCAACAAGTGAATGAAAGAGTGCTCTGGAGTTTACTGCTCAAACAAGCTGTGGGGGAAATAATTCATTTAAGGGCGGCTTCAGTTTCATCTTCACTCAGAAAGTGAGTTTAATGCAATTTTTCTTTATAAAGTAACTTCCTCTGCCCTTCCCTCTATTTCCCTCCACTTTCTGCTGCAGTGCTGCAATACTGAAGCAAACTGTCTGAATGGCTTTTTTCCACCTTATCCAAAATTGCCATGAGGAAAAATCTGTTATCCCAGTAAGAATAAGGCCAATTTCAATTTTGCAGAGCCCTAAAACCCTGGGAGTACATCCACATTTTGACTTTGGTTTGTGCATTACTAAGAGAAAACCAGGGAAAACAGAAAGCATGGGTTGGTATGTAGTTCTTGATCCTGTATGTCATGATATCTCCATTAAATTGTACCTTCTTTGCTTAAGCCCTGAGTGTGTGGAAGCGAAAACTCAGCTAAGATGTATTTATGGGGCAGTAGCAGCAGCCCATGCAAGTGTTAAGTTAATCATTCTGGCTGTTGCCTGGTGCATCTGCTGGGTGAAACAAAACCCCCCTTCAGCATTTGTCCCTGTGCACAGGAGTTTAAGGGTCTGAAATCCCCTGGATCTGTCCTAGGCTTTCTGAGCATTGTTACAAAGGAGGTTTTTGATGGATTGCCACTGCCTCCCCTTAGTATCTCTTCTTTTCCCGTTCCTTTCAAGATATCCCTTTGCTGAAGGATAGTGGGAAGGGGGTCTCACAGCTCTGCTGCCTTTCCTGAGGACACATCCTTCCACCCTGGATGCCTTTGTGTCAGACTTTTCCTGCTCAAACCTTTGCTTTGCTCACAGCTTTCCAAAAGCTGCACCGATTCATCATTTCCCTTGTGGATTGCAGGAGCATGAAATCAGTACTTATATTAATCTGAGGCATATTAATTTTACCCCTATAGCAAGTGATAAAAGTCTGATCTTTAGCAAATACACAGGAGATGTCCACAGATCTAGAATGTCACATTATTTTTCTAGTTCTTCCTGGAAGCTTTCCCTCAACATATTTCCATATTTTTGCATATGAAAAAAATCCAGGTGATTTTAAGAAGAGCTGGAGCCTTTTTGAGCAGTGGTATTAAAATCTGTTTAGAAAGGAAAATAAGTAAACTGCTTTACTAGTTTGATACAGAGTGTTTTGTAATTTTCCTCCTATGATATAGGAAGACAGCAGCTCCCTGCCTTTTTGCATCTCCTAGGGAATCATAATCTGACTTGTGATGTCATTCATACCAACTCTCATGAATGTTCCAAGCTACTCCCAGTGAATTTTAACTGCTGAAGAGAACAGTTTTAATATGAATACAAGTTCAAGGGTCGTGCTTGTGTGCACGGAGCAAATGAATGACAGTTCTGAAGTCCAAGTGTGTCTACACCAACAGTTAATTAGCAGCCAGAAAAAATACATACATTTCAATATTTAACCTTGAAGTCAGGCTGGTGCAAAGGTCTGAAGTAACATTACAATGTTCTCCAGTAATTGTGTCTCAGAATGAACCACAAAATGAACACAGTGAGCTGTTGTTGACAGCAAGAGACTTTGGTCCTAGTTTTCCAGCATCTCTTCCTAATTCTCCTGCTATTTATTATGTAAACTTTGAAAAGCTCCCATCAGTTTGGAGTTACTTACCATCTTATGCTGAGATACAAGGAGAAGGTTTTATTAAGCTCAGAGAAATGCTTAAAGTCATTGTCTTGGGGCAGCCAGACAATGTGTGCAAAGTGTGGATGACAGAGAAAATCACCTGGGAATAGAGTAAAAGAAGGGGAAGATGGAAAGGAATTCCTGCACTCCTATTTCAGCTATTAAGATTCTTCTGTTTGTGTGAGATGTTTCAGAACACACCTGCGATAACATTTTCAAACTTCTCTGCATAATCAGGGTGGCTGAGCACATATCTCCATGGGCTTTCAGACAAAGCTGAGATTTTCACCGTGTCTGCTGCAGAAAAGGCAGCAAATGTCAAGAAACATTGCACTTAAGTCATGAGAGATGGCAATACTTTTGTGACTAAAGAAGATTGCGTCTCGCTTTCAGCCATCTAGGTGATTTTATATGCACTCATCTCCACAAATCAAAAAGCTTTTTGAGTTAATCTGTTTCAAAGATCTCCATCAAAGAAAAACAACCGAGTGGCACTTGAAGTCTCAGCACAGGTATTAAAAACAAACAAACAAAATTGGCACAAAAATACTGTTTTCCTGACAGAGGACTCCTTCCACCACACTCACAGCACTGTGGGGTAGTTTTGCTTAAGGCTGAACAGATTAATTCTGTCTTAAAGTCTATCATCTAGAAACTTCTGCAACAGGTTGACAAACCAATGCCAGCGAAATGGAGAGCAAAATCTGTTGCATTTCAGTTTACTGTGATTCTGAAGTTACTGGATTATGTTTCATTCTGCTTCTGCTTGGCTCCTTTCTTTTGCAAGGGCACTTTATCTGGAAGTCACAGCTCTGCACTGGCTGGGCCATCCATAAGGTGTTCTTTTCCCTTGGAAGCAAGGGTATTCAGCCTTTACAAAAGAAGATATAACACCGACATACTTATTCAGAAGTCTAATAAAATTGCAAGGAAGGGGTATTCAAAGTCTTGCAGGTTTGTGTTTTTGTTTTTAGTTTTGGGGTGGTTTTTTGTTCATTGTGGGGTTTTTTTGTGTTGTTTTGTGTTTTCTCTTTTTTTAAGCAGTTACCCAGATTCCTAGGTAAAAAACCTTATATGTCTGTAGCCAAGTGGAAGAAAGATTTGTCTCCCTGTAAGCAAATACTTCAGCTACAGCACTGTGCTTTGAAACATCCTTGTCAAAACCCCTGTGTGACCACAGTGTTCTTCAAAGGAGCTCTACCAACCTGAGCACTCAGAGCTGATAATTTTAAGTCCCTCAGTGAAGAGTGCTACTCATTAAATCACTAAACAAGAAGGTGTGCAACCACTTCTGCCCAAGGCCAGGGTAATTTACTCTGAGGAGCTGAGCTGTAAGACATCCTTTGCCTGTGTCCATGTGTGCCAAAGGGGCACAGGTAGCCAGGAGATTATCCAGACATCCACTGGCTGCAGTGATCCACTTCCCAAGTTTCATGATGCTTTAGGCAGAGCAATCCTAGTTTTAATGCAAGAAGTCCCCTGTCTCCCAATGGGGGCCGCAAACGAGGAAATAAAAGTCTGATGGTTCTCTCACTCCTTGTGTGGTCTTGGCAAGTCACAGTCATTTGCTACCTCAACTTCTGCCTGTCCCTGAAGAATACAGTACCTTTTAATTTCCTGCCTCCTCTTTAATTATGGCAGGACCCAGCAAGCCCCAGCAGAAATTAGAGGGTTCTCTCTGGTGCTTGCTAGAAGGCAAACAAAAGATGTGCAAAAATCAGCTGATGTTTGTGTAGCAACAAGGGCCTTGTTTGCAGTGCACCATATGGATGCAAAGTTCTCGTCTGGCATAATCCTACAAGCAGATGCCTGAAGAAGCAACTGCTCATCTGAAGTTTTTACTAGAGGAACCTCCCATTTCCTTTACGCCACAACCTCCTCCTTCTCTAACATATGGGAGTTAAATGCAGTTATGACTCAGGGGGATGTTTGTCCTTAAATTTAAAGAGCTTTCCCTGAACGCCCTTTCCGTGAGGAGTTTTCTTTGTCACGTTTCTTAGAAACCACTTGCAGAGTTTCCGTGCTTCTGTAGACTGTATTTTATCTGTAGCAAGAAGCCATTTGCTTGTACTAATGTTGTGATTTTGGGGACAGGTTTGCTGATCATCAAGGCCGGCTTCAAATAAAAGCTTTAATAGCAGCCCAGGAGAACAGTTTTGTTCTCCCACTTTTTTATCTGCAAGAAACACTCTGGAAGATGCAAGGTAGCCCTAATGGGAAGCAAACTTCTTTCTTTATTTGGGAGAGATGAGTCAGACAGCAGCTAGGATAAAGTCAATGGTGTAGTGCCTACCTGAATTAGTTTGGGGTACATATATCTTATGATGTAGTTGTCATTAAGGAGTAGATGTCTTTGAAAACCAATGACTTGGATTCAAATTTTGTATCTGTCAGAGATTTCTTGTACAACCTTAGGTCAGTCACTTCAATTCTAATGTAGTTATTAGACTAGAAGTTTACTTCACAAAAGCCTGTGGACAGTAAATGCTTTTAGACCTTTAAAGAGTTGAATACCACATCAGTGGGAGGCTCCACACATAATCATGTCAGCTTGTGTTGTTATTGTGTAGAAATGGTTGGGAGTAGATGAGATTTCTTTTGCAGCCTGCTTGGCCTCCAGAATAGTTTTCTCTCACTCTATTTTAACATCAAAATAAGTTTCTTGTAAAAGAAAGGGACCATAAAGATCATGTCTGAGAAGAACATTTTGGGGTGTGAATATGCAAAATGCCCCTGTTTCCCAGGGGAGAAAAAGCCATCAGTCAGAATATTTTAAGGTAAGGAGGTTGGATCCTCACCTGTACCTTCCCAGTCTTGGCCAAACATCTCTGGCAGTATCTTCAAAGTCCAGTATCCTGTCCATTCACTGGGCATCCAACAGAACCTGTTCTCCATAAGGAATCTCAATGACATGAGGATTCAAGGAGCCTTCAACTCTGGGTGCTCCCTCTTGGATCAACCAGAGTTTGCTACTTAGATGCCTTCACTCTCTCCTACAGAACATATGCCTGTGCTCCTGCATTTCCTCTCAGCTCATTGATGAGGCATTTAAAAGCCCCACTCCCCCCCAACTTTTGGTTCCTGACCCAGGAATACGCCAGGACCCTTCTAAAAAGCACAAAGCATGTTTTCTTCCAATAGGAGTAGAAGAAAACTCTGCTCTTTATGTGGTGAGGGGTAGGCTCATACTCTTGCTTTAAAAAGACCGGAGGTTATAAAATATTTCTCAGTGGAATGTAGAAGACTCAGCAAGTTGGTGCAAAGAAAATGTTTTTCCTCCCAGTCCATTTTAAACTCTCTCCCTATGTTTTTCCCATTGGCACTGAAGCACTCATCTGAAATAGGACTCCCCTGTAGAAACTTCTGTCCCAGAGAACGATGTGGTTGAGAGAACATCTTCATGGAATATCCCAGTGGTGCTTGTTAGCCCTTAAATGTATACCTGATGCCCTTTTCCTGTGGAAACCAGGAGGGCTGAGACACCAAACCTGCCTGCAAGCATCGGGGTGCAGTGAGAATTAGGGCTGCTTCCTCTCAAGAACCAAGACTGTAGACAGACACCGAGTCAGAAGTCACTGCAAAGCAAGGAGTTAAGTAAAAAGCATCCTACTTTTCCTTTAAGTGTGAAGATTTACTGTTAATGAAAACAGACACCCTGCTCCATGCAGTTTAGTTAGGACAGCTTAAGCCAGATGAGAAATTTAAATATGAAATTTAAATATGCCGAAGGGCCTTCCTGCAGTATTTCTGCCTGCATACAAAGGGAGTTTGCAGCTATAGGTGTGTCAGAGAAGATGTGCAGAATTTGTTCTGCTAACAGGCATAGATGAGCAAGCACAGCCTTAGAAGGACATTGAACCTAATTCAACTTCAGCACATTGCAGTGATAGGCAGCTCTGAGGTGAGCACATCCTGCAAGGAACTGTCCTGCAAAGCCATCATGCAAAGAACGTTCCCAGAAGACAAGGAAGTTGCTCTGAAATAAGAAGAGATAGGGTTAATTTGAAGCATAGTGACTATTCTAGAATACTTCTCTGTGTAGCTGTCCTGATTTCAAGCCTAGCGTTTTATGATTTAGTTGAATTCCTTTTCAGGTATTTGTCCTTGCTCAAAATGCAGCTTCAAGAGCTCAAACTCTCTCTCTTTCCTCTCCCATGTCAGGGATTCAGAAATAAAACACAAGCTTACAATATTGTCTATGTGGTATCAAACGGCTTGTAGAACTGTCAGATTAAAGTTTCACATCCTGGTTTATAAACCACCACGATCACATTTCCCTGTCTGAAGGGGCTTCAGTGCCTTACACAATTCTTCTTACAGGTTCTGCAACAGGTTCTAGCTAGCAAGTTTTTGGAGCCCAGGACTGTAGAATTACACATTTCATTATTGCTTCAGGTAGTGTCACCAAGATTTTCACGACCAACACTGAAATATATAGAGACTGAACTCAGCAAAAGAGGCATTTTCTTCTCTGAAGCTGGTGGGAGATGGCCCTGTGTCAGAAGCAAGGCAAAGGAACATTGATCTTTCAGACCTCTCACACCGGCTTGCATCTTGTACTGTCCCTCACACCTTCATTCTCTACCATGTTTATTGAAGCTGTATATAGCACACCAAATGTCTCATTGGGACAGGTTTTGTGTCTTTAGGGAATTCCTTTGCTGCTAAACTCTGAAGGTTGTCCATATTTTCTAGATTGCACGTGGTGTTCATGTGCAAGGGTATGTGGTGACTGCTGGATCGGGATAGAGTACCAGCAGATAGTTGCTAGATCACATAGTATGACACACTGACGTACAAGGAAAGTAGGATTATCAGATCCTGAAAAAACTTCAACTTGTTGTGTATCCCATAGAAACAGCATAACATTTTTCTTGGAGAAGGGCCACTCACAAATGAGTCAAGCCAAAAGTCTAGGAAAACAGCAGAAAAATCACTGACTACTTCAGGCCCAAATGCTGAACCTTCAGTACAGAACATTTTCTACCTAGGAAGGTTTCTCAGTGCTTTCCATTGACTGCAGCCAGGCATCACCTTTGTTTTCATGGCGTCAAGTCATTCACATCCCTTTAAAACACAGTTTTTCCTAGGATCTGCGTGTTTTTCAGGGCAGACAAGCCAAGGCCAAACTCTGGTAAGGGCTGCATCTCTTCAGCTGGGAGTCTTTTTGCCTTCCTTCGCTTGCTGCTCTTCAGTTCCGGAGCTCAGCTCTCCCCCAGCTCCCCTGGTAGTGGAGTTACCACTGACACTGCAGTGAAAGTCACACCACACCAGGCACAGACTACTCAAGGATGGGTAGGACACGGCTGTTCTCCCACTCCTGTATATTTCCCTTTCTGCTCATCGTTTTCTGGTCTCACTTTGCTCTGCCCTGCTTGGAACCTCCTTTTCATCCACCCTCACCTCTCACTTTCCAAGGCTGCTCTGCTCTGCTTGACACTTCCCTGGGCCCTGTCCAGCACACAGGAACAGATGGCACAGCCTAGTTAGCCCCAGAGAGGAGGACAAAAAAAGTGTTGCCTTGGTATATCAGTGCTGCATCTCTGATGCCTGGTGAAGTGGAGGCCAAAAATCTCATTTTCTGCATTGTGGCTCCTAGGATGAAGGTGAATATTTAAATGTGTTTTATGACACAGCTCATGATTTCTGGACAAGTCCTTTCTCAAAGCAAGGAGCCCTGTAGGGGAAACACTCACAAAGCACTTGGAGTCTGCAGTGGATCCATAGCATGTGGAGGCACACCTGATCTCCAGTATAGGAAACAAAGTGGCCTCTTTTCCATGAGCTGAGCCAAACTAAGCTTAAAAAAAAATAATCAAGGCAACAAAAAAAAAAAAAAAAAAAAAAAAAAAAAAAAGNNAAAAAAAAAAAAGAAAAGCTGCCATGTGCTCGTGAACACACACCATAATGAATTAGGAAAATTCAGATCATCCCAAGGGCTATTTGACTACAATATACAGAGATCAGCTTCTATTTGCTATAACCCAAGTTGTGTGGGCTGAAGCTGAATATGAGTTAGATCACATCAGATATTTCCCATCCTTCGTAGTGCCCAGAGTTGGACCAATGATCCCTGGGGTCCCTTCCAACTGAGCATATTCTGTGACTGAGTGGCGAGAGTGAACCTTGAGTCATAAATTGGATTCTCAGCTCGTTCTCCAAAGCATGTAGGAAAGGCAATGTGAAACAAATCATAAAAGGCTCTTTAGAGCCTTGGGTATGAATAAAATAAGTTAGGAGCAGACCTAGATAAATTATAGAAAATGCCTGACTCACATGGTGGGAGGAGCCTTTGAAGTGGGGGAAAAACCTCCAAAGATCTGCTCCCATGCTGTTCAGACAGGGATTGACATGAGGCCTCTCTGCTGTCATGTAAAAGAAGGGGTATGAGTAGGGGGTCTGGCTGCCAGCCCCAACACATGGCCCTCACAGGGTGCTCAGAGCTGCTCTTCCATCTCCAGACAAGAAGCATCTGCTGAATTTAGCACTTGTGGCCTCAGCATAGGTACAGTTTGCATGTAGGAAGCAGTCAATGTATAACTCTGTTACAAAATTGACACTTTCTGCATAAAAGCCATACTTCAAGAGCGGGTTTTCATTAAATTGAGTTCAGATGGGCTCCTTTGCTTCATTTAGACTAAATACAGAAAAAGAAATACTTTTAGCCCAGAAGGTGACCATGAATCTCTAAATTTTAAAAAAGCACTTTGTTCTCTACAGGTATTTCGTGTTCACATATATTTAGTTCTCCAGGACAAGCATATCTTCTAACACTAATTGCAAGTTTAAAAACCAAGCACTCAACCCCTGTAACACCACTCAGTCCTGCTCCACAACCAAAAAAACCCCAAAGCCCTCCAAGAAAGAAAAATCATTGTCCTACTAAAAGGAGAAACACAGGAGCAGCTAGAGAACCTGAACTTGCTTAGTCATGTTCTTGAGCAGAGACCACTAATTAAAATCAAAATTGGTGATACTTTGTATCTTATCCCATCAGAAGGAGAGATGAATACATTCTGTTCACAGAAATGGGCTGGCCACAGCCAAGGATTTATTAGAGTCACACTCCCACAAGATAAAATGGGACACACAAGTAATCCAGTGTTAGTACTTGAAAGGGACAGGTGTGAATTAAAGCTTTAAGAGCAGATTTTCCAGACAAAGCATCTAATCCCAAGGCTTGTATAACACAGCTGAATGAAAAGCGTTAGCAACAAGCTGCAGTTCCATGCCTAGGGACACACAATGATCCGATGTGCTCTTTCAAACTCATTAATAACAGCAGTCTCTTGATTCCTCAAGTGGGCATCAACCAGTGGGCATTCACAGCTCTACCCTCTCCCATTTCAAGCTCCTTGACCCAGGATAAAACTCCCTAGCAAGACCAACAGCAGTAGATTTTGGAGCTTCACAAAAGGCCTGTTATTTTCAGCACACCCCGTTTCCAGCTCCACACAGCTACAAAAGTTAACCATAAACTGATTTTCTTACTTAAATAAGTCATGGTTCATTTTTGCCTCTGTTTAAAATTTTATGCAAGATGAAATGTTAAAGCTGACAAGCTTGAAATGAAATATCAGAACATTCCTTGACCTTGTCATCACCATTTGCTTTTTGCTCTTCTGTGCAGTGAAAATATTTTATTTTAAAAAACAGCATGCTCCCATGAAACTTGTTGATTTTCATGAATTGGCATTTTCCAGAAGGAAAAAAAAAAAAAATAGTCAGCTGGAAATTTTTCAAGTAGCTCTCTACATGAGAAATGCAAAGCAGAAAAATTGCCCCAGCCAGTCCAGTTTGAGTTCCCCAAGGGCTTCTGCTTTGCTCCTTTAACTCTGGCCAGAAGATAGAGCCTTCCCTGAATCCCCTCCTGCAAGATTGTATAATTTGAAATAGTTCTCACTGTTTCTTGGGTTGCTTTACACTGCCATAAATCCTCACATGTGTTGCATTAATGGAACTAATGTAAGAGAGGCATTGACATGAAAATCCCTATTTGGTATCCAGACACGAAATCAGCATTTTCTCCAGGAACATCCCTAGACAGTTACTGGTTTCTGTGCAGGACTCTTAACCTGTGTCATGTGGCTCCTTCCCATCTTTCTGACCTTTCATCCCACTCCCTTTCCAAGCTTAGACTGCCCCAAGCAGCCCCCGGCCTTGCAGTTTAAAGGGAGTGCTGCAATCAGCTGATCTCCATCACCTGGGCCCCGATTCCCCCACAGCCACAGACTGCATTTCCCTTCAGGGCTTTGTCCTGTGCTGCTCCCAGCCACGCTGGTGGAGAGGGTGATGGAGAAACAGCTGCCCTGGGGCCAGCTGATGCAAGTGACAGGGCAGGGATGGTGACAGAGCTCGCAGCAGGGGCTCTGCAAGCTCCCTGGCTGTTCTCTTTACTTGGCAGGTTACTCTGGAATAAAGCTAATGGAGAGAGAAGACACCGTGCTATAAACATGCATCAGGCTGCACGATCCAAGCCCGTTAAAAGAGTAAAGAGGAAAACACCAGCAAAACTGAGTATGGAACAATTTGGGAGAGACTGTTAGCAGTGCAAATCATTTTGACATGTGCAACAGTGTTGCACTGTTTCCAGCTACTGAAATTGAGAATAATATACCTGAGTGGTCAGCCAGAGCCCAGAGTACATTCCTACATCCCAAGAAAATCAGCAAGCCCTGAAGTTACTGTGGGGCTGAAATACAGTTTTTAAAGCTGTGATTTAATTATTCACTCTTGATGAGGAAAATTGTGTATCTAAACATAAATTTTCAAAATTACGAGCCACCATCTATAAATAAAAGCTGTATTTTAATCATTTACAGCAACATTTGATACTGGCCTTGCTAATGATGTGATGTTTATGTCTGTGTAACTTACGAGTTATGCAGCAAAAGCACAATATTTCAGTTCTTAATAGCTGAAGGAGAGTTTATTGGGAGAGTTTATCAAATCACTTCATCAGAGTTAAGAGGAATCCTTTCTTTATAACACGACACAAGTTATATCAGGACATGGGCACCATCAGCCTGTTATGCGGTACTCCCGAGGGGCTGCAGATTTGAGAAGTATGTATTGAAAACTTGCCAGTATTCAGCTTCAGTTTTTCATAAATCTTCATGGTTTCATTCCTGGTTTTCCTTTGTGCAGACAGGAATGGTGGAACATTTCCAGGATGAAGATGGAGTAGTCTTCCCATCACTACTTCGGCTTTTTCTTTTTTATTAGATTTGGTATCTCGGTGTACAGCCTTGTACAAAGGGTCAGCAAATGTCCTCTGCAGTGTTTCAGTCCTGTGTCATTGCACCAGGAATTGTGGTGAACTGAGGCCACGACACTGCTCCGCTCTATACAAGCATAGGTCACCTTTTGAAATGCTGAGGAAGGAGATGGCTTTTAAATCTCAGATTGTTTCTTCAAAACTAAAGAAATAAAAGGGAACTGTTTTGCAACAACCTTATTATAAAACTATTCTCTTGTGTAAGAGACTTTGCTGTTAGAATGGTATCTCAAACTTTCACGTAACTTGGTTAGGAAGGAACACAAAAAATCTATTTTGATTGTATTTCTCAAAAGTTTCAGAACATCTTAAAATAGTTTGGAAGTCTTGCAAGAAAACGTTTTATAATGAGATTTGTGGGACTCTTTGCTTCTGCTTAAACTGGAGTGTAGAGGGAAAAAACGCACAATAAAGTTTAAGCAGAGTTTGCTAAGACTGAAATAGGTCTGATTTGAGATGGGAATATAGTTTTGTTTCATCTGTATTGTCATGTTATATATCAGTGAGAAAGTATCTTAAAGGTGCTTTGTGTTTACTCTTCTAATCTCACTGTAGTCCATTATTTTTTACATTGTAGTTCTATCTCTAAGAAATTGGGAGAGGTGCAGATTTAATTACACAAGAAGCAGAAGCCTAATTGGTAGGGAAAAAGCAATGAGGAGAGGTATTTCTGGAAAAGTGTGAACTGTCACCAGTGAAAATGTGGAATGAGAAAATATGTGAATCCAAACGTTCCATTTCACTGTTGTCTTTGTGATCCTGGTTTCCTAAGGAAACTTAATTTTCCCCCCCATCACTCTGCCTTGCTCTATTTAGCCATCTGTCTCTTATTTTAATTATTTGCTGACCAAACTGCATCCAAATTTGACAAATAGTAATGGTTTCCTGAAGCATATTGTGTCCTTATAGCGCATGTAAAACCCCAGTTGAAGAAATTGTTCATTGTAAGCTCTCCTCTTTAGATATCTGAGCTTAATCTTGGGAGCCACACCTGAAAAAAAGCCTGGACTCCATCAGTGTTGCTGCTCCCAGACCTGAGTTTCTTCCATAGTTGTAGCAGTTCAGTTCTCAGCACACCAGACCAGGCTGTGTTAGGTGCTATGCAAACACAGACCAAGAGCAAAGAGAGGTCTCACAGGGCACAATAATGCCTAGGAAATACCTCTAGAGTAAAACAGATCCAGACATGCAAACTCATGTTGCTTGCCCTTCCCACATTGGCTCGTATTTGTGATGCAAGAAGTGACAAAGAACTTGACTTAAAGGATGAGTCTAGGTGCGGTTCTTCATCCCTTGTCATATTCCCAAAGTGAACCGAAGAGAGAATTAGATTTTAAATTATTTTCAAGTGCTGAATTCAGCTGCAGCTCAAACCCTGAATTCCTATGCCAAGGCAGATGCCTCTGTTGCAGATTACTGTAGTTGATTATTCATGCGTGAACTGCAATGAAAACAGACCTGGAGATGCAAGAGTAATTTTATGCTCGTAAGTCAAATTCACCAGCACTGAGTAAGCAGGTGCAGCCTCAGCAGTTTGAGAGAAATAAGTTCTGCCAACCAGCAAAACTAGGCCACAGTTTAGGGTGCAGATGGCAGGAGGTTATAAAGAAATGGATGTGGTTGATTTGCTTTCCGTAGCAGTTCTAATGTAGTGTGCAGCTACCTGCCGTGTTATTTACTACAACTTTTACTTTACTACAGCTGTTCTTCTTTCTGGAAATGGGTGCTTGCAGGTCGTGGTAACAGATGCTGTACAGAGTGTGTTTCACTGATTCTCAAAATGCTGTTAAGTGGTAACAGCCTAGGATGCTGAAGCTCTCTGTACCCTGCAAGATGAATGCCATTGCACAATATCAAGCTCCTGAGAAAACACTAGAGTCCTTTCTGCAGGAGAAATGAAATATTTAGTCCCTAAATCCCTGTGGGGCACAGCAGGAGCACAGAGGGATGTGGAGCTCTGCTCTCAGCGTGGTTCTGCACTGGCTCCTAGCATTTGGCACGTTTGCCACTCAGAGCAAGTTGTTTCACTTTCTCCTGGAATGGATCCGGCCTAGGGGAAAAGTGGGGATTCTTTTTCATAGCACAAAGTGGCTGTGACTTGTCTGGACAGAAAATGACAGGCTCCTATAGCCATCCCAGCTTCTGGAGGGGAGGCTGGCAGAATGGAGGAGCCTGAGTGTGCCAGGAATAACACAGCCCCTCTATCCTGCAAGGGTGGCCATCTGTCCTGCTCTCCCGACTCTTCCTTGGAACTGCACTGTGATCTTTGGCAACCTTCTGCGTCCAGCCTTCTCATTTATGAAATGGGGGCTTGCAGTTTTCCTCCACCTCCAAGGCTTGCTACAAAGCTCTAAGACAGAAGATGCTAGAGTGGTCTAAAAATACCATGGCTGCTAAAATTTGGAGAGCAATTGGATCAGAAAAGCCAGTGAGAAGCATCTGGAATCTATCCCAGATCCAGCAAGGTGCATTCATTTCCAGTTAGACTTTGTCGTCTGGGTGGCAATGAATCAGTGAGAGGAGAACTTCTATTTCACATGTGCTCTAGCACGACACTGCATTATTGTTTGTAATACAAGTAAGTGCTGGATAATATTCCAAATACGACTGCTTTGTACTTTTGTGCCTCTGGCAATGGTGTTAAGTGCATAAACGTTGCAGTTCTGCATTAAAAGGTGATTCTGCTTAAGAGAGAATTTAGGTGGTTTGAATTTTGGTAATATTCTGACAAGAAACATATTTTTAAATTCTCTATAAAAAGAAAAAGCCATGGGACAAGGGCTCTGAAGCAGACATCTTGGCTCTCTTCCCCACAGGCAGTGGAATGCCAAGAGCCCTAAGAAATCCAGCCTTTGTGCTGACTGATCCCAAAGCTTCCTGGGTTGTGAAGAAAAACTGTCAAAACCAAACCATCTCTTCAAAACGTTTCGACTTTGACAAATAAGCAAATGCTAATGGAAAAAAAAAAAGTAAAAAAAAACCCCAAACCAAACCAAACCCTCTTGGAATTTTTCTCAACCATGCTAGTAAACACTGAAGTGCAAGGGCTCCAGCTAAGCAAACAGGAAAGCATGCCCTGCTGTCTAACTGTGCAATCTGACAGTGGCAAAATAAAGACTAGATTAAAGGTGTGTTGGACCACAGCAACCAAGAGAGTCCTGGATCTCTAAATAACCCCGTGTAATAAAGCACATAAAGATAGTGCCTTTTTGTGAGCTAAACCCTATTTTGCCATGCAGGTTGATGCCTTGAGGTGGCTACCTAAAACCAGAGACTAGACAAGAAAAAGAGAATAAAAGTAGGTATTTATTTGAAGGGCCTTCAAAGGTATACCCTGGGGAAGCCAAAGGTTACACCCAAGATGGACCCTGGGTCATGAGTTCTTCACACTTTTATAAGTTTGGTCCATTTGCATATCAGGGTTAATTCTCCAATTATAACCTTGGTTAATGATGAAGTTACCCCAAGCTTGCCCCCCCTCTCAAGGCTTTAGTTTACACATTTTGGGGCCTGGTGTCCTTGGAGAGCAAACCTAGAGAGGTTTGTTATGTCTAACCAGCATGAGAGAACAGCAGTTAACAGGCTGCACGCAACTTCAGAGTTACACAGTAGGCTGTACAGGATTTGAAAAATATAAAAGTTAAAACCTAAGGCATCAAGGTAATCAAGGCTGATGTTGTGGTGAAGCCATCCAGGAGAGCATACTGGAACCTGCTGTTGGCCAAAACAAATAAATAATGACTTCAGGAAAAACGCACATCTGTTCCCTCCTTTTGATCGGCAAAAACATCACCGGTATTGCAGCACCTCCCTAATTTACGGAATTAGCCCCTAGGATAATTGTGGCTGCGGCCTTTGTGAAGGGCTTTGAGTGCTGTGCAGGTACCGTGCTATCCATGAGGTGTTATTCCAGCCCCGTTGCTGGGATACCATTACATTATGGGAGTGCTCGTGGTGGCGATACTGCCAGGAGGGGGTGTGGGCAAAACCTGAAATATCTTCCCCACCCACCCTTCATATTCAGTGAGATGGTAATTGCTGTTCCCTCCTTCTAGGCTAGGTAAACATCCCAGCTGGCTGTGGAGAAGGCAGCTCTCCCCAGGCGCTGCACTCCCTCCATCCCTCCCTCTCTCCAGGACTGGGAGCACGAGCTGTGGCCCCTTGGCTGTTCTGCAGCCCATCAGTACAGCTCCTCGCACACTCATGTCCCAAGTCACCTGCTGAAGTAGAAGCCTTTAATGAAGTTAAGCAATGATTCACCTGCCTCTGTGGCTAAAACACCCATGTGTGGCATCTCATCCCATTCCCTGGGCATTTTGCAAACAAATCACCATCTAGGTCTGCAGGGATTAACAGCATTGTTTGCTCTGTCTGTCTAATCTATATTTCTCCTCTTTCCATTTCGTTATTTGCTTTGGGATTCATGTTTGGAGAGCTATGACTCACTCTACTCGTGCTCCTACTGCTTAAAATTAAAGTAGGAAGGCTTCTCCCTCTACACCTTCCACCTCCCAATTTTCTAATATGTTGCCTTCTAAAGCCATAGAACACCTTATAAATGTTTCACCAGAAGGGAGCTGACAGAGAATTCCCATCTGTCACATTAACACAGCCCAATTGGAAATATATTTAAACTTTAAGATATGGAGGGAAGGAATGGGCAAGGAACTGCTTACGTGACTGGGAGAAGGAGAGATAATGGCAGACTGTGAAGTACTGCTACCTTGGGTTTGAGAATTTAGGCCTGCCTTGAAACTTGCTTCAGCTGCTTTTATAGAGGATGAGCAACCACCACTCTCTACCTGCACTGTTGGTGATTAGCACGTCTGTGACTGTGGCCCTTGCCATCTTGCTCTGGACTCTTAGAAACTGAGACACTTTGATTAGAAGTAAAAATATGGTGCCTAACAATTGCCAGAACTTAAATAGGAATACTTGAAAATTAGCTCTGCCTACGTTTTCAGAGAGGGGGAGGATTCTGTATCTTATCAGTGAGATTTTGTACAGTCTCTCCTTTGAGCCAGACTCCTGTACCACCAAAACCATTGCTGTGGGCATGGCTGTGGTGGGTTTTCAGCCTTAGGTGTGAAACACTAAGTTCACATCTCACCAAGCAAGCACTGCCTGAATGTGGTCACTTGGGAAAGAGAAGTGAAACAGCTGAGATGTGTGCATGCTCAGAGTAATTAACCTCCTCTGTTGGTTAGACTTTGCGGCTATGCCTCTGCTGCTACACAAACTGACTTTAAAGACTGGTTCTTAGCCCTGAGTTCTCCTCAGAGCTAACTCCACTTGACCCCAATTTGTCTCAGAGGTAGCTACGTGGCACAGTCCAAAAAGAAGACGGGGCAACCTGATGAGTGAACAGTGTGAATGATTGAGGCTATTTCCCACTCTTGCTTTCTTCCCCCGTGTCATTCAGCGCTGTATATTTGTGCTTACCAGTTCAGTCTGACCCGTGGCCTTCTTTCCTTCTGGGGCTGTCCTGAGCAGGAGCCCTTGGTGATTTGCAATCACTTCATGGTCTTGCAGAGTTGCAATGGATGAATCTGTCTCATGGGGCATTGTATTCAAGCTGTAAGCCAGAGTCAGTAAAAGACAGCAATTAGTGCAGAAAAAAACCCCCAACAAACCACCTTTTTCCTTTGTAGGATTGCTTTAATTCTGAGATGTAAGCACAGATAGCACGTCTGCATTCCTCAGTTCCACTGAGTAGGAGGAGGGCAGAGTGTTATACTGCAGCTTTCCAGGAACTTGCTTCATTCTGCCTCATCCCCTGTGCCTCATACAGCAGCTCTGTCATCATGGGGATGCTGTTGAGCTCCTGTTTTAGCCCGTGCCCACGTCACAGCCCGTGCCATGCAGTTCTCCCTGGGGCTGAACACACACTGGTACCAGCCAGCCACGCTGCAGCCCAGTTCCCAGTACGACATGGACAGAAACGAGTGGTTTGACAGCCTGAATCCTGATCTCATTTCCACCTGTTACACAAATGTTCCATTGCTCTGGGCTCTGGCTCTAGCTGTCAGTTTGCCTCCTGCAAAGCAGTGATAACCTTACAATAGCGATCCAGATTTTCAAAAGAGCTCAGCCTCCCACTCTGACAGCCAGACTTTACGAGGAGATCACCTCCGCTTCAGGTACCAAAATGTAATGTTCACAGGCAGAAAAGAAGTTCAGCACACTGAGTCCTCAGCTTCTCACGCAATCTGGGCAGCAGACGCTGCTGCTAGGGTTGTTGGAAACTTTGAAAAATTTGCACCTTCTTTAAGAAACTAAAAGAGAACTCAGCTTTTCTGAAAATCTGGCTCCAATTTAGGTGTTGAGCACTCAAAAATTTGAGTCTGAGCTCTCGGAAAAATCTGGCGTCTAACAAAGGAGTGCTGTGAGGATAAATTAATTAATGTGAGATCCTGGGGTAACAGTGTTGACAGGCCTGCTAACTTTGTAAAGAAGTGAGGAAGAGTTGCATGTGTTGAAATTTCAGGAAAAATACCTAGTAGGTGAGAAATTATGACCTACTGTGGATCTGCCACAACATAAGGAAAACCACAGTAAGTTCTCCCATAGCTGGATCTTGCCACTGGGAGAATGAATACTGTTGCCAGTGACAGATATGATACTATTGGCACACAATTTTAGAAGCTTTAAAACATTAAAGTACAGGTTTTTAGTGAAGTAGAGAAACACAGTATGTCTTTAATCCTGACTTCCTAACCAAGCAGTGCAAAGAATGTTTGAAAGCTGTTGCCGTGTTGCTATTAGTTTCAACCAGAAAATTTGTTGTCAGGTGGACTTAAATTTTCCAGATGACAATAATATCCCTGCAGGAAATGAGAAGAAGATGAAGCAATGTCTTTGAAACTGCTGAGGGACTAGTTTTGTAAAGGCATTATGTAAATATGGTAATTGTGTGTTTTCCTTTTTAACTGTATGAAAGGAAGAGAAATGCCTCTAGGAGATGCCTGTTGTTTGTTTTGCATGTTCACTGGTGTAACACCTGCTTAGTTAAAAGTGCTCGTGACTGTCAAGGGACTTCCCTGTTCCTCTCAGGGACAGCCAGATAACTCTGGTTTGGAGGAGAAACAGAAAGGGTCTTACTTCTAATGTAAGCTTCTCAAACACAGCTGAAGAACAAGGCTCCATCTGGCACATCCCCACTGTGTGGGGCAGCCACACCTTCAGCGGGTTAGCAACATTTATCTCATAGCTTCATGTTCCAAGGACCTTCTATCTCAGTTTTGTAGTGAGCTCAGCAGCCGCAGTCTGACAAAGAATTCTAATGAGCTCAACAGAACAACTCTATTTCAAATCAGCAGAGAGAGCAGTCAAGTAAATAATCTTTTTGCAGATGCACTAATTATTTGTTCACACATATCTACGTGGACACTATTCCAAGGGCAGTGGAAACAAGCAGGTTTGGCATTTTTGGCCTTTGTTGGCTGTCTTGCCTCTCTTCTCAACATTTCTTTTATAGGCTTTCTCTTTTGCCCTTGGGTTACATCTAGCCATCTCTCTTGCCTGATTTTGCCAATTAAAAAAAAAAAAAAAAAAAAAAGAGTTGGGAAAATTAAATGATTTCTGGAATGTGTCAGCAACAAGTAGAATCTCTTGGGATCACCTTTGACATGCAGGAACAATAAGTTTGAGAGAGGAAATTGGTTTCCCCATGGCCGATGGTTTTCCTGGATTGGCTTACCCCACTCCCACGGTGTTGAACTATTGAATGCTCAATTAGTGTTCCCCAAAGTGTCAAATGAATTGAACCAGCTCCAGAAATTCTTCACTGCACTTGATGTATCATTTTTCAGGCTCTGAGAAAAGGACCTACTGTTTCACTCAGTGCGGCAAACAAGTTCTCCCCTTCTCAACCCCGTGCTGGTTTGTTTTTTTATGCGTGGTTCAAGGGTACCTGCAAAAATAAACAGGAATGGCAAGTTGTTGCCTCCAGAATGTGTGGAGTACCTCAGCAAACTAGTTTATAAATAGCTAGACAGATGGATATAATGACTATAGTATCTTGAAGTATTTTGGTTTGGTTTTGTTTTGCTTTGGGCAGTTGCTATAATACCCTGTGTGATTCTGACAACGGTAATGGATTCCCAAAGTGCACATGGCCAGCTCCATTTTGAGCTACAGGCCAAAAATCACGCTGACAAGCCCAAGCAACGGCTTGGTTTTTTTGGACTCAAAAATCATGACCTATATTTCACCTCAAATGAAGGGATTTCTTCACAAGCTGATGGAACTGGGCTTGTAACTTAAAAAAATAGAAAGCATTGCTTATATTTCATATTTATATTTTTGAGTCTTTGTGATGTGTTTGGTTACATTTTCATCTCATCTTTATATCCAAGAGTCATAAATTTCTTGCTTAGTAATAAAAACAGAGACCATAGTGTGACTCCAAGTTTCAAAGCAAAAGCTTTCACTAGAATAGAAAAAATGACAGAAGTTAGAAATCAACTTTTCAGGCTCAGGAGGATTCCAAGGATAACCCATTCTGGTTCAGCCCGGTGCACATTATGAGAAAGTTTCATCTCACCTTGAATCACTCACTGAGGTACTCAGTGTAACAGAATCTGCAAACCTTATTTGCATTAACTTTGATAGGTTTGCTTATTATAGTCATCTTGACCCAGCCTTTGGTAGGGATGTCGGCTTCCCTTTCTCTTGGCCAGGCTTGTTTTTGTGGTCAGAAGAAGCAGAGAAATAAAAATAAGATGTATCTACAACTGAATGCACCATGCACCAAGATGCTCAGAGGAATGAAGAAGCAGAAGTTACCTAAACTTTAAACCTCAAATCACAGCTGTATTTTAACCTGAAGTACCAAAGAAATTTGCAACTATTTTGCTAATTATTCTGAAGTGAGTTTTAGTGTTTTGGTGCTTTGCAGTGAGATTGAGGATTGTTTTTCGAGAATTGAAACCCTTAGGCTTAAGTAAATAATAAAGAGCCAGTCCTGTCAGTTCAGCCAGGAGCTATTTATGAGAAAACTGCATGCACAGGGAAGTCTCAAAGAGGATCTACCTGGAAAATGATTCAGGAGAAGAACTGAACAGACAGACAGGGGCAGAGAGACAGTGGGTCAATATGCAAATACCCTTTGTTAGCCCCTGAGCTCTGACAGACATGCGGCAGTTAACTGATAATTTCCATAATGGGTTGGGAAATACGTTATTATGCTGGGATGGACAAGAATTGTTCAGAGAACAGAATAAGAAATCAAAATGATCCTGGTGATTTGGAGAAGTGGTGTAAGATGACTATTCTTTCAAGAAAAAGACCACTTCCATTTAGGAAAAGGTTGTGATACAACATGGCCAAGTGGAAATTGTGGCAATGAGGCAGAAGATATTAACGGCATGAACAGAGCCTGGGGGTTGTCTGGCTGAGAATCACTTTGTCCAGCAAGGACTTGAGGGTTATAATGAATCAGAAGCTGTGACCATGAGTCAAATCAGCCTGTGGTAAATAGGGAAAATATTATACCAGTGTGTTTAAAATCAAGCATCATCAGTAGAAATCACTCCACTCTACCTGGAGCTCCTTAAGACTGAGAAAGCAACAAGCAGCATTCTCCAACGTTTAAGATATAGTTGTGCTTGCAACAAAAAAGCAATGGTCTTAAAATTGCAGTGAGTAGAATTCAGTTAGACCTTAAGGCCAAACGCCCAACAACAGGGATGACAGACCCCTGGAACAGGTTGCTGTGGGAAGGTAGAAGAATCACAGAAGGCTCACACCCACAAGAGAAACTTCTGTCAAGAACAGGTGTAGCTGAGCTGTCACAGGGCAGATTGGGTGACCTCAGGGTCCTTATTTCCAGTGATTTGTTGGCAAAGCCTATATAAAAGAGGAAGAGCTCCATACAATACTGTCACCATTTCTTTAACATTCTGGGCAAAGTGCCTCCTTCTTGGTGCTTCGTGATTCTGAGGGCGATGGCAGCTGCTCGGTGCAGAAGGCAGCTTGCAACAGAGGCAGTACAAGGGCGAGTGGAGAAGTGTGACGAGGCTGTTGACTCAGCCTGTGTGATGAGTTGTGGCTTCAGAGCCTCTTGCCGTCACAGGGTGCTCAGGAAAGAGGCAGGGGTGGCACCACTGCCTACCACTTGCTTCTAGCACGGGTGATGGTGCAGCTTGGGCCATGGGAACAAAAGGATTCAGAGCTGAGCTTCTTTGGGTTTTACAGCACACACGAGGATGCAGCTCCCTGGCCCAGAGAAAAGCCCCTGCATGCCTGCCCTTTATTTATCCCTGAATGGTGTAAAGGGCTGCTGCAGGACACCTTGCTCGTGTTTGGCCTCCTGGCAGGATTCTTGTTTAACTTCTCTGAGAGAAGTCCAATGCCCCTCCTGCCTCCCTTTCTCCTGGGGGCCCATTAGAGAAGCCAATGTGGTGTCCTGCAGCTTCAGTCCTTACAGACTGCAGGCATTATTCTAACTTGGCTCCTTATCAAATGTTATGCGTGGAAGAAAACACTAAAAATACACTCGAACAAGCTGAAAGAAGGAGATAATGAGAGTCAAAAATAGAGCATTTTCAGGCACAGGGTGCGTATAATCCCAGAAATTCTACCTTCGTTTTAGTTTTCAGCTTTCTGAGAGTGCGAGAAAGTTCTGGGAGAGTGGGAGAGTGAGTGCTTTGACATGCACACAAAAACCTGTTCCTTGGCAGAAAAAGTGTTACTGGATTTGCTACTATATCAAGAGTTTTACTACACTGACCTCAGCACATATGCAGCGTTTCCTAAAGTAATATCTTTCTTCTGAATTCCCTCCTTCCTTATTTCCATTTGGAAACTATGTAGTCAATAAATAAAACATTAGGTAGGCACCTAAACAGAAATAGGCATTGAATCAAAGAAGAGGAGTGGGTGAACAAGTGGTGGTAAAAAAAGGGAAGACTGGGATTAAGGCTGCAGAGAAATTTCTTCTATTTTAAATAATGTTCATAGCATTTTCTCAGCTTCAGAATATGAAACCCAGGGCAGAGAGATTGGTTGGTTGCCTTTACTACCTCTTGTGTTTTCATTGCCTCCCTATGGGATTTTTTTCATGGGATAAAATCTATGTATTCAGACTGTGGGTACTCAGGTCTGTCCCCCATGTGCAGTAATCCCATTTCCAATGCAGAGCCCCTAAATCACAGCTCTCCCCAAATGGCCTATGTTCAGTTTAGCTATTAGAAGAAAGGTCATGTAAACTAGAGCATCTGAAACAATCAAGCGTACAATAGATCATTTGTAGTCTCACAGCAATGAAGTTTCCATAAATAAGTCCCTAAGAAGCCTGAATTGTTGTTATTGTTATATTGTTATTAGGGCATGGCAACAATCTAACTAAATACAGAGTGGGAATCCAGGGACTTTAATTGAAGGGATCACCCAAAATATTTTGTTGAATTAATGAAAGAAACAATTACCATCTCTATTTTCTCGTGCTGTACTATTATCCTTGCAGAGTTTAAATATTGAGGGTACTTGAACCTGGTTAAGTTGAATTTGCCCTGAGCAACCTAGACTATGGCTATCCATAAGGGAAAAAACTTGAAATGGAGATTCCAGCCTGTTTCTAATGTCTCCATGGAACCTGCCCTGCAGAAGCCACCAAGAAGCAGCCAGAGAGTGGAGACTCATGTTTTCCACACACTGTGGAGCTGCAGGGATTAAAGCCTTCTGGTGAAAAGTTTTGTGTCCCATTAGTAGCACCTCAGCTTTCATGTGCTGATGACAGAAGGACTACCTGGTGTGAGGAATTGCATTCCCGTGCAAAATTTTAAACCTGAAATCTTAATTTAATTTTATTCTTCCTTTAGGACTTCTTTACTGTTTCAGGACTTTTGGTGTAATTTATGCCCTGTTATTTGACTTTATTACACGGGATGCCAAGATTTATGTTAATAGAGGAAAATGCATTTAAAACGTCTCCTAATATATTTCCCTTGAAATACGGGAAGATTACAGCTGCTGCAATAAACTCATAATCTCTGAATGCTAGAATGGAAATGTTTGACATTAACTGGCTGCTTTTAGAAATGAAATATCTGTAGCAAGGACATGGAGAACTCACAACTGACGTCTGGTTGTGACTGCATCTGAACTTTGTGTGCTATTTGAGATTCAGAGGGGGGAAATGTTAACTTTTTACACATACCTCAACACTTCTTGATGTCAACCAGAACCAGAGGCAGCAGAATTCCTCGGGAGAGACTGCTCCCATGTCAGTTTGGAGTTAGCAGGAACCAAGGAGAATGCAAAATCTTGTGAGAAAGTCTGATCCTTCCTGTTTTCCAGTCTCAATGACTTCCATGGAAAATTATATCTCAACTGCAACACAAAGTTGAAAAATCTGGAATGGTACAGGACAACTTTGGGAATAGCTGGGTTTGAATCAGCCCTGGGTTTGTGACGTACCCTGGTTAAATATGTGGCTGGGAGACCTTGAAAGTGGTAAACCATCCTGCAACCCTTACTGCATGAAATTTCATCACTTTTAGTGTGTGGAGCTGGCTGTTCATGTTACTGTGAAGTAGCAAATGACAGTGAGATGAAAACAGGTGATCTCTGACCAGGTTCTCTACTCTGCCATAGCACTTTTGTGCCAACTAAGATTTTACTGGCTCACCTCACTGTAAATCAGATGCAGTGGAGCAGAGACTATGTCTAGGTGTAGAAAATCTGGGCACACTTGAAATTAAATTATTACAGTGGAGCTGTAGTTCTTATTACTCATAGCAATCCTTAGTGCTTAAATAAGATGAAACCCATTTTTGTACCCATGAAACTGCTGCTGAACTCTGCTGGCACTGATGGGGCAGTGACTGATTGCTCAAAATAAATTGCCGTTGCTGCTCTGAATTCCTTTTGCTGAGAGTCTAGATCCTTTTGATACACATAGGGTTATGTAAATCATCCTTTGAAAAATGAACGTCAGAGAGTGGGTCTGAGCATGACCTCCACTTTTGGGTTGGGGAAGCCTTGTCATAACAGACATTTATCTGCTGGACAGGTTTTAATTTACATCCTAGGCATTAATTGCACAATGTATTGCACAACAGAAATGGTACCTTTCCCTTTTCCTGGAATACTCCACCAGGAGGAAATCGACCCCAGAGTGGTTGTGTAGCCTGAAGGAACACAACCTTTTTTGTGCAGAAAAATCACAGATACGATGCTGCCTATGTCAAGAGAAACAAACAACAACAAAACCCCAAACAACCCCCAATATGCTTTAAAAATATCAATAATTTGGTATTTTTTAATAAAGGAATCATCTTAGTGTCTAGCTTATGAATATATTCCATCCTGGATACACAGATATCAAAACTGAAACACACCACAAACCAGCCCAGTTAAAAGAAAAATTGTACGTTCTTATCATCTCTTCACATTTCCATCTAGTTAGAACCATGACATTAGGGCAGCCTCTAGTTGAAATAAGGTCAAAGTGGTTTCAAGAAATCAATAAAATTCATGTGCAGTTTTCTGTGTAACTGAAAGCAGAATTTCATCCATTAAGTATTAAATGAGCATACTTAAAATAGGAAATATCAGACTCCAAGCACATGTATCATCAGTTCAAATTAGATTTTACCTCTTGGAGCCTCCCAGCACGGTGAAGAAACAAACAGGCGTGGAAAGGAATTTCACAGTCAATGAGGAGAACAGCATCTCATCTACTATTTATTATTTATTATTGCCTTTCCTACATAGAACCACAGAATGTTTTCTTACGTTCCTCAGGAATAGTTTTTTTAAGGTTTTAATGTAAATTCTTTTCTGTATTTGCTTTGGGCATTTCGTGTGTCTTACTCTATAAAATCTAGAATGATTCTTTCTCCCTTTCTAATTGTTATGCACTGTCACCATTATTTTCTTTAAGCTCTAAAGGGCTTGGAATTGTATACAAATATAAAAGAAATCACAGTCCCATCCCTTGAAAGCTTAAGAGGAAAACGCTAACATCTTTGGATTCATCCCTCTTCTGGAAACTAAATTTAGCCTTTAATATCTCTTAAAGAGAAATCACAACACTTTGGGAAAGAAATTATTTATTTAAGCCGAAAAAGGTACTCAGTAGAATCCTACTTGGGGGTTTTATCTGGCTTGCTAAGACTTCTGAAAATGTCGTTTTCCACTTTGAAGGGATAAACTGAAAGACATTTTTCTATTCTAGTAATGCTGGGAATTATAATTCTTTGGTCCTGCGTTTGAAAAAATGCCCAGAGTAAAGCATCTGTTAGCACAATTTATCCAGTACAGCTTGAAGGCAAAGATCCCACTGTTAATCAGGTCAACAAAGTTGCTATGTTATTAAGTCACCAAAGGCCTTCGTAATAATAGTAACACTAAACAAGAAATATGTAACAGGATATTTGGATGAGTTTTGCAATTATACTCTCTTTTTGGGGGGGCTGTGTTTCATTTTGTTTTTCTTAAAGAAACTTGGGGTCTGAACAGTGAAGTGTTTCATTTGGAAGCTCATTAGATTAAGTGGAATAGAGTAAGACTAAAAACCAGTATGTTCATACCTGTGAATGTCCTGGTCATGACTGCAGTGAGAGCTGAGAGCTCCTTCTCTTAGATGAAGCACAGCATTGCTGAAAGACTGCTTTACTATATCATTTTCTCTCATTATACGAACTTGGATATACGGGGGAGTATTTAATACAAAATATGGCTAAGCAAAAATCAATTTACAGGGGAAGACTGCTTTTGATGACGAATTTATAACCAACTGCAGTCCGTAACAATAAGGAATTCTCAGGTGGGAAGTAAAGACCTTCCTTTTACTGAACATATTCACTGCTGTAGCATCAGAGGTATTAAGGCCATTTTTCTCAGGCGGGGCTTCACAGAATCAGATCCAAAACTGAATTGCATGGTGTCCACCTTCTGCAACCAATGAAACTGATCTCTGATATATAGAAACTTATTCATTACCAAGGATCTGCTCTGCACCCTCTGTAGAGTACAGAAGGGTACTGGGGTCTTGGGAAAATAATACGTGATCATGTCCCTAAAGACTGTATAATAGACTCAGAGTAATTAAATCAAGGTATAATGGACAACCTGAATGCTAAATACTTAATGCTTGTTTTCTTACAAATTTAGCAAGCATATTAGTAACAAAGAAAATAATTATAACAACTAATGTTAAAGAATGGTTGTCCCATTCATTTTATGCCCCTAAACATTCACATTCTATTTCACGTAAATAAAGCTTTTATATGCAAAAGGTGGAGTGAAGATACAGGCACATAGAGTTAGAAGAGGCCGTGGTTGGTCACTGAGCCTAATCCTTCAAGTCATTAGTGCCCTGTGAAGTATTTGCCTTCTGTGTGAATAGTGTATTAAAAGAAAAATTGCCTCATCCATAAGTTGTTTTCTATTTTAGATTAACAAATATGTACAGTCTTTGAAGAAGACATTGCACTGTAGAAATCAATAACAGATTGCTTTGATGGAGTCAAAATAAAAGAGACTAGGAACATGAAAAACATCAGGAAGTGCCGAAGCTGCTTCTTCAGTCAAAAATTATTCCCTGTTTTAAGTTAAAAATGAAGAAGAAGATTGCCTCAACTCTTCCCATGTGTTTGTCATAGCATTTTTAAGGTATAATAGCATATATTAAATAAAGCATAAGGTATTTTAGGAGTATTGTCGTGCCTTGGACACCTGTGTGTTGTCTGATGAACACTGAATCAAGCTGATTTTGCAGACAAATAATCTCTCTTTGTCTCGGTCTTGCTGGGTAGACAGCAGATTTTTGTACTTGTGGATTTTAAGGGGTGCTTTGCCTGGAAAAGGGTGGATGAAAGCATGTGAGGATATGGCCATCATGTACATGTCAAGGACTCCCAAAGGGGAGTTGACATAGCACATTCATCCTCAAGAGCCTGACAAGAAGATGATCTAAATGTGCTGTGACATTCATCCATAACTGAATGACTGAAATGCCCATTCTAACCCCAATTTACTCTAATTGATTAGTTCTTCTATTTATAATTCAAGAGAATGGCTCTCTTTTCAGAAATTTTAACTGAAAGCCAGGAAAATTATAACAATGCACCTGATATTTAGATTGCCTAAAGTGTTCTTCTGATGACCTGTGAGGCAAAGTCGTGAACCTGCTATTTCACGGGGATGCTGGATGCTGGATTAATTAAAATTAATGCTGTCAGAGGAAGCCGACAGTTCTGCTCATGGGCTGCCACTTAGTTGTGTAGCTTTTGCAGCTGTAGAGTAAATAGCTCTGTAGCACACTTTTGGAGGTTAATTCTCCACCATGATAATTATTCAGACACTGAATTATGTGCACAGCCCTCAGTGCACCTAAGTCTCTGCTCCATGTGCGTGCCATCAGCTCTGCACATCCATATTCCCACACAGCCCAGAATCGGGTGGGACAATTTAGATATGGCTGCAAAACACTCTCCATCCAAAACATAGTAGTTTGGGGGTGATTCACAATTGCCAGAATCTCTGGCATTTCTCTAGTATGTCTGAAAAAAATTGTCTCCTTTCTTTCAGAGCAGACCGCTTGCTGATTTGACAAATGGTTTCAGCCTCCCTAAAGCTGAATTTTTCTTTTATTGCTGTCTTGTTTACAAACCTCCTTCGTTTTCTACCTCCTCTCCTGTCCCTGAACTGATACTGCAGCAAATTGCTTCATCCAGTCCATCCCCATCCAGCTGTGGGAAGTTGCTCAGCTCTACTTACTCCCCACAGTCCAGAACAAAACCCAGCTGAGTGGTTAGCATAAGTGAGAAGAGGCTTCCTGTCCTTTCCCCTCCAACTTGTATTGTAAATCCTAAGTAGGAATATTTATTTCCCTGTTGATTAAGGGAGGTTTTTCTGATCCCTGCTGGGACCCCAGGATGGCCACAGCAGTACATCCCTCACTACTGTCCCTCAGCTAGAGGCTGCTTCCCTTCAGCGGGGCTGCAAAAGGCTCAACACACGGTCCTCCCAGTACGTTGCAGATGTGGCTGGCGAGCAGCACCACAGGCAGCAGCTCACCAGCTTGTCTTCACATCTGCAGTGCCCAGGGGACACACACACAGCTGCTTTCTGTGTCCTGACCGACGGGAAAAATACCCTGGACACAATGGTTTTTGACTGCAGGCCTACGCAGAGCGTGAGGATGCAGCCGACTTCTCATCTTCCTCTGGGCCAGCTCCTCAGACGACTCGAGAGGAATGCTAGGGTGGAACTGCAGACACTTCTGGCTGCGCTGAGGGCACATCCATCACGGTCTCATCGTGGCTGCTTACGTCTTTGAGTGAGAAGAGCTGGGCAGAGGGAACGCTGAAGGCAAAGCCCTGCAGCTCCAGGGCAGCAGCCGCATCCCAGGACATCCCTCACTCCAGGCCGCTCCTCAAGGCAAAATGTGAAAGCAGCGTATCAGAAAGCTCAGTTTTCTGAACCTGTGGGTTCCAAATTAGCTGATGAGGGGAGTAAAGATGAAAAGGGAAACAAAATATTTGCAGCTGTTGGAATAGGAAATTTCTGCACCATTCAGATCTCAAAATCAGATTTTGCTCAGGCATCGGCACATGTTGCTGCACTGGTTTTTACAAGACACCAGATGCTGATCTGATTTGCTTCACAGAAGCCATTAACAATCCAGGAGATTTAGGAGGCTGCTGATAAGAGAAGGTACAGCAGCTCTGTAAAATTGTCTCATTAAACATCGATAAGGGTTGAAGTGGGGGCTTTCATCTACATTTGATCTCTTCTCAAATATGTGGAGTGGTTGAACCTGCCCATTTTCCTGAGTAATAAAACTATTACATTAAACCTTTCAGAAAGTAGTAGATTAACTCACCATCCTTCACTGAAGAGGCAGTTTTAGATTTTTTTTTTTAACTGCTTATTTTTTTTTTTAATGTCAAAGCTTTGGAGGCTACTGCTGACATTTACTTACGTGGTTTTAATTAAGTATTATTTTCAATGCACCCGAAGCTGTTGCCAGAAAGGTTTTTTTATGTAAGCTGTATCAGCAAACCTAAGCAACAATTGCACCTGAAGCTGATAAGGTATAAATGTAAGTTTAGGGAGCAGTTATAGTTAAGTGTAAATATTTTCCACTCATTTTTTAGTTTTCTATTCTGCCTAACAGATCCTTTCGAAGTCATGCTGGATTCTCCCTTGGGAAGCAGTTCCTTTGCTGGACCTGCTCTAGGCTCCCTTTGGAGGGAAGCAGCATCGTAACAAAATAGATACAATAGCTTAGAACAGCGAGTGAGCAGCACATTTACGTGTCAGGATCTCTGCATTTCCAGTTTTTTTGAACATACCTGAAGCCATCTGAAGGCATCCACTTGTGTAAGGAGCAGAGCTGCAGAGCATCAGCAGAAGCCTGGCCCTGGGAGGGGTTGGACTGCCCACAGCAGCTGCAGCTGTAGCACTGCAACAATCCCAGCTTAAAACAGCAGCTGGAGGGCGAGAGGGAGAAGGGAAGAAGAAAGCACAGGCAGGAGTGGCACGGTGCAGCCCAGGGTGACTGCTTTAGGATTCCCACTGTGTTCTCAGGGTTCCTGATCAGAGTAGAGTACTCCACAGCCGGCTTGCTGTCATTTAATGAGAACAAAAGAATTCAGAACAGAAATACTCTTAAGAGGAGGTATTACAATTAAGAGTGGCCTTTTCCAAGGACGTTACAACCGGTGGACTCACATTTCCTGCCCCTGTTGTCAGAGTTCGAAGTTTGCTGAAATTTTGGAAGCGGGGAGGTGATGCTGTTTTGAACTTTACTAAAAGTTGTGGTGGGTTTAGGTATCTGCCACGAGGCTTTTCTAAGTAACATTGTCAGGATGATGGCAAAGGCTAACATTCACAGCTTGCAATAGCTGAAATGTTCCAGTACACTCAAGTGATTTAAGTGCTTTGGGGATTTCTACCCTAATTCCCTGAGAGCACAACTTGAAATGTCACTTACAGCAGAAGAAATTACAGCAAATACACATATGAATAACATCATTTACAATTAAAGGGTAACTAAGCATTCCTAGGGATGGATATAAACCAGAACAATTGGATCCAAACATAAGCATCCTTTCGGACAGACTGAGATCTGGTTACAGTCTTTATAGCTGAAACATCTCTCTAAATATCCCTGAAAGGAATGTGTAACAACTGTAATATCTGAGTCACCTTTCAGCTAAGGAGGTAGAGGTGGTGGAGACAGCACTGAATATTTAGATATTAGGGGCACCTTAGGAGCTGTAAAATAAATAGCCACTTTTGGGATAAGTAAGGGAAAAAGTCAATAAAATGCTCTCTTAAACTTCGTGTGTTTGGTGAAGCTACAAAGCTGTTTAATTGTGGAGAAATAAAATGAAGCATTTACCTATCACAAATGGAAAAAGAGACTGAGTCAACCAGATGAGAATTCACATCATATTTGTATACATAAGGTCCAAAAAACCCCCCAAAACTGCTCAGAGTATACCCACCCTGTCAAATAACTTATCTGCATGCTTTGCTCCCAGCTCTGGTCCTTTGGTTGTCTGCAGGGGATGGAATAGAATAACTGTATTCTTCTCCTCCCCTCGAAGTGGGATTCAGGGAGTAGCTTCCTCTGGGCTGTTCCTACAGCAGAGGGATGAAGGGCAAAGCAGCTCCCCATCAGCCCTGCACTCTCAAAGACCCCTCAGCACTCTCCCATTCCTCTCCCATGGCATGCAGTGACCACCCACGCTCCTGGGCTATAGAAACACCACTCTTTCAAGCTGTCACAGCCTACACGAGATCACAGGCACCTCTGTGTGAAAAACTGTGAGAAAGAAAGCAGCCATGGGGTCTGTAGGGGATCAGGACCAAGGGCTGGGTGCTCTGAAGGCAGCTTGTTGATTCTAAGAGGGGTTAAGGCTGTGTGGTGGGAGTGTGACCCACCCTAAAACACTGGTCTGGGCAGTTCCCTAGGGAATGCCACGAGCAGGGCACGTGGTACCCGGCCTTGCAGAGGCACCCAAACTGGGCTATGTAAAACTCTTGTTAAAAATAAACAGCTCTTTATATGGGGCTGATTGATACCGTGGGCTGGGGAGTCCAGAAAGCATCGGTCCGAGTGCTCAAGCAAGGAAGTTGCAAAAGAATCTTATGAAATCAGTTATTTCTGCTGATAACCTGAAAGAAGTAGGCAGACTTAGTTTCTACACACTAAAAGGCTTGCTGGGCAGCTTGGAAAAAGCTTATGATTACAGATACCAGAGATGAGCTGACATGCTGGCTTTTGTGCAAGGACAGTCAGACCTGTCTAGAGTAGAGATGAGATAATTACATTTAGCTATTTTAATAAGCTGTTTCTCATCCTGCATAAATACAGCCTGATCAGTAATTAAACTGGGGCTGTACTGTGAATTTGTGCAGTTTTTCTTTAAACAGGCTGAACTATATTTTGCTGCCTGTTCATTTCGGTCTCTCTTTGTGTCACTCTGCCAAATACAATAAAATTAACTTTTTGGGAGACCAAGTGTGAACATGCACACCTATCACATACAGCAATAAAGCATTGGTTCAGTGCTCACAGGTCACTCAGTGTCATTTCAGAGGCCTTCTGTCTCCATCAGTGGCACAGATGTTGAAGAGACAAGCTGCACCTTGTGGCTCTGCACAGAAGAAAGACTCTCAAAAATAAAACAGTCTGTAATGACAGTTAATGTGCAATGTCAATGTTTATTAACAACAATAAAATGCACAATGATCACACATCAGGGGAAGACGAGGCTCTTAACTGCAGTTTTATCCTAATTTGGCTGAGCGTGAAAGGATAAATCAGTGAGATTTTAGGACAGGCTGATATGCTTTATGTGAGGGCTCGTGTGAAAGAAATAGCAAATAATATTGCCAAAAGCAGTAGCTTATCCTGTTGAAACTGGGAAGATTTCAAGGGATCTTAGAGGGTATTATTAATAGAGCATGTTTAGGAAAAGAATAATTTGGTCTTGGGAAAAATCTTAGAAAATACATGACTGTTCATATTTTTGATCTTTTTGCTGGCTTTTAAATTATTTTTTGGTGGTTAGTAATGGAAAATGAAAATATTTCACTTTACAATGGAAAATGAATATGTTCCTGTTAGGAAAAAGTTTAGACTATTCTGCAAGCTACTTAAAATTGTCTGTGAAAGAGCAACAGTAAACCAACAGGCCTGCAGGTCTTCTCTGTGCTGGTACAGAAACAGACAAAAATCATCAGTTCATTTAAGCTGGGAAAGATCTTTAAGATCATTAAATCCAACCATTAACATAAGAGAGCCAAGCTCCCCGCTAAACCAGGTCCCCTAGTGCCACACCCACACATCTTTTAAATGCCTCCAGGGGTGGTGACTCAGCCACTTCCCTGGGCAGCCTGTTCCAGTGATCAGCGACCCTTTCTGTGAAAACATTTTTTCTTATATCCAATCTAAATCTCCCTGGTGCAACTTGAAGCCGTTTCCTCTTTTCCTGTCACTTGTTACTCAGGAGAAGAGGCTGAGCCCTGCCTGGCTGCAGCCTCCTTTCAGGGAGTTGTAGAGAGTGATAAGGTTCCCCCTGAGCCTCCTTTTCTCCAGGTGAGAGAGAAAAGCTCCCTCAGCTGCTCCTCATAAGATCTGTGCTCCAGATGCTTCACCAGCTCCTTGTCACCCTTCCTTGGGCACATCCCGACACACAAATCAATTCTCAGCCTAAATAGAGCATTGGACTAGCTCAGAAACTCACCCTTATTCCACTATATTGGTAGTAAAAGCAGCATTTCTCATCTCTTTGTGAACTAGCTTTCATTCTTGTAAAGGTTCTGCACAACTTCCAAGTCCATTATTTTTCTTAAATGAAAGGCTTGTAATAATATATGGCATTAAAAGATAGGGGAAAAAAACATTCTATGGATCAGAGTCTGTCATGGCTTAAAAAAAAATAAAAAAGCACGAAGTCCATCTTCTCTGAGTTTGGAAGGTTTTCCTGAAAAAATGGAGCCATGGAAGACAGATGAGCCACTGGCTGGAAGGAAGAGTAATTATATAATAATAAATACCACAGAAGACAGAGTCAGTTTTCCCCTGAACATTTTAGAAGTTTCAAGATATATCACCCCTGCCATGACATTTCGCTGGGGCAGAAGAACCCAATCCCACTCAATTATCTGGGGAACCTCATTAAGCCAAATCTTGCTCCTTGACACATTTCCAGCAGCTGTTCAAAGACCGTATGGAGCCCTGCATGCAGCTCACGAGGCCGAAAGTTTTGTAAATGCTTTACCACAATATAATAAAGATCTTGTAAGATCTTGCATTTTGCAAATGAGGAAATGGAGACACGGACAGAGACACTCTGGTCCCCTCCCACACTGCTTCAGAGGCAAAGATGAAACGTGCTTCACATCAGAGGCCACTCGTTCCATCTTTAGATTGTGCTGGTGCTATTTGTAAATATTTATCCACTTCATATTCCAAATATGGCTGATAGTGAAGGCTGTAGTAACACTAATACAAATACGTTTTTCATTTGTATTTTACTACGCACTAATAATGGCAAAACCTTTTTGCACTTTAGAGGCATCTTCAAGAGTAATGATCACCCTGGCATGGAGAAACCACCTGAGACATGTTATCCCACTGAGGATAGAGTGTGTTTTAACTTGTACATGCTCTGTGAGTGCTCACTTCCACACTCTGAGGAATTCCTCTGTATGGAAAACATTCCTTGGATACAAATGTTTTCATAACTTGACACAAAATTGAGCAGAACAATGAATTGACTTGGCTGAAATGAATTAAAAATTGTGATGGAAGTTTGCTGAACGCTAGCGAACACCATAAGCCAGATTCCATCCTCATTCTGTATAATAAACGTTTGGTAACAAAGCAGAATAAAAGTGAAATGTATCTTCGTGCTTGTAGGATTGCAGGTAAGAAAGAGGTGCACTAAAAAAACCCCAAACAAACATATCTTAAGGGGAGAACCAGGATGGGGGAAAAAACACATTATCAAATTTGGGACACACTATTGCAGAACTGGAGGAACCTAAAGATAAAGCAGCTTCATGAAACCTGAAAATATAGAAAATAATATTTCGTGAAAATGCATCTCCACTGTCTATCTCATTATGCCCTTGGGAGTTGCTTATGTATATTCTCTGCATAGAACAGAGTGAAATTCATCTTCGGGGTATTTTGCTGCTAGATGGGAAATCAAGAAAATGGTCGTAAAGAGAAGCTACTAAATGCATTTCTAACTCCCTGGGCTCAGCATTTCTAGTGGCAAGCTAGACTATCTTTTAGCTAAAAGTGAACCGAAAATTTCACGCTAGGAGCTAACAAACGGTATGTGGGAAAGCAGCAACAAGATTGTGCTACTTTTCATCCTTGGTTCAGATCTATCCCACATGGCTGTGGGTTAAGATCTGTTTCCCATCCAAATCTCATCTTTCTCATCCATCTGGAGATAAGCCAGGATACTGGAGAGTCATTACAGCTTGTAGCTGGCTGCATCACATCCTAACTGGATCTAACTGGGATTTGGGCTGTTGATTTGAGCACAGAGTCACATGTTCTCTCCAGTTTGATGCAGTCAGGGTGTTTAAGCAGATACATCTCCAGTAGGAGCAGCCGCACAGAGCAATGACCCAGCGCACAGGCACTATGACTGAGACCATGCCCAGCAGAGCTGTCTCTGTGTCCCAGATCCATCACCAGGTCCATCATCAGCCCAGCAACAAGCCATTTTTTTCCCAGCCTGAAGCCTCACTTGAGTTCTTGAAAAGCTTCTGTGGTTGGTGATAAGGCCACCACTCTGATGGTGCTCGAGCCTGTTGTGAAGATAAGACTGTGGCCCAGGCTCTGCAAGTTGGGCTGTGTGTGGCACTGCTGTCCCTGGCATCCCAGGTCCATGGGAACACCTCCACACAGGGAAAAGTCCCTTGCTGGTTTGTGAGAGTCAGAAGAAGATGCAGTACGCAGTGATTTTAAATTGTTTGTGTTCACTGTGTTACAACAAACTCTGAGGCAATAATTACTTCCCTAAGGTAATATAACTGCACTAACAGCATGAGAAATTTGATCTGCCCGTTTCCTGGTTTTGGCCACAGTTCATGAAATCACAACTATCAAATGCAGGGCCTGGATAAAAGGGCCATTCTCCTCTACCTACACAGCTATTTTTGGTTCTTCGCGGCTTATAAATAAAAAAATCTTTGAGACTGAAATTGGTCAGGAGTTCTTTTCCAACCAAATGGCAAGTGCCTTTCAAGCTCTTGGGGAGACAAGAGAGGTCAAAATAATTTTTGAATCACCACTACGTGTTTGAAGTATTCAAAAATGAAACTGTGTTCCTGAAAAAACAGATACACAAATACTCTGAGTTTGATCCTGTCCCTGGAGAAGCATTCGTAGCCTCAGTGATTTCCATGGAGTTATGCCAAATTACACGAGCTGGATATTTGCTCTAGGCCGTTTTGCTATCACAAACAGCAGCTACATGATAAGGATCACAACATATTTCTGAAAGGAGGGCAAGTGTCACTGATAGACTGGTTGCAAAAACATCCTTCATTAATAAAAAGGTCACGAGTGACTGCGGGGGATACAAACGAAGTATTTCACTTCTTTGGAGCATCATTTTTGCAGTCCTGTTAATTGTACTTATCAAACATTTTCCTAACCTTTTCAAAGGCCTGTCTTCCTGCAATTTGAGGTCTGTGTTTGGGAACCCGGGTTAAAAAGAGCCTCCCCTTTCAGCCTCTAGGCCTGAGTACACACTGGGAAGGCGAGGACTAAAGTTGCAAGGTAAGAGGGAGCCAGACCCTCAGACTAAAGACCAGTGTGTGTAAAACACAGGTCTGAGCACAGCAGCAGCACTGGTGTTCTGGAAAGGAGGTAATTAACTGCTCAGGTAATTACAGACTACATTTTGAAGCAGCACACGCTTAGCAGTGTGAGTGTGTACATAAAAGCATGAAGTGTTACCCAATCCAGAGCACAGTAGCATCCTTAGAAAAAGGAGCCGAAAAGAAAATTCATGCAAAAGAGATGCGATCTCATAGCATCAAGCATGAAATGACTGAATACTTGACTTCCTCAGTCACTCCTACCGTAGGCAATGAAAGCAAGCTTACACTACGAGGTGAGAAGGAAAATTTATGGGAATTATGGAAATAAATCACAGTGTTTTATTTGTCCATGGTGTGCAGGAATTTATCACAATCCAGAATTTTTTTTTTGTTCCTGTTTCAAACACAAGCAAGGAATGCGTCCTGAATTAGTGCAAACTTTTAAGTCTGTTTTTCCAAGATAAAGAGCTGTAGCATAAGTGAGAACACTCTAAAGTCCTACTTTTGGGGTCTTAAAAACGAACTCCCTGATTTGGACAGCAGTAGAGGTAAAGGTCTCCCCTTCTTGCACAGTACATAATCTAAAATGAAATTAAATTGTAAATCAATTGCAAAACACTGAAGATTTTATACCGTGTAACTTTTCCCCCTCTTGCACCCAACTAATGTTAGTGAGCAAGTATGAATGGGTAGTACTAGAATCAACTAATGGTAGGGATAACCCCAAAGTATTTGTACAGTTTTTCCTGTTCCCTGTCTGACCTGCTCTGCTTTATGTCAGTGTCTACTTTAAGGGGTGGGATTTGTCTTTCTGTACCGTGGTTTATGTAGTGTCACAAATGCTGATATTGATCTCTTGCAGTGAGGGTTTCTGTTTGATCTCGCCAGTGTAAGAGCATGTATGTTATTTTCATCAGGGCCTTTCCAGTCACTTGATTCATTTGTTTTGCACAAAGCAGGATTGTAGCTGGGCAGTGAGAAGGGGGAATTTGTATGTGCAGAGTAAGATTTAGCAATTCCTATATTTCCTGTAAGACAGAGGCTATTTTGAGTTCAGCTTTTTATGCTTCCTTTGGGGAAAAAAAGGTATCTTGCCAAAGCAGAGGGCAATGGCATCTAATTTTCCCATCCACTGCTTGTAAAATATTTATTAAATAAACTTTTACCTTCTCGCTTCTTAGTTCTCAGATAATTCTGTGACAGAGCAATCTCATTCTGAGTGTAAAAGTTGTTCCTCTCCCAGTCAGGGAAAACAAGTGCCTTTGACAAAAGAGCACATCTTCATTTTTCACAACAGAGTTGCTTTCCCACTGGTTGCTTAAAAAGCAAAACTAATGTTTTGCCTGTGGGAGCAATTAAAGATGAGATAAACTGTGGGTATTGGCCTCTCAAAGGTCATCCCAAGCTGACGTTATAACCTTGTTCTGGTGGTTTATGAACTTTCCCGTAGCAGTATCCACAGAAATGGTTTCGTTTTGGATCATCCAGTAGGATCATGAATCTGCATCACTGCCACTGTCACAGGTGGGTGTTCTCCTAAGTGGGCTCTGACTCGCTTGCCATTTGCATTCTTGTACAGAGGAAAATCCTTAGAGGTGCAAATCAAAGGTATTAGTAGGAAGCAACTCATATTCATCTGCAAGAAGCAGGAAAAAAGTAGAAATCCCAACATTTTGGGACTACATCATCACCCTCATAGGATCAGTTGAGCATTATTATGGGGCCATAGTTACTCCAAGGCTGTGGGACACCCTGTGAATACAAATTTAGGTGTCAAGTCGCATGAAAAGTCTCCTGTGGAGGAGATGCTGAGGGAGACTAAGGCTAGGGTTCAGTTTCGAGTACCAAAGCCCAAAATGCCTGCGTGTTCACATGGGAATGAGGGGTCTGCGCTCTCCATGTCCAGCCAGGGCTCTATGAAGTTGCTTAAACAGGGTCACCTGGTGCCACCTGGGACAGCTACAGGAGGCTGGCTGGTGTGAGACAGGACCTGTCGAAGACAGACCCACGCTTTTCCAAGTGCCTGCTAGAGCCACGTCAGGCACTACAGGGAATTTCTAGCACCACTTCATACCTGCACTCAGCCACCTGAACCAAGTCTCTGCACTGCTCCTTGTGCAGTCAGACAAGCAGCAGGCACAGCCCAGGAAGCAAATGGCACTGGATACCAAGGAACTGAACCAACAGCACAGGTTCTCTTAATCAAAACTTTTTCCAAGGCAGAAATTTCTCTGGCAGAAAATAATTTCCTCTCTGCAATTGACCTAAAGTAGAGTGGGAACAGGGCATCTCTATGCCCTTCTCTTTTCCTGTCTTCTTAAACTCTTAGACCTTCTCTGACACCAGGAAACCAGGAAAATATTGAAGTTCTTTGTGGGGAGACTGAGTCCAGCTCAAGGTCTAGAAAACAATTTGATACCCTGAAATGTTGAACTCTGACAACTAGGCAGCCTACTTGCCTGTCAATTCCTGTCCTTGGCTCTCTTTATCTTCCTCAGGTATTCTCTTAGATATCATTGAAGGCTGTATTTGAATAGCAAAGACATTTTTGACATTACTCAGGAGGAACAGCATCCTTATTCTAGTGCTTTACAGCCCCCAAGTGCTTCAGAACCCACAGGCGTGGTTGTTTGCTGTGCAACAGGTCCCTGGTGTCTAATCCTGCAAGTAAATACGTGACTCATTCATCCTACAGCAGTGTGGGACCATAAATATCAGGCATTTATTCGCTCAGCAGAAGGCCATGTTCATGTGTAGCTGACAAACACAGGTCTCTAGGTAGTGAACACTCAGGCCTGAAACAACCCCAGCCTGCAACCAGGAATCAAAAGCTTTGCTGTTCCGTAAAATTTCGTGTTCCAAGGTGCACCGTGTAGTCAGTAGATGAAGAGTAGTCCCTCAGGAGAATTATGCTGTCTGACTTTCATAACAAAAATATATAACAAGTATTAAATAAGCTTTGTTGTTGTTCACGTCTTAGTATCCTTTTGAGGCCAAAAATACGTTCATTATGTCATGAACTGTTTCCAGTTCAAGTTTCCAGTTTCCAGTCAAAATATGCTTGACAGATTCTAATTAGTTCCTTCGGAGGGGCAGTTTTAGCAGTTTCCCACATACACTTCTACAGCGATTGTGTTCTGTGAGTGCCATAAAACCACAGGGAGATTTTGCACTGTAACAACATTTGTCTGTTTATCTGTGCTCAAGGTTACCTGGGTGTTACGTGTTCTTTCCTGGCAGAGAAGAATGAATTTAAGTAGGAAAATACCAAGAATCTTTCAGGTGGAGGGCTGCATCATCCTGGAGATTTTTTCTTAGCAAATCAAATTCAGTGATCTTAGCCCTGGCAGAGCTAGAAAGAGCTCAAGAACACGTGCACGCTTCTTTTGCACTCGTTTAATTTCCACCTAAACTATTCACTGCTGTGATGCAAGTCAAATACAGCCTAGAGATACCTCTACGGAAGTACCACTAGAGACTCCAGCATTACAGGTACGTTGACAACTGCAACATAAAAATCCTGCTGGTTCACAAATTAATGGTAACTTTGGAAACCAAATTCTAACACAATAGCCCTTCAGGGGACAATCTGGAGGAGGAGAAGCATTTTAATTTGGCTTTGACAAGCTCACTTGTTTCTTCAGCCCCTTTTTTGCTAGCATCCACTTCAAACCTAGCACTTTGAGAGTGCTCTCACTGTAGTTCATGTCTGAGGATACATGGCACATTTCAAACCTTTAATCACAGCCACTGAACAGTGTTCTTTTTACCAAATTTAGTTCTGCAAACAAGACAATTAAAATGTCAAGCTTCGTCGGTTGCACTGATTTTCTAGAACAGCCTCACACTCAGCTACAGCTTTGACAGGGATGTTTCCCTCCAGTCTTTGCTCTCTCCTTGCCCTGATTAGATCCTAGGATCAATACTCAGAAGCAAAAGCTCTCAGCCTGAAAGACTTTATTAGCTGCATGCAATCCCTGGTGGCATCCAGAGGGTGCAGTAGGTGTAACTCTCCAGCAAACCCTCCATCTCTGCTGCTCAGGAGAAGGCAGTTCTCTGTTATGGGAGCTGCCAGTCCTCCACTCCCTGAGGAGCAGCGCAGCAGCTTCTCCCTGTGATGAATTTCCTGCAGTGCAGCAACTTTCCAAGCTTCAGTTTCTAACTAGAGTATATCATTTAATGAGCTGAAGCCCAAAGCAGGAGAAGCAACATCAAGCATGATGGGAAAAGAGTTCATCCCCCTCAAACCTTCCTACACTGGAAGTGAAATAGCCACTTATGCCACAGTATTTCTGTTCCAGGACAAATGTTGTTCAAAGGGTACATTAGGCAGGTTTAGGGTCTAACATAAAAACTAATATAATGAAATTGTACTGCACAATAACTCGTTCTCATCATAATTTCTACTGAACTCAAAATCGAGCTTTAAAAAATTCAGAGTGGGGCACTACAGAAAATTAGAGTTCACACCAGACTCCAGAGTGTGGGATAAATATTCACCATGGATGGGAAATAAGAGAACACGTAATTATGAAGGGAAAGGTAAAATCTAGTCACTTCTTCATGTTTCTCTAAAGTTACAATCTGAGAACACCACTCTCTGAAAAGATTAATAACTGGTAGTAGTATGTAGTTCATGCCAGTCAGGGTTCACTGACCATTTTCCCCTCTGCTTAGAGCCAGTGAGATCTCTGACCTGCTCTTCCCAGGGCTTTCAAAACCCAGGCATGAAGCAGCCAGAGTGGTCACTCCCTCCTTGTGACCTCTGTAAACACCTGGAGAGCACAGAATGGCACCCAGGGTGCTCTCAAGTTCTGTCACTGCTCTTCTGGGACTCATCACTGAGAACAATCCCATTAAATGTGTATTTTCTCTGGCATCCGAGAGCGGTGTCCTTTGCAACTCATGGCTTAAAGAGCCAGGAGTCAGTTTGGGACTTGGTGACCGTTTAATTGTATGTGGTCCCTTATTCCGTGTTATCCATGTGCACAGATATGAACTGTGAATGTGACTCCATTTTTTGCTAAATATATATATATATATATATTTATATATTTATTTATTTATTTATTTATTTATATATAGCCAAACATAGATCAGAAATACATCAGTAATTTTTTAAGGTAAGGTAAAACTATAGAAAAAGATTCTTGCAACATCTAGAGAGATCACTGCAGGCACACTATTATGAGCCTACTATTTTTACGCCACCTGCCCTCCGAATTTTTGTCATGCCCTTGCTCTCATGCACCTTGCATTGGTTGTTGCTTTAGGTGAATGCTATTGCTAACAGCGAGTTGATGGCAAACTGAAGGAACAGTTAATCTAATCAATGCTTGCTTTGAACTCCTGCATTGTTAGGAGGGCTTGTCAGATTACAATGCTTACACGGTGCAGCTGCTGCTCCTGAGCCTGCACACGGTGCTTTTACTTGGAGGTGCCAGGAGAGCTCGGGGCTGTGGGTGTGTGTGCAGGAACATCTGGGTGCTGTGTTGCAACCCATCTCTGCTTGCACAAGTAATACCAGAATCCTAAGAGAACCTGCTGTGAGAAAAGCTCAGTATTTTTCTCCTGGTCTAACTCAAAGCCAGCCAGAACAGAAGCATGTGAAAGGCTTAGGGGCAAAGTAAGCGAGCAGAACCATTTCAAACTTCAAAAAAAGTGCTGAGCAATTTCAGCTTACAGAGAAGCTTCAAGTAACAGAAACAGATAGATTAATTTGAGTGAAATCAGGATGGCATTCAGAGTAACTCTGAATGCTCTTTTCCCTCGTAGAACTGTAATTAGAGAATGCAATATCCTTCATATTTTATGAAAAAAAAAATGCAGGCAATAAAATCTTAACTTTACTAAAAAATTTAGCCTATGCAGTAAAATGTCAGCAAGTAGCATTACCTGATGGAGTCCAGAACTGGGGATTTCTTTTTATGTCAACTCTGCATGGTGGCTTTCAGCAGGTTATGCCATGTTCATATACCTCGTGTGTATCATAAAATGGTAAAATTTGTTCCTCTAGTGAATAAGTCATCTTGCAGAACTGTGGGTGAAAACAAAATTGTCTAACAGCTCATACTTACACAAATATTTGTATCGACTTGCTTGTAGAACTGAACACAGCCCATGGAGAAAAGCTACATGCAAGTCTCTAATTGTGACACATTAACTGGAAAGCAGAAAACATCAACTGCTTATCAGCAATAAACTGGCAAAACATTTTGAGAGCTCTTGCAGGATTTAGGAACCCAAAATTAACTTGTATAAAATCAAGGTCACAGCAGAAGGAAGGCAACACAGACCCTAGGTAAGAAACTCTGAAGAGGAATGCCAAAAGGGATCTGGAAGTTGACCTGCAGTACAGACAATCAAAAGTTGTAACATCATATAGTTGTGAAGCACAGCAGCGTGCACTTGGGGTTTTTGTGAATGAAAGTTTACATTGATGTAGAAAGAATGTAACAAAAATATGAAGTATAAATATTGTTTCGGTAATTAAAGCATAAATGCATTTATGCCAGGCTTTCTTTTATTAATGTCATGGCTTGCTGTAGGCAAAATGGGTATGGTGGAGGAAACAGGACAATAAACAACAAAAAAAGACAGGGGCTCTGAGTGAATAAGTAACCAAAAATTTAAAGGATACAAATAATCAGAAAACCAGCAGTACTAAGAAAAACTAAAGCTACTCTCTAAGTCTTACTCTTACAAAACCCTTTTTTTATAGAGGGAACACACCAAGAATTTTATTTATTTATTTACTTACTTTAGACTATTCTAAATGCTATTAACTATAGAACAAACATCTCTGTGTTGTTTGTGGAAACCGAGTGAAAGAATGCAAAGCAAATATGCAAGTAAACTAATAACCAGTGTTTATTCAATTACTGTTTTGTGCAAACAAGCAGAGTGATTTAGTATCAGTTTGTAAACATCTTACCCAAACTGCACTTCTAGTTGATCATCTGCATGCAAATCAGTTTAAAATAAGCACATGCAAAACCAGGCCAAAATTCAAAGGAAAGAGCCCTCAAAAAAAAACAATTAGAAGGGATATAAAAGGATGAAGAAAATCAAGGAAAAGATAAAAGCAATTGTTCAAACTTTTTCTTGCTAAACAGTGTTAGAAAACTGTCAACCAGAGAAAGACACGCAAAAAAAATCTACTCAACTTGTATAAACTCAGTTGTGAATTGATAATGAAAGATTTTAAACAAGGCTGTCTGCCAAGAAGAGAAGTGGAAGTCCCAGCTGCAATTAAATATATTGACTACTTTTCCTCTGGAAGTAGCAGAGCCAAAGCTCTTCTTTGATGTCTCTCAAAACTTCCCCTTTTCTGTGGCTCTTCCAGTGAAGACCACCTGGCTCAAGGCAGGCTTAATTGGAGCAGTGAGGGACTGGAGATTTTTAGGGCTTGCAGCTGTTTCATTCAGGTGTTTGCATGAGGGGGAAAAGGATCTATTTAAAGAAAGAAGGAGCATCCCAGCTGAGGATCTCCTTTCCTGCCGGCCAGGGAACCCAGGGAGGGAAAAAGGGCAACAATTGTTCTCAGCTATCTCATCTCCTGTACCAAGAGAGGTTCTTACAGTGCCCATTGCTGGGCTCGCTCCTGTGGAGGAAGGTAAAACAGAAGAGAATCTGCTTTTCAAATATAGAGGTTATTAGCTTTGGTGAATAAACCACGTAAACTGTGGATTGTAGTCAGCTATCCCCAGCAGTTAGAGCATGCATGAAACTGAGGACATCCATCCTTTCCTGAAACATCTGTGTTGTTCCCAAGCCAGCCTTCGGGTTTCTGAGTTTTTCTACCCAACAGGTATTGCTTGAGCAACCATTCAGCTTTCCCAATAGGATACTCCAAGGATGGAGAATTTCTAGGATATGATGCAGTACCTTACATATGGACAAAGCAGCTGAGTGATTTGTTTTTACCACTTCCTTTCAGATACACATCTCCCTCACTCTGTCCTCTCTCCTGAGGTGCGCACCCCCAGAAGCTGGTGCCGTGCCAGCTGCTCAGAGCCTGAGGGGAAGCTGCTGCCCCTGAAGATGCCCTTTGCCATCTGGCCATGGCCCTGGTGGCTGGGCTGCCCAGCTGAGGAATGCTGCGGGGTGCTTGCTTTGTCCCACAGCTCAACAGGCAGCATCTCATGGGAGGAATGCAGGCTCTTCTTTCCAATCTACCTTATTCTGGAAATCTTCCGAATGTTATTAGATTCTGTGAGAGCTGACCTTTAAAAGTCAGTGGTGCAATTAACCAATCTGGCCAGCTCTACACCAGCAGCTCAGCTGGCCTAGGAGAGGCAGGAACCAGACAGTTCACTTCTGACTAATGTCATTACGGAAGGACAGGAGGTGGACCCAGACGCTCTAATTAAACGGCAGCAGATCTGCTCAGCAGGCTGTTATGATTGAGTGCAAAGCAGAGAGACTGTGCAAGACATGATGGAATCCCTGGGCTTTGTGTAGTTCTGTGCCACAGCCGTTTCTGGGGGATTTGTTGGCAGTAATCTGTAATACAGCTGGCAAAAGGAAGGGAAGGTGTCCGAAGAAATGGGGATCCATCACTGCCAGTGCTCTGGTCTGAAGGCCTCTATCCTAACTCACCTTGGCAAAACTAATGCATAAAAGCCCTCCCAGAAGGGAAGAAAAGGTGGCGTGGTGAGGGGATTGCCTTCACTGTCTGTGAGAGACTCCCTGCTCTGCTTTCATTTGCGTGTCAGAAATAGCCCTGTGTGCAGTAGAGCCCCTGAAGATCAGAGGAGTCACTTGCTCAAGTCTGACTCAAGTTTGCTGTAGGTCAAGAGCCTCTGGCCCGTGCTAAATGGTCACTTCTCTCTCCCCCTGTCCCATCCACTTTAGAGATGGACTTAAACAGCAAAATAGGAATCCTGCAGAAAGGTGAATCTTGAGTCTCTGTTGGACTTTTCTGCTTTTTCTGGTGTGTCAGATGGCTGGAATTTTGGACTGTATTTGTTTGTGTCAGTGTTTGCTGCCCTTTCCACTGGGGTTCTACTGACATTTCTTGCTTCTTTCTCCTGCTCACAGTAAATTGCTTCTAGTTCCACACAGGCCTTTCTGTTAACAAACAAGAAAGCTCTGACTTAAAATTTACTACTTTCTACTTGCATCAAATAGGGCAGGCCTAAATTTGGCTTTTATTTAGGCTGGTAAACTGTTCACTCTGCAGTACAAACACAAGGCAAAGCTGGCAGTTGCTGATTCTTTTGGCCCCTCATTGCTCTCCTCTCTTACTCAGAGAAGCAGAAAATTTTTCTCAGCAGTTGCCTGTGAAAGAACCACAGGCTCCATATTTACTCATGGCTGTCCCTAACCATCTTACAGTATGCATTCTCAAGGAACCCAAATATCCTTAACATTACTGAAAGCTGAATATATTCTTAAATGTGGGTCTGAGCTCCTTGCAACTCTTCACTCCAGGGACAGAGATGGAGTCCTCCAGATTATGATCCAATGCAGGAACCTAATCTATCAACTAGGCAAAAAAAATCTTGGAGAAATTAGCCTTGTGAGGCTAAAACCACCTGTAGCAAATAGATCCCTTACACATCTTAGATATTAGCCTAAGCTTCCCTGTTTCCTTGCATTTAGCTGATTGTGCAGGTGGCCAAATATATGTTTCATGTCTGTTAAATAAGATGGTTGCAAAGCTTGGGCACAAATTTATTTAGGTTGAAGAACCTTGTTCAAAATCATTTGAAACTTCATAATGATTTCCCACCTAAGAGTGCATCTCTTACTTGTCTTTATTTGGGTACTGCCAGTAGAATTTGTAGCTAAAAAATATACTTCTTTTACTTGCAGAAAAACATTGTTAGCAGGATTACCTCAGAGGAAACAAAAAACCTCTAAACACTTTTGTACTTGCTCCTGATTTGTTTCTGTGGTTTTCACATCTGCTTTTCTGTCCAGATAACGTACTCTTGTTCATCCAGTTCCATATTTATGCACAAAACTTCTAATTATTTTAAGTGGAAGCTATAGGAATAATTGCATGTATTGCCTTAAGATCTACAGTGGAAGTCTAAACTGGCTTAGATGCAGTAAAACTTGCAAAGCTAGCATGAAGTGCACCTCTTCTTGGAAATAATAAAAATGACAGAAACTTCAAGTTGTAAACAGAGATTGAGGGCCAACCTTTTTACTAGATGTAGGTTTTTACTATATGTCTCTAGAGCTGAAAAAAAGTGCTAGGAAAATTGGTGCTTCTGGAAAATCTGATTAGGTTCCTATTTGCATCTGAAAATCTTCAATATGTGTATGATAAATGAGAATCTTCAACTGAGGCTAATGTTGGATTTGGGCCTTTGAAACAAACCTAACCTCACTGGAGCAATTGGGAAATCTTTCAAACGCCTTTTAATGATTCCCTAATCTTTTAAGTTGGTGTCATCCAAAATTCTGACAACCACAGACCAAAAGGTGTTGTAGGAATTTGCTCAGATTGGGCTTTTGGAGACAAATATACTTTATGATCTTACAGAGCAGTGGAAAAATCATTTTGCCAGGAATAAGTGGAAAAGGCCCGTGGTCTGTGCAGCCCTGCACCAAGCCTTATCAACCCTCTTTTTATGATACTTTACTGACCAAAGGAGGGGAAAAAACCCTCATAATTGCATCTATTCAAGTCCTATTGGAGAAAAACATAAGAAAGTTTATCTACTACCTAATCTTTTTGAATGGAATGGAAGTAAATTTAATTTGGCTTATGTCATAGCCTTGCCCTCTGTGTGGGTAGATCACAGCTGACTTGCCTGTATTGGAGAATCAGATACAGAAATCTAAAGACCTGTGGGAAATATGGCCAGCACTATTTGGATAAGTAAGGGGAGAGAAAGGATATGAGAATATCATTACTAAGAACTAGCTCAAACCTTAGTTAGAAGAAAAGTTTTCATATTTTTTTGTCTTAAGATCCTTGTAGTGGAAAAAAAAAGGTCCTTCCTAGAAGGGCAGAAGAAATACAGATCAAGCAGAATAAAGGGGAAGCTTGCCATGAAATTTTACCTAAATTTGAAGTAATTCAGGTTTTCTTTCACAAAATGGGAGGGGTCACTGAGAGGGAAATAGCCTAAAATGGCAATATTTTCATGGAAAAAGTTCCGATCAAATCCCTACTGCCAAGGGCAATAAAATCATAACAAAACTCATTTTTCTTCACATACTTTTCCCACTTCCCTCATAGGACTTGAACCACCCTGTCTTGTCCTCTTCTCCCCAGCCTTTGCTTTCACTAAACCAGTGTTTTTACCATGACCCATTTGGCACAGATTCCTGGGTGCCGCTGTGGATTCATTAATTGCCTGTTGTGGTTTATGGTGTGTCCATCTGCCATTCATTAGACACTCTGGCCACGGCCTGTGGCAAGTGGGCTTCGGTCTGGTGGGGCAAAAACCAGCTGGATCTACTCCTGGCCAGCAGTTATTGTCCATGTTTCATTAGCTGTGTGTTTATGGATGTCTGTGGGATGTTTTGCTCCTCTGTTAGGCTAGGTGCTTTCTTTAGTAATTAGCTTGAAGATCTGCTGGAATGAATAGATGAGGGCTTTGGCTTAGTGAGAATGGCATGGAGAGGCAGGTAAGCACTTGGAGTGATGCTTCTGACCAAAACTGGGCACTTGTAAAGTATCTGCTTCCAGGGGATCTGCCAGCACAATCCACAGCAAGTGCCTGAACCCTCCAGGAGTTACTGGTGAGTGGCTGGGATGGTCCCCACCAGCACCATGCAGACAGTTGTGGAAGGCCCAGACAGAGCAGGAGAGCAATTAAAGATTAGGGAGAAAAAGTAGCCAGACAGTTTTTGAGGAGTTCTCTGCACAAAAAGTCAAAATTTGGCCTAGCAGTCCTTTTCCCAATGATTTTTGAAGTATTTCGATAGTTTAGCAAGGTTTCAAAGACCAGGAGGTAGCCTATCCACACAAGAGCTGCTGACACATAGCAGTTGTACTTTAATTTACGTGCAATTTACTTTAGTTTACATACTTGATTTTCCAGGCACAGGCAAGCTTTTCTGAGCCATGAATAGCATAGGAAGCACTTGAAAAGTTAGTGAAATATTTGCAAGAACCCTCACACAAAAGACATTGGAGAGATGAGAAGCTGTCTCTTTAGGAGACCACTCCACAATTCAGGAACTTAAGCTAAGCCTCCTCGTTTTTAGCTGCTGCGGGCACGGGGATTTCAGTCCTAACTTCTTTCTAATAGGGTTGGCTCGGCTGCCCATATCAATTTGAGAACATCACTTCTCTCACTGCACCTAAACAACTCCCTGGGGCAGGAGCTTCCACCTACACAAAGAAAGGACAAGCTCTGATGACTCCAGTAGGTTGTGCCTCAGGCTGCATTGAAGGAAAGGGGAATTCAGCACAAAAGTCATCCCAGAAATAACACCCAGCTGCACTGAGCAATGACAGGGCACTTCCCAGCTGCTGAACAATTTAACAGCCCAATCCAAAATAGCCTCCTGAAGGATGTTTCTTCAGGAATAATTTCAGTGGCATGGGAGTTGTCTTCCCTTACATTGTCGGCTTGATTTCCAGGAATGTTTTTCTTTTTTTCCAGCCAATGCTCTCTGTCTCAGTGGCTTATCTGATAATAGCCTGCAATGGGCCTGCTGCTTCTCTGCCTTCCCAGACATTGTCCTGGCCTTCTTATCTGCTCTATCAGTGAGTGACATCTCTTTACATGTGGTACTTTATCTAATTGAGAGGACGTTGTTTGCCCCTTTTCTGACCAGACCGTTCTTATTCCTTTAGAGCAGTGAATTTTTCAGCTCTTCTTGCCACTTCTCTTGGGCTAAACCCTGAAGAATGAGGTGAAATAACAAAATTCCTGCTTGAGCTCCAATCTCGGTAACAGTGGTGAGAGCAGGAATTGCTGCCTTGACTGCTCATCCTCCAGAACAACAGGTGGAGCAGATAGAGGGGAGCACGACAGAGCAATGCTGCTGGGGGGCACAGGAGCAGGATTGCTGGGTTTTATTGTCCCCCCTAGGGCTCCAGTCACTGAGGCTTCATACTATCTGCCCTGGGTGGATGAGCAGGAGGTGCCTCAGCCCTCCCAGGTACTCATCCATCTAAAGAAAAAGCCTCCAGGGCAGGACACTACCTGTAAGTAGAGTTTAAAGACCATATCTCTTCTTCTATATGAAACCAAAACAGTAAAGAGGGTATTTAAGACTACTTTAAAAAATAACCCTTGCTCCTGTAAAAAAGGTCAGCCAAGCTTTCAACTCAGCTGGAGCTGAAGAGTTCACCCCACCCCACAGCAGAGTCATTTGTGAGACCACAAGGCTCATCTTTATCTCCCAGGGAGGCTGTGCCAGGATGCATCAGGAAAGTTAAAAATGCCATCTAAATTTGCTTCCTCTTTTAAAGGCAGTAAGGAACCAGGAGTTATAGACTATGCTTGCAGTCTATAAACAGCTTCTAAAGGTACATTTGTGAAAGCTTTGTTTCAGCATCCAAGTGCTATTTATATTTCTAAAACACTTCTGCTTTGTCAGCATCAGTTTATCTGCAGTGATAATCCATTTATCCCAGCAGCAATCGCATTACACACAAGTTCCAGATGAAACTGAGGAATGGGCAGGGAAACTAAAGACCAAGATTTTCAACAGTGCTTGGGGACAGAAAGAGGAAGACAGGCTGCAAAAAAAAAAAATTCTAGAACTGCTCCTGTGTAAGAGAAATCTCTGAGTGTAGCAACAACAAACCAAATAACAACAAAACCCATGAAAACAAACAAACAAACAAACAAGAACCAATCAAACAAAAACCCACAACAAACCAGTTTTGGGGAAAGAGCATCTTTTGAATCAGGAGAATTTCATTGATTCCACACAGAGCCCATCCCCACACACAAGTGAATCACTATGGCTGGGTGGGTGCGCTTAGAGAGCCACAGACTGGGGAGTGACAAGAGATTTGGTGGGCAGGAATGGATGGGATTACACTGGGAAAGGGCATCCTTTCAGCCCAGCACCATTTAAATACTGCTGGGCATCATGCTGTCTACCTCTCTGTTCTGCCAGGCACACTAATAGTGCTGAAAAGGTAATCATCCATTATTCTGGGCAAAGCCAAACGTAAAGCGTGGTGAAGCAAGGAATGGAAACCACCTCTTGGACTGGTTCCCTGGTCACTGCATCAGCTTTCATTACAGGCAACTGGAGGTTTTCTTCCTTGTCGAATTGCAGAGTCCCAGGGCTGTGTTTCTTTATGTCTGATACGATGTCATCGTGAGCAGCCAAGCAAACACAGATTACTGCAGTCAGTCTATGGCACTCTGCGGGGCAGTAACAGGAGAAATAAATGTATACTGTTCTGTTCAAATGCTGCCAGAGAAAGTGGAATTGTTTATATGCTCTCTGCTCACTCTGAAAAGAGCACGGGGGTGAAACTGAGGAAGTGTTCTTAAAGCATTAGAAATAAAACTTAGCCATCAGAGGTTTATCACACTGGCCTGAGAAAATAATAGAAGCTAATATCATCATAATTGCAAAGAGCTGAAGGATCTCTGAGCCCCTGACACTGTTATGCACGATGGTGGCACGTACCTACCAAGCTTCAGGATGGAGGGGAGGGTCCTGGATGGGAAAGATGACACAATCCCCTTGCAAAACTGACGTGGGATCTTTAAATTCCCCCTAGAACAAACAGGAACTTGGTGTTTTCAGCCTCATGTAAAAGGAATGAAGAAAATCCCATCACTGAGGTCACTTCAAACTGGATAAACCACTGAATGAGATAATGACTGAAAGAGCCCTGAATATATGACTTGTTATGTTTCTTATCTGTGTCATTTCTATGGACAGGAGAATCTCACACAGATAGCACCTCAGACTTTTGGGGTATAACTCATTATTGCACATGGATAAATGTAGAAAAGCTCCCTCTTAATGCAGACGTTTAACTAAGTACAGCTAATTACTCAGCTGAGACCAGAAGAGCACTCCCTGTAGCTCTTGCACTCTGCGGGGGCAGGGCCAGGTCTCCTGGCAGCTGTGATGAACATCATAAAGTAAGTTATGTTAATCCTCCAAGTTTCAGACTTGAGATAAGTCAGAGGTTTTACAACATCCATTATCTACTACTGTGTCTTTTTTTTTGTTTGAAGACAGGCGATGTTTATTAGCTGAATGCCCTTAAGCATTGAAAATGAAAGCAGAAATTTACCATTTAAATTTAGATCATGCTTCCCCCCTGTCACACACACACATAATTTTAAAGTTTACTCTGAACAGTTCCCAGGATTGTGCGTCCAGATTCCAAGCAGAAGGCTAATAATAGCCCCTACATTATTACAGGCACCAAATGGGTGTTCATAAAACTGTAGTTGCAGCCAGAGATAGGGGATGATAGTTGTTTATCAAAACAATGAATTAGTTTAAATTCATTTAGTGCTGTCACCAGCACTGGCAACCAAGCACAGCACTCTGTAGTGTACTGACTGGACCACTTAGCAGTATTTATCTTTGCCCATTATAACATGGTCTTACAGGAAATCACTGCTTCCAGGGTCTGGGATTAATTAATCTTCCTCCTGACAGAGGTTGTATGGGATGAGCAGTGATGTGAGACCAGGCACATCACCAGTTAGGCTTCAGACATAAACAGGCTTTGGTCACTGGTGATTTATGAAAAGTTGCTCTCCAGCCACACCTGCTCTTCCAGCCTGCTCCCCAGAAGAAAAGAAGTGATGCTGGGAGTGGTACTCTTAGATACCATTAGGTAGCTACCAATTCAATCTCCCTTAGGGTCACTTTTGTGCCTCTAGGAATGATCACCTCTACAGCCTGTTAGGAAACCTTTATTCAGACTGAGCTTTTGTCTTCAGCTAATCATTTCTACACTTTGCAATGTATTTCTTTTTCCTGTGAGAAAGATGTGGTCCATAGTGTTTACCTTCCATTTTACTTCAGCTGTTGGTCATAGCTTTTCTATCATTCACTTTTATCATCCTTCAGCATTGCAAACCCTACTGTGGAAATACCTCTTAAAGAGCTTCTCTGCTCCTCCTGCTGTGTCTCTTAATTCTCCAAGTGTAATGGCAAAGCTGTTTGCTCTAAAAAAAGGAATTTAAATTGCTGGTACAAACAAAAGTTCAGGATTCCAGGTGGCAAGCAAATAACAGGAGCAGGTGTCTTCACAACACAGAGAAGAAGAGGGAGGGTAAAATAAAAACCACGTAGCTAAAATATGAGAACAGCCATCAGGACAATTGCCACCGCTGTCCATGAGATGCTGGAGGCAGCTGGAAGATCATGCACTGTGCTGCTGGTAAATAGTCACACAGGCCTGAGAACCATCATGGCTTATGTCACTGTTTGATACATCTGTTCCCACATGCGTTTCTCCATTCATTCTTCTGGGAATGTCTCCAGGTGTCTGGAGTTCAGGTTCTTGGCAATGGGCCCATCAGAAAGAAAACAATTCCTTACCTTCTTCCTTAAATTCCAGTTAGCTAGCTGACTTTTTCAAAAGATGGGTCCCCATAAATACTGTGTTGTGCGCTGTGTTAAAAAGATGTAACATTTATCAGGGCTTATGTCATCAGGCTCATAAAAAAAAGAGGGTCATTAAAAATCCATGAGTCAGTTTTTGAATGTATTCTGTTGCCTTAATTCCTCATCTTCCTGTGACACAGGCACCTTCCAGGCATGCATCTATTGACTGATTCGTGGCAAATCAATCAGTAGGGCTGGTACAGACTTGTAGTGTTCACCTTTGCCAGAGAAAGATGGAAATTGCACAGGACGTATGATCTTCCAAGATCTTCCTGAATATCCTACTCTGGCTGGATTGTAATCGCAATGCAAAGCTTTTCCAGGTTGTCTGAGATCTCCATGGAGCCAAATCTGGAAAGCCAAGGTGTGCATGCAAAAGAAATTAAGTTTCTCACAGAAAAGGCCAGGGAATGGCTTGTTTTTAATTTGATGCAAGCTGGAGTCTCATTTGATATAGTAAACATAACATAAAAAAATTATTGTAGTCGAGCTGAGAAGAGAGTGACAGCTAGTCTGTTCAGACTCTGACCACACAGAAACACCCAGTGCTGTCTACCAACATGAAATATGGAGCTCTGCATCCCTTTATGCCATTTCTAGTTACCATTTGACTTAGTGAAACAGTAGCAGAGCAAGGCACTTTGACAAAGGTACTTTTTCTGTTGTGAAGATTACAAGTACAGGCAGTGATCCAGCATTAATGCCAGTGGCCTTACTCACTGTGCTGACTGCCCTCTCATTCAAGCTGACTCACTAGAGCCTGATAAAACTGTATTTTTAAGCATTTGGAGTTACTCTGAGCCTTCAGCCTAGCAGCAAAGAGTAAGTTGTGCCTTTGAAGAGTGGCTTTGTCATACTGCAAAGTACCACGTGAAACAAAATGTCTTTTACTCCTGGCCAGAAGAGCAGTCAGGAGGATGTTGAAACACCAGCCAGCCCCCAGAACTATAAAGTACTAACCCCAACAGGAGGCAGGCAGGTTCCTTGAGTTCCTTGGGAACAGCCTCCCCCTCAGGCAGGGTTAGGGTTTGTGGCCAGGTCGCTGCTGGCAGCCAGGATGTTCTCACAGAACAGCGGGGCCCTGCAGACCAGTCCTTTCCGTGACCAAGGACTCACACAGAATTCTCTTTAAACTTTGTTGGAAAAATTTCTTCATTTCCTTCGAGCATGAGACCGTGCCCCCTTTCCTACTCCCTGGGAAAGTGGTCTGCAAGCCTCCCAGGGCATGTGGACCTTCTCTAATAAGGCAACTTCACTTCTCTCCCCTTTCTTCCAGTTCTTCCTATTCATCTCTTGGCTTCTGAGCATGGGAGAGGGAAGAGAGCAGGGATCGCACCAAAAGCTGGAGGAGAGCCTTAAAAAAACCCCAAAAAAACCCACTCTCCCACAAAAAAAATATTACAAACAACAACAATATCACCACCAATAACAAAAAATCACAACAAAACAGAAATTCCCACTCCAGCACTGGCCACATGTGTATGGCCACTCCTGGTGCCCACATGTGGTCCTCCCTTTGCGCTGGCAGGAGGTGAGGCAGCAGCTCCACACCATCCTAGGAGCAGTTGAAGACATCTCCAAAATACCCAGATGGCCCTTTCCTTCAGGAGTGTCACTCAAGTGTCTCATGTTGCCTACACCTTGTTTCAGGCTCAGCTCTGACAGAGCAAAATCAAGTTTGAGCCTCTTTGGCACACAGGAATGAGCTGAAGCCAAGGAGCTGGTGCAGGCCACAGCAAAGAAAGTGTGCCTTTGCTTCTCCCTGTAACAGTGACACCTGGATAAAAGGATCCAGTCAATCCCCCAGATTTCTCCAGTGTAACACAAAACAGCAGTGAATAAAGGAATAATCAGAGGCTAGTAAAGCTGGGTTTGTTTGTTTTAAATATGCAATTCCCAAATTGCAAGTGCTTTGAAGACAAACAGTGAGGTGTTGAGTCATTTCCTTTGAAAATCTAAAACCCAACTTCCTTGCAAAAAATGGCCTTTCTGTTCAAAATACATTTACCAACAAAAATTGATTCATGCAAAAATGCTTTGACAATAACCAGATCGTCCTGCCACTGAAAGCATTATAGAATTCCCTCCTGTATCTCCTTTCTTTCTTTTTCCTTTTTAAAGATGACAAACTAATTTGACCATAAAAAGAGAGTGGGATGTTTTCTAAATTCAACACTGGAAGAAATGTAAGGAAAAGAAAAGACGAAAAAGTTACAGCCACTGAAAATTTTGACATCTTGCCGTTGTCTTATTGAAGTGCTGGATTTTTAAAGATAAAAGCTTTCCACCGCTTCTTTCTTTTTTTTTTTTTTTTCTCTCAGATAGATCTAGCTTTTTTATCTTCCATTTTGAGATGGAGGGTTGGGTTAGTGTCAGAGTTTCATACTGAGAATGCTGTTCTACTTTCCTCTGGCCAGTGTCTTTCAAAGGAGCATGGAAATCCAAACCTTACCTGTGACAGCTATCTAGAAAAGCCACAGTTGTTCGTGTGTGATTTCATCCCTAAGATTTTCCCTGCAGCGCCATCACAAATATGCTCTGTCTCAGACACACAGACACCTGGAGGTGTTACCATTAACTGTGTTTTGGAAAACCAGATGTGTTAGTAATAGCACACCAGAAAGTTCAGGCCTCACAAAAGGAGCAACAGAACAAGTTATACAATGAAGTCAGGAGAGAGAAATGGTACAAATGTGTTCCTAAAATGATCAAAACCATTGGACACACCAGTCTGATAATTTATCTTCCACATGAAAGGAGACCTGTGGAATAAACAGCCTTATATTGAAAGTATATGTTACGGAATGGGGTAACGTAACGTAAATTAAGCCTCCTGCTTGACTTCCATATGCAGCAACCATGGTAAAAAAGTGCCTGAAAAGCTGAAAAGCAGTGGGCAGAATATTATTACAGAAATCCTCCTGTTCAGTGGGGATGGGATGAACGACTACTAATCAATAAAAAAATCAGAGTGAACTATCCAGGTAAGCATACAAAGAAGTCCGGTCTGCTATGAAGACAATCAAGATGAATATGTAAATACACTGTGCCATGGACTGCCAGAATTTCAGATGAGCTCCTTGAAACAGGTTACTTTTCCCCATGCTCTTTCCACTCAGAAGTTCCTAAAATCACGTATTTCCCACAGCAGCAAAATGCAATTACATCTGAGATAGACTGAAATTGCTGCTAACAAAAGAAATACTCCCCAAAACCTTGTAGTAGGAATTGAAAAGTGACAGTGACATGAAATACATTGACATTTAGTCAGGCCAGAGTATGAATAACGTGATGGAGGCTGCTCAAAACCACAGCTTAGCAGTACTATGGTCTCTGTCTCTTCCACAGTAGGATTGTGAAAAGAAGGTCACTTACTGATACCTAATTGAACAACCTACTGAGTTATTATCTGAAACAGCCTTTGGAGTCCTGCTGCATTCACATTCTGCATGTAAAACATTATTTACTGTAAAGATAAATCCAGTATACAGCACCTAATATTGTACATTTGAAAACATATTAGTGATTTTGAAATACTTGAACATGGAATGTTGGTTTCAACCATGATCCTGCTGTGGGAATTGAGACAGATATTTGAGACAGGTATTACAGTCCCTTAATATTCCACTAGAACAAAAAGACATTTGAGCCATTTTTGGTGCTCAGATTTGAATCCACAGAACTGAAGCCATTACCACTGTAGAAAAACGCTTGCATTACTCAGTGAAACCTCCTGAAAGGCAGGAGGCACATTTCATCCCACAGCTGTTCAGTCCTGGTCTGTATTTACTGTAGCAGAGTACATACACACCTGTATATACACACACACTGTTACAGATAAATTACTATGTGATATATATAAGAATATATACATCTGGTATTTATATTTAATTGATCGTTATATATAAAAGTACATATACTTTTTAAACTTACATTGGCAGTCAGTGGAGGACCTCCCTGTGCTGTTAAAGAAAAATTATAAAATCATAACCAGTAATTTTTCTGAACAGCTCACTGCTTAAGACAGTGACTTAAATATGCCTAAAACATGCAGAGTTTGACACAGCGAGGCAGTGTAAAACAAAACATTGTTATACTTCATTGAGTTCCCCCTTATTTTCCTCACTGATCTTGCTTTGCTCCATTAGATTGACTGTAGGAAACATGCAGTCTGCTGCACCAGGTGCCAGCATCAGAAGTGACCACAGTGAGCAAACCAAGAGAGGAGGCAAAGGCAGAGAACTCCTCCTGTGGATGTCTCACTCAGCTCCCACATGCCCACATCACTGCCCTGCCAGGGATCCTGTCAGAGCTGAGTCAAACCCGGGCCCACGGGTGCAGAGCAAGGGGCAATGAGTGCACGTTTACATCCCCGATGGATCAGGATCAGGAAAGGACTCTGCGTTATACGTCCACACTTTCCCCCACACACAGACACCCCCAGATGACCTGCACTTTCAGAAGCAACTTAAGTTCTCATGGTTTTGTCTTTAAAACAAACCATTATTTCCCAGAGGTGGACATAGAGCTGCTTAAGGAGGCAGAACATCACCTGCCAGAATCCAGCAGCACTGCCATCCTGCAGACTGGAACTCGCCACATCTTCCAGGGAGACTGAAATTCCAATACATAAAGGGCCTCTGAGAAGGTGAATGGGGGATCAACTCTCCAACAGCAATATATATTTTAAGAAAAAGTGAAATATTTCATTTCTGAAAGTGCCTTTTGATCAGTATAACCTTGGTTTTAACCACTCTGGTGTCTCCTGCCAAGTATGGTTTACTGATGACACATCATCATGGCACCAGGAATGGACTTGTTGATAAGTTAAATAATGGGACTACTTTCAGACCATTTTTATAGCTGAAAATTCTCATGGCATAAAAGAGTCATCGTACAGTTATTTCACTGTGGAAAACTGTTGTTTTTCTTAGAGTAACTCTGAAGTCTGTAACTTTTTGGGAAGGGGGTTGTTTTTCAAATAAAACCCTGCTTCCTTTCTTCTCCAAAAAACTCAGCTTGTATTAGCTGGAACGATACCAAATCCACAAACATATGTATTCAGACGGATTGTAAATTTAGCTAGAGCATTTATATGTGACTAAATCCAAACAAAGATCTAAAGCAAGACACAAAATATCACACAAACAAAAAAAAAAGTCCCAAAAGATATGGACTGGGATTTTTAAAGCTGAATAAGGGACTCGGCCACACAAGTTCGAAAAAAATTGATTAATTGTGTGGTTGATAATCTTGGTTTATATGCCAAGTTAAATCCTGATATAACTTCATTGTCTTCAGTGGAGCTGCACTGCAAATGTATTTGACAGACAGTCATGATTCTTCTCCAAGAATAACTTCTAAGGCAGAAGTTTTAAACATGAGTGAATGAAAGTCCTGTGCCAAGTTCTACCCTAATTTATACCCTGTACAGAACAGCTGACTTGGAAGCGAGGGTGTCAGGAAAGGCAGAAGGAGACATGAGTCTGTTCTTCCTTCGCTGGGACGTTACATCAATTCCCTTCAGTGATGGTCATGTCTCCGAAAAACACAGCGGGAATCCACAATGCAGTTTGTTGGAGATTCTTTCCTTCCAAGCCTGTGAGCTCTTGTATTTCACGAGCAGTAAGTGTTCAGGGAAGAGCCTGGACTAGTCTCAGTGGAGGGCCATGAAATTCGCTCCTGTTAACTACATCAATCTGACTCTTGGCTGTTTCAAAATGAATTTGAGGATGAGCACTGGAAATGGCCATTTTAATATCGATATTGGAATTAGTCTCTTAATTTAATCAGAAAATAATGTGTTTCAGACACTCTCAGTCTTGATGTTATTTTGAATCAAAACCCGGCATTTGGATTGGTTTTTTTTAGTCTGTTGGCTTATTTTTGGCTCATTATTAGCATTAGTGTTAAGCATGTCTAAGTAAAACTGACTGGTCAAACAGTACAGCTTTGCTCAGGTGAGAGGGAATTAATGCCCATCTCTCATCTTTTATGCAACATCACTAAGGACATGGGGGAATTTGATTGCTTTGCCCAAAGCATCATTGAAGCCAGCAGCAGAAATCTGACTGCTACAGCTCTAAGCGTGGTGAATTGCTAATGTCCTCACTCGTGATTCTTCTGCTGGGAGAGTTATTTTACAGAAAAGTGATGTAATCTGGCAGTGAGTGAGCTCAACATAAACAGCGTGGCTCCTCAGTAATACCCCTGCTCTGGGGGATCATTGCTGGGGCGAGAGGCACGAGCCAGAGAGTTGGTCTCCAGACTGACAGCCCAAGCACTTGGATGCCCTTCCCAGCTCTTCCCTCATGTCTATTTGCAGTCAAATCAGGCAGCAAAGTCACATACATTGTTTTAATATTCAACTGGATGTCAGAGGCCCATCTGCTAAGCACCCCTAATGAGGCAAAAGCGAAGACATTTCCCATCCAGCATAGTCTGCAATACTTAAAAACAGAACAGACTCTGGATCAAGAGCATCTCACGTTCCCCATCTGTGAAATGCAGCTAGCTGCTAATCTTCAGCCTCATAAAAATGTGTGGAAGTGAAAAGCTTTGTAGGATGGGCTGTGACCACTGCCATGAAAGAGAGCAGAAGTGTTTTAAAGGAACCGGTTGGGTCAGAAGCAGGGAGGCTGAGCAGAGCCAGCCTCGGAGGAGCAGCAGTTCTGCACAGCCCCGAGGTGTGTGCCCCAAAATTGACACAGAGCACATGGCTCTGAAGCAGACGGTTCCCCACTCACTGGGATTGTGCTAAGGGGGTATTTTCTTCCCTTCACTGGGCCCAAGGAAAAGTAAAGTACTTACAAAAATACTTTATTGGCAGCAGTGCCTAGCAAGTGGCTCACTGTGCTTTCTGTGCTCCCCACTGAGATCTGCCAGCAGAGAGACTAATTGCCATCTGACTCTGTGCATGGCAGCCACCTCCCATCCTTCCTTTCTTTAGTTCAGCTCCCTCCTAAACACGTAATTATTTATGTATCTGCATGTGCTGGAGATAAATACAGCCCAGCTTTCCCCTTCTCACCAGAGCTTGCACCTGTGATCTCTAATTCTCCCCCTCTGCAGCGCTGCACACCTGAGCCATTTCATCCTGTGTCTGTAACTGTGGGTTTCTCCTCCCAGCCTCATCTCAGCAGCTCCAGTCCAGTTCTACTTTTACTTCTTATGGCTTGTCACCTTTGGGCACCTCCAAAATCAGCTCTTCTCCCTCTTTTCCTTCAGAGCTGCTGCTCTCCATGACCTGTCTTAGATGTGCTTGACAGACTTCCAGTCCCCTCCATCATTTCTACTGTCCTCTCCAGCAATTTCCGTCTACAACTACAAGGTTACCATAACTAAGTGGGCCACGTTTAAGTTTAAAAATAGTTGGACAGGTTCTTCTGCCTTTTCTCTTTCTTCATTAGCTTCTCCAGGTCCAGGCACAGGCTCAGGCACTGCCACACAGGTGGCCCGTCACTGGTTCTCCTTCACAGTGTGGCTGTCAAAGAAGAAAGCATTTTTTAAATCTGTCTTTGACAAAGAAGTTGGTAAGAGCAATTAGAGAAAAATCACGACCAAACTTTCAAAACAACAGGATGCTTGAACTATTCCAGCTAAGATAAAAGGTGCAGAAAAGAAGTCCTGGTGCATCATCACCATGGATGGAAAATAAGCTATAAAGAGGTCATCTTGTTTTGGTACAACATTCAGGTTAAGGACCATGACTTGCCAAGTTACTTTGACTAAGAATTGCCACATCTACTCTGAGGAACAAGGACAGCATTTCAGCGAAGCCTAAGCAAAAAAAATCAAAGTAGAGTTTCCTAAAGAAAATAGAAACTTAATACCAACTTCAAATTGCTTCCTGTGTGGTGATCTCATTTCCTTAGGACCAGCTTCTTATTACCCCTCCAAGTACAGGGCATAGTTAATCTTCCTAAAACTAATATTCTGATTGTCTGATTAAGCAAATCTTAATTCATTAGATTTATTCTGCAGACTGTTGCCTTATCCTCCTGTTGGGCAAAGAAATCTGGGATGTAGGGCATTCTCCTGGCTTCAGTTTTGAAAAGGATCAGAACTGGGTTTAGCTGTCACCTTTTACTGTCTACCTGCAAACAAAAGAAGAATGGAACAATCATATAGGTCTGATGGCAAGGAAGACTTTTCCTGTAGCTGTAATTGCTGCACTCATAGCTAGTGCAATATCTCTGGCTTCGTTTTCAGAAAGGGTTTTTGGATGGTTTGCAGTGGTAAATGATTCATTTACATCACCAGGAATTCAAAGCGCTGCTTAGTTTTAAATTCAAGAATAATCAAAGCCTATATAAGTTGTTTTTAAAGGGTTTGGAAGGATAGAAAAAATTAAATACAAGAACATAAATAGCAAGATCTTTGCCTGTAAGCTGAAACTAAGAACCACCTGTCCAGTGTTCCAAAATCTAAACTTTTTTTCTATTTCTGCATAGTTTAATTGCATGTGTTGATCATTGGTTTAAAATATTTTATCTGTTTGCTTCAAGTAGCAAAACATGGAAGTTAAAGTGTTACAAGGAAGGCTTGCCAAAATAGAGAAGGAAGCTATTTAGCCAATTATTTCTGCCTTGCAAGGTTTACAATCCAAAGGCAGGTTTTCAAGAATAAAATTATTTTGAACAACCCTCATTTTGAAGTGTCAAAGCTGGTTCCAAAACCAGCCAACTCTTTTTTTTTTTCTGTTACAGGAAACCTGAAGCATACAAAGTGGTGTCTTTAACGTTGCAAAAAGTTTTGGGGTTTTTTTTTTGTTTGTTTGGTTTGGGGTTTTTTGTTTGTTTTGTTTGTTTGGGTTTTTTGTTTTTTTTGTTTGTTTGGTTTTTTGGGTGTTTTGTTTTTTTGTTCCTCCCCTCCAAAAGTGCGAAGCGGGCCACAGTGACAAGCTCTCAAGTGCCCCAAGAAGCGACACCGACTTCTGCTCACAGTTCAGGGGAGCTGCTCCCTGTCCACTCACATAGAAAGCTTTGCTGGGAAAGCTTTAAAAGATCTGTTGAGTTGATGTCTTGTCCTTCTCACTCGAGATCTCTTTGTCCCCGCAGCTCTCGTCGTGCGCTTCCTGACCAAGCGATTCATCTGGGAGTACGACCCAACGCTAGGTAGGTTGTTGGAAGCATGGTGGGGAATAGCACAGCTGAAGCAAGGGAAATCACAGAGTTAAAATTCCAAGCCTCAGTCAGCCTTGAAATTTGCTGTAAAAAGCTTCTCTATGGTCATTTTAAGCTGGAGCAAATTGTTGCCTAAGATGGCAGAACGGAGAAGCAGTAACACTCGGACAAAAGCTGAGTTACTGTGTGAGGCACATTTCTGCCCACTCAGAAATCCATGGGAATTTTGCCATTGAAATTGATTGCTTTAATATTTCATTCTTCAAATTATTTACTGTGAGATCAGTTTTCTGCTTTTGAATAACCCAAACATCTTCTACTAGAGAATAAGATGACTGGGATAAAGATATTAAAAATTCATGGCCAAAAAAAGGTAGGTTTTTACAGACAGTCTACCTAGATTTAGGTAATTTTTTTGTCCTCACTTTCAAACATATATTGTCTCTCTCTCTCTTTTTTTGGGGTGACCAGATAGAGGCACCAGTCATCTAAAGGGTATCCACATGTCCCTTCCCCTGCTCCCACTTAGCTCTGTTGAGTCTGGCACTTCCAAGGAGCTGGCTCAGATATCTCGAAAAGCCTGTCAAACAGTTGAACTGAATTAGACTTCACTTAAAATTTCTGCCAAGGTCGGATTTCTTAGTATTTCTTGAATTAGTGTGTATTTAAATGCTCTGCACCAGAGCAAATCCAGGCCAAGAAGTCCAAGACAAGGCATTCACATCTTAGAAGGTGCCTTCAGTACTTCAGGCCTGAGTGATTCACGTGCAAAGTAAAGGGCTGGAAAATTCCCTCTTCTCCATCAATGTGTTCCTCTCTCCTTCCTAACATTACTTTGCAGGCTCCAACCCAGATCATGCAGTTAAATATCAATTTCTTTATTGATGTTCTTTCTTTAAGAGGTCTCGTTAAAGAAATAGAAAATTCCATAAACTTGCACAGCAGAAATTAGGTTTAATATATGCTATTACAGAACCCAGGCAGCCCTTTGAAAAAAGCAGAGTATCCAGGATCATACTAAGTATTTTTGTTTGGTGAAATGGAGAGATGACAGATATCAAAACTCCCATCTTGGGAAGATAAATCTCAGCACAACCTGAACTCAAATACATTCTTTTATCTGCTACTATCAGTATATTCCCTGGTGAATTATATGTCACCTGCCTTGTGCTGCACAGTGGAATGTTCAGTGGAATGTTCCGTCAGTATTATTAGTGTTAGTCCTTCACGTTTCTGTCACTAGTACATCATTTTAAGAACTTGACAAGAAGTGTGTAAAGTCTTCTCTATCAGTGTAGTCCAAGTTCATCAATTTCTCACAGGGACACTGCGTGCAAAAGCATCCTTTTTGCCTTGTTTAAGCACACAGATGAAGTTATTAGCAAGCTACAAGGTTTATTATTTTTTGCCCCATTATGAAGGCCCCATGCCCTTTTTGCTGTACAAGACTTGACATTTGTTTCTGTTTTACAAATGAATACAATTGCAAATTACCATGCCTCTCAGGAATCTAATTGTCTTCTCTTTGCAGCACGGAAAGCTTTCGTGCAGGCAACAGTCTTATCTCAATAAACTAAAAATTAAATCTCTTCTGACTTACTGAATTCTACATTCCCGTTCAGTTCACAGAATAATAGCTTAAATTATGCATTACAGTCATTGTGATGCTCAGCACTCCAGGTTGCTCCGAGGAAAAGGTTTGAGAAATTCAAAAACTATTAAACTAATGTCAATAAGTTCTTTCTTAATCACAGTAATCTCTGGTGGAAGCTGCTCACCAGGGTTTGTTTTGTAAAGTATTATTTTGTCAAACTACAGATCACAAAGAAGGTTCTGAAGTGTTAGAGGTGAGAAATTATTTTGAAATCGTAACCCCTATTCAAGCCTTCAGAGATCAATCAGAAAGGAGCTGTGCCTTGAAAAGCTTTGAAAAACAGTGCCTGAAAAAATGCATTTCTGTCTTTAACATGGTCATCCTGCAGTGATTTGGGGTCCAATTATGTGTAAACATCTGAATTCACTGAAAGTTTTAGCAGAATAGATTAATTTCTTCTTAGCAGTCATGGGCTGGCAGTTCTGTGGAAAGAGGGATATCTACATGCTCGATCAATATAAAAAATTAAAGTTGTGTCAGTGAGAATAATTTCCTCTACAGGGAGAAATAAGCAGCTTTGTCAAGTTATTCTAAAAGGACAGGAGTAAAACAGATGCAAACCATCCAGCTACTAAGCAACGGGGGGGTTGCCAAAAATCGCTGGGGCTGTGACAAAAACGTCAGATTTATAGTTTATTTCTTATGTCAAGTTTTCAACCACCCATTAGCCCTCTGATGCAAGCAATCCCCAGATAATTCCTATTTTTAGGAAAGCTTTCACCAAGCTGTTCGAGGCTGATGGAAATTCAACATTAACCTAAACTAAGCATCATATTAAAAAAAACCCTCTATTCCTCTTTTTATTCAAGGGTGGCACATTTTAACTGGAAGGGGGAAAACACACCTTATAAATATTCTTTGCTATTCTAACCTGCCAGAAGAAAATGAAGGGCCATATTTTTAGCAGCAGCTGGATAGAATGCTGTGCCTCCAGGAGCCAAACTACCGACCACAAAATAACATTTTCTGGCGGGAGGAACGCCACTGAACCCTGCAAGCTCTAGAAAACAGAGCTGCTTCTGAAGTCAGGGCCTTGCAGCTCTGCCACTTCTGTGCATGATCTGTGCAAACATTGGTGGGACAAGTGCATCTTCACAAAAGTGCATCTCACTCTGCTTTTTATTTAACTGTTCTCAGCCAAAGGGCAACAACCACAGCAAAGGTCATTTTCTGGAGAGTGTTAACCATCAGCTTTGACTTGTCCAATATTTCTGTTTGGCTGGCAAGTCGTTGTCACCATCGGGGTTTTTGTTTGCTTTTCCAAAAGGTGCTAAATTCCTCAAGGTAAATTCCTACCTGGCATTATCAAGGTGAATGGCTTTCCACATCCATCTTCATTTGCAGTAAATTGCAGCTATCTCACATTTTCAACAGAATTAAGTGAAAGAGCTCTATGTAGAAATGGGCTGGAAGTGCACATTTTTAAAAGTACATGCAGTTGTATTCTAAAATATTAAATACATGAAGAATTCAGCATTAAACTAGTCCTTTTTAGCTTGCTGAATGCATACTGAGAAAGGGGATTGGGTTCCCACATGTATTTCATCAAAATTCATTGATGTTTACATGTTCTTAAATAGAACACAAGTGTAAAAACATGTAAGCAAGCTTGGTGTGATGTTAGAAGGCCTCAAAATGCTTGTCCTGGTTAGGGCACCACTTAAGCCACACTCTTACCATGTATGTGGGACTCCTGTGGAGCTCAGTGACCCCAGGGCTTGACACCATAATTTTCAAGGCTGCTGGGAACAGCTGCTCTCCCCAGTCCCAGTAAATTGTAGTAACAGTTTGCATCTCAGCAATTCCCCCCAGGAGCTGCTGGCAGTGCCCAGAATTCAGGGTGCTTTCACCTGAGCTCAGAGTTGGAGAGATGTTGTGGTTTGCTGTGATATTTAATTGATTTTAAAATAGGAGATGCTGAATCAGAGTAATCAAGGGAACTGCTGAAAGGCAAAAAAAAAGGAGGAGGAAGCCCAAAGAGCCATCACAGCAGTAGACAGACAGAGGGCCTGCAGAGCACTTCATGGGTAGCAGCAAATTTCCTGCCTCCATAAGCCATGATGTGCAGGGAGAATCTCCTGGATCAAATGATGAAACAAGAAAATTCATCATTGCTACGGCTGAGTGCTTTTAATAATAATTTTGCAGCGTTTCTCTGAGAACGCATTTGTTGTTCCACCAAAACTGGAACAATTTGCTTCACTAGAAACAGAGCTGGGGTGTCCAAGAATGTAAAAAAAAAAAAAAAAAAAGGTTGGGGGGGGGATTATGAGTATGTTTTGTCATTTCTTCTGGATTAACATTTTTATGTATAGTTGGGAGAATCAGGGGGTTCCTGAGGCTCAAGGACTAAAACACCAATTTTTGCTATATGGGAAAATAACCCCAAGCAAATAAAACCCCAAGTAAATACAGGAGACAGGCTCCTCAGTTCTTTCCTTGTTCCTGTAACAGGTTTGTTGCCTGCAGCCTCTCTGCCTCTGTGTCTCACCTACAAAATCCTTCATCTTACAGAAGGATTGTAAATCCTGTGAGTAACTGATACTCAGATTTAAGACATGTATCAAAGGCACACAGAAACACCAAGCAAAGACTGGATTTGAAACAAAAATCTGCTCATAACTTATCAGCAAACAAGGAGATAATATTTTTGTTGACCGTTCTAAAAGTGTCTTGGCTTTCTCACACTGCCCCATGTGTCTTTCTCTAGCTGTTCACACATTTCATACGACTTTGCCGATCCTCTGAAAAGAAAACTCTCTCTGAACACATCATCAGTAGAACAGGGCATGACAGACTGGCCTGTGTATGAAGGCAAAGAGAGACAGAAAGCAAAGGAGTTTATTTAATTCAAATGGGATAGAAAGAAGGCTCTTCACTACTTTAAAGGAGTGCAGGAAACCATAAGAAATAGGGGTTTTAAGAAAAATTATAATTTTGCCAGGACTACAAGATTAGTAGTGACATTTTTGAAGTGTGTTTCTTCTGACTGTATCACAATTTCTTTACAGGTTTTTGCTCACTCTTTTTTCTCTTGGGAGAATAAAAAACTTGAACGGTGTTTCTATAAAGTCCTATCTGATGCAACCCATAAGAGACCTTCAAACATGGGTAAAATGTGTAGGTAGCAGGAAAGCAAGAAAGATAGGAAATAAAGTTGTACAAATTGCTTGAAGGAAGGAGACAGAAACCTCTCTTAGAGCCCTGAATTCTCCTGCAGCAGAAAACTAAATCTCCTACAGATGAGCTCAAGGCTTGCAAATTTCACCACTGTGGCAAGAACAGCAGAAACGACTTTGTGAAGGTGTTTACACTGGCAAGAAAGCTTTTCCCACTGGAAAACTTCTTGCAAGGATGATTATTTTTACATTAGAAGGGTAGTTTTGCTTACATCTGTAACTGGGGGGTTCTGTTAGCAAAATTAGTATCATTCAGGAATCACAAGGAGAGTTTGCAGATCCCATACATGATGTAAATAATATGGCAAAACTGGCAAATACTGCTGGCCTGAGTTTGTTTTCTGCACTGGATAAATACAGGTCTGTATGAACAACATGAACAACATAAACAACAGAGCAAAGGAGGAATATATCCAAACTACCTTTCATCAAAATGATTAAGAACCAGAAACAGCTTAGCTGTGGGAATCAAGACCTCACTTGAAGCATTTAGTATTATTTATTATATATAATTCATCCTAGCAAGAGAAGATGCAAGAACTATATTTTTGGGATACCTTTGTGCCACTGAAGCCATGATAAAGAGCTCAGGTCCAAATACAATTCTCAGGGATAGTCTTTGCTCTATGGTTTATTCAGCTAACACGTTGTCTGGGCAGCTGGAACACCATCTGAATGCAGACTCCTGATCGCTGGGATTGCCTTCCCTGCTGCAGATCCCAAGTTAGAGAAACATGTCTTTGTGTATTGGATTTCTAGTTTTCTTGACTTGTGGCTTACTCAGCAAGTTTGTCTTAACACTGCTGAAGGTTTAAGTGCCTGTCTCTTGCACGAAAATCCTACAGCAGCACAGCTGGGGGAGAAACTGCCCAGACAGCAAACAGAGCTTTTAACAGAGCAGCCCACAGTAAAAAAAGTGTTTATAAATAATTAACTGATGCTCCCTTCAGCCCTTGGGTGTAAAGGTTGACAGCCCTAGAAGGAAGGCAGCCTCCCCTCCCAGCCCTCTCCTCTCCCTGCTGCACAGCAGGACAGTGCAGGCTGCACAGTGCTCATGATGGAAAACAACCATTTTCTATAGGGAGCAAAAGAGGAGAGAGTTCTGCCATCATCTTGCAGAACCTGGCCTTCTGCATATTTGGTCTGAACACTCGTGTTGACAACTGCAGCTGATCCAAGCCCAGGCTGGGAATAACACATGTGGTCCTGAGCGGGCCCTCAGCCAGAGTGAGGTGTGATGGTAACCAACCTTTTGGGGCTGGGAGGAATGGCTGCCAGCCTGTGCTTCAGGGACTACCATGACAAACGTGTAGACACTCCATAAATCACTGGGAAACAGCCTTATTCTCAGGCCAGACTCCAGCTATTCGTATCCTCAATTTTTATTGACAAAATTACTCATTCCTTTGCCTCAGGGCTTAAGGGATTCGGTCCTCAGTAGTCTAGGTTGTGCCTTCCTAGGCATCTTCATGTTTTTCCTACATCAAAACAGTAGAAACATTATTTAACTTGATATACGTTTAATATGTTGCATCATTTTTACCGTGCTCTTCAGCAGGAGGAATTTATGCTGAATGTATTACAGCAGTAAGCCATGAAAGTATCCCCAAGTTCTCTGACTGTTTCTAAGGAAATGGACTCATATGGCCTAAAGCACCTTAAAACACCAACTCTGGCTTCTAAACTTCTCAACAAAGGCTTGAAATGATGAAATTGTAATTGAGAGCAGCAACAGAAGATGCTTGCAATAACATGGGAAGCAGTTATCAGAAAATGTGGTTTGTTTTCTTTCATATGAGTCTCAAGATGAAGATATTCCTGATGCCAGTAATAAAAACACTGCTTTTTTACAGTAGCTCCACAGACAGCAAAACTCAGCAATGGCAGTGGCTGTTCTTGGTAGAGCTACAGCTGCAAAATATTTTGCCCCTACTTTTGTTGCTCATCATATTCTGAAATGTTTTCCAGATGAGCAGAATTTTCCAGGGCTTGCTTTGCACCTTCAGGAGAGAAGGCTTTTGTTTTACTTGTTTTAGGTGTGAGAAAAGTCTCACTGGTTAGTTTTCATTTATATTGTCAGAAATAAGGCGAAACTTGGCTTCTCCAACAAAGACTTCTTGTTGCAATCAGACAAAAAGGCATAGCAAAATAGGATTTATTTAGACTTAAATTTAGCAGGGATGTAATTCCTACCAAGAACCAACATCCCTTCCAAGTGTTGGTGAGAAATTAAATAAAAACAAAAAAACCCCCAGCAAACCAAAACAACCAATAACTGTGTAAACCTTTGAACTTACTCCCTACTTGTTAGCACTGCTCTGGCTTTATTGGTTTGGTTTTAGCATGCTTTGATGAATTCAGGTCCCAGGTACCTGCCCACATTTTCTTTGCCTATCCCAGTAAAAGCTGAACGAGGACAGAACCTATAGGAAAGGAAAAGCAGCATCACTTCACTTCTCAAAAGAAACCCATTTTTCACAAGCAGCAGAAAAATCATATTTGCATGCAGCAGAAGGTAACAAATAAAGATATTTTTCATTATTTTTAGAGTCCTGTTCAAGAAAACTATTCTACAAAGTCTGTTTGGAGGCCAAAATATTATTTATTGAAAATATCAACACACCAAGAAAAAATGTTTTTCTGTAGACTAGTTTTTAATCACTCGTGTTCTACCCAAAAAGAGGAAATTCTAGGAATGCAACAGATCCTCTCATGCCAAGATGAGGGCTTTATAGTCTCGTGGGGCTATGCAAGCCATAACCATCTGTTACCTTCCCACTTTATTAGAAGTAGGAGAACATGATAAAAACCAAACTGCTCGCTAGGCACAGAACCTCATTTCTCCTGGATTTGTTCTCCATCTTTCACACTACAGCAGCTGGTTTATTTTGCATGTGTCCTTGTGCTCCACGGAGCATCCTTTTTTCCCCATGAGTCCCCACAGCACCTGAAGCTTCTTCTGAGGTCACCTATGAGTAGTCTCTGCCCGTTTCCATGGACAGCCCTGAGGCTCTTGCCTGCTGGCTGCCCAAGGGCTCCTCTACCCTGTGCCTCCTTAGGGCTGTGAATAGGGTTGCTATGCCTCACCCAGCCTCGATTTACTTGGAACAGAAACCTCTGAGAGCTTCACCTTGCACTGAAATACAACTAAAAGCAGCTCAGCGAGCTAAGGCACACTCACTGCCTGCAGTGCCTCCCACGTGGCTCCTTTTGTGCTCAGCTTTGACCTGACTGGTTTGGGAACACCTGCAGCACTGCAGTCACAATTCTGATTGCAGCAAACGCAGCCTTGGAGAGGGCAGCCAAAAATGAAGTTAGAAAGGAAACCTGTTTGCACATCACCGTGTGTGATGAGTTCCAAACGCAGCATTCACAGCAGGTGAAGCAGGCTAGAGACTCTAGAGACTCTAGACTTGGGTTAAATATCTCTGCAAACAAGTATCTTCTTCATACATGTCTTGGTTGAAGTTTGTAGCTTGGCATGAGTGTTTGTGTAGCATGACAATTGCACATTAGGAGCACATGACACCTGTGACGAGTGTACAACCTCCTGGAACTTTTCCTTCCCTATTTCCTGACTCTTGGGGCTGCACATGCGCAACACAACGTTGAAGAGTCCGAGTCAAATTATCAGAGTCACGAAGTTTCCTTTGAGAAACTTAATTTTTACTCTTTTTTCTTCTTTTACACGTGATAATAACGATGCAGTGACCATTCATGGCATGTTGTTTGATGGTATTGTTAATAAATAACCCAACTTGGCTTATTTGGGGATCTGTGGTATTAATGAAAAGAGAGACACACCAGGTTATGCTGCACTAGCATTAGAAATACGTTCTAAATACACAAGGGTGGTACTGTGCTTACTGTAGAACCACTGGTGGTGGCAAAATAAAAACCCTCCTCTAAGGTACATGACAGAGGGAACATGTAACAGCCAGAAGCAAGCAAGAAAAATAAATTCAGCTGTACTTTGAGAAAAGCTGGGGTTGAGGAAGGAAGAAGGCAGGAGAGACTTTCTGAGTCAGGAGGATCCATTCGACTTACAGGGACTTTCTAAAATGTGAAAAGTTCCTGGAGCAGCAAAGAAATGCAGAGGGGGACAGACCTCACCACGGCCAGGTCAAGGAAGGGTCTGGAGAGCAACACCAGGTTTAGTAATAGAAATAATTTTGTTTTCCCCAACGGGCTGTCAAAAGTCAGTGTTCTCAAATGTGATAGACAGGTGCACTCAGATGGGTGTCAGAGATTGCAGGAGTCTAAATGAGTAGTGAGGTAACAACAAAAACACCCCAGACAAAACCCAGGAACCTTTATTCTGTTAGCAGAACTAATTATGGGGAGTTTTAGTCTCTTAGACATACTGCTTCATTGCTATCCAGCAGGAATTTAACCATGGCTTAAAAGTTCATGGCTATTAGCTGAAGTTTTTGGTCTGAAAACTCTGCTGTAATCACTACACACAAGGTCTTTCTCCAGATCTCTTGCATTTGTTGGATCCATCTGGCTGAAAACCACCATGAGACCAAAGTTTCATAAAGCATTTTTATATATCCTTGTTTTATGAACCTTTCTTGACAAAAAAAATCCTGGAATTCTGTATGGAAAGAGAGTTTGTGTCCCTCTGTACTTAAAAGCAAACAAGAGACCAAGCTGTTCCTTAAGTTTTCCTGTGAAATGTCATTGCTCCATCTCAGCTGATTTACCTACTCCTAAAGCCAAGAAACAACTCCACGCAAATATTTCCTTCTAGACCTGTGGCATATCCCAGTCTATATTGCCAGTTCAAAATAAACAAGTATTGAAAACAGCTTTTTACATCGCTGCAACTTTTTACATCACTGCAAATATAACCCAAAAACTAGAAATCAATTTCCAGATAACAGTTTTTCTCTACAAAATACAATATTCTGGAAGAAATCTATTCAGAAAAACAGGATAGTCTTGGACAAAACAAAGGTTTGAGAGATGACCAGCCAAGTCATACAGGCCAAAACTCTGTTAAAAATGCCACAATAAGCATAGTGCACGGATGTGATGTGATCGAGCTGTGACTGAATATTCCATCCATAGACAATCTGTGGGTCACAGGCTTCAAAGTTTTCCCTACATAAGTAGGTTTTGTTCCTGTGGGGTTTTTTTAATCATACTGCTCAGAAGAATAGGAATATTTGTAATATGCTTATCAGCACCAAGAGCCCCCAGGGAAGTTGGTTTATTTTTTTTTTCCTGGAAAATACTCTTTTCCGTAATTATTCAGCGGTTGTGGTAATTTGAAAGATTTATTCAATTCCTATTAATGAACTACTGTGGCTCCAAACCAAACCAACTGCTACCACTCTCCAGCATGATTCTCAGGCCTTTTGACAGCTCTAAATATATTTGAAATAAACTTTAATTTTCCAAACAATGGAACTATGATAACCAAGAGTGCCTTGCACAGCAGGAGTGCTGGGGGACTTCAGCTTTATGACCAGGAGCCACTCTGAAATCTGGCATCAGCCTTCAAAGCCACACTCATCAGCCCCTTTGAGCCTCTTACTGGGACTATGACTGGAAGCACAGCACACCCCCAGACCAGCAGGAACAGGTCAGATTTACTTGTTTCTATCGAAGCAGAGCAAATAAATCTGGCTATTTCCACAGCACTACCAGCCTCAGACAGGCCACGGCTCCCTTCAGTCAGCACAGCAGCTCCCTGACTCTGCTTTGAGGCTGGCAGAGTTGACACCGAGTTTGTGGTGAGCAAAACACAGCTCTGTGGTGTTTGCTCCATCTGGGAGGGTTTAGCCGCATGGCTATAGATAGAATATATAGGCAGCACCTGGTGCAAATCACAATCTGAAGTGCAGAAATTTGCCCAAAATTGTCTTGGGAGCCCCTGGTAGAGTGTCACGCCTTGCTTTTTCTGCTTAACTGCGATGATGCAGGTGTGAGACTTTCCCAGCCTGGATTCATCTGACCAATTTTAGACTTCCAAGTAGTTCTGAGGTGCAATTTATTCCAGGAGAGAGCTCAAACAAGCTGTATCCACCAGCACCTATTTTATTTCACCAGCTGTAATAGGAGTCAAGGGTGCTTAGCTGAGACACAGACACCTGTGTTGTCAGTGGTTTCAGTGAGGGGTCCAGCAGTTATCTCAAGCCCTCTAATTACTCTGTGGCTGCATATCTAAACAAAAAAAAAGAAAAAAGAAAAAGAAAAAAAAGCAGTACCACAAGGAAAATGGTACTAATAAATCCCAGAGCAAGGCAATGTTTTTGTGAAGTACCATGGGATCAATGTGAGCAGACTGCAACTCGCATCTTCAGGGCTCATAATTTACAAGACAACCAGATTCTTCAGATGTTTCTGTTCCCTTGAAGGAGAAGCCGCGTCTGTGATTACACCAAAAATGCTTTCAACGTCCAGCTGTTTTACACTCCTCATTAAAATTCACCCAGCTACCACACATTCCAAAGCTCAGGAACAGACACACATTTACTAAGATTTATTTACACAAATCTGACCTAAATCGGTGCTACTCATCCAAGATAGAATTCCTTTCCAACATCAGCAGTCAAAGCGAGTTAAACTTGCAACATAAAGCGCCACCAGAGTCCTATTTTGAGAAGGCAAGTATCATTTAAGATTCATGCTGCTTTTGCACAGTGAGCAAAAGTCTATTCCTCGAGATTTATTCTCCCGTTTCATGGGGAAGATCTGTATGGCCTACCCCATCCTGCCTGCTAAGGAGGACATTTCAGAGATATCCTGGAGTCACGGCTGGGTGAGCACTTTCTCAGGTTCTGTGGAAAAATTCTCAGCGGGCACTTGTCGAGCAGGGCCAGATGGTTGGAGGCATATAAGCCCTGCAAAGCCTTAGCAAGTAAGGAGCTAAAATCACGTTGCCTCCTCAGAAAGCCCTTTCTTCCCCACAACACCCTCCCCCAAAGAAGCAAAGCAGAAGTTCCTAAATAACCTTGAGCTTGGAGTACTACACAGGGAATCCCAGCCTAGCACTGAACACTGAAATAACTCATTGGAGGTGCATCACTGCAGCTCTCACACCAAACTAGAGTTTCCCGCTTTTTCTGCATTCCCTGAGGGAATTGCTGCACGTAGGAGGGGGTGTGTGGAAGGGACAGATGAGACATAACACCAAGAGACTTTGCTATGCCTTACTCTGCTGTGTAGGTATAGCCTCAGGATCACAAAGGGAGACTCCAACTCCTTCAACAGCCTGGAAACACTAACCAGAAGGGGTATTTACAGCCTTTAAGAAAAGCCAGTCTTCGTGGCCTGAAACCCTACAGCAAGATTGCTTGCCATCTGCCCAAGTAAATTGACCATTTGTCCCTATGAGAGACAGCTGGGCAATTAACAGCAATTAAGGTGGCACAGGGAGGGAGTGGGACATTTTTGGTTTGGGAAGAGAAGGTTTGCAGCACTGACAGCATTGAAACGTTTCTGATTATGAGGAGGTGACATTCTTAATTACATAATGAAAACAGGCATTCACCAAACATGAGCCCTTCCAGAAGTTCAGATTAAAAAAAATGAGTTTCCTAAAAGATATCCTTCCTTCCTATTGAAGAGATTTGCACCAAATGAAAGAATTGTGTCTCTGACAATGCAAAGCATTCAGAGTCACTGACCAGACTTTTACAGCACACATATTTGCCTTTTGATATAGGACATCTGTGAGCTAGCAACAGTAATAAATCTGAATGTTAGCGCAGATAGTTTTCCATGGTTTAGGTCAAATGCTATCAAATCTAGTTTATCAGCTTATTAAGATAAAACAAGCTCCTTTGTCATTAGTTTTCTGATTAGTTGCCTGGTTCCAGAACTTGGGAGAGTAAATAGGTTTGGTTTTTCTTCCTATGGCATAGTGTAAATGCTTAACACCCGCTGTTTATCCTTATAAATCATAAACAGGGAAATCACTGCTTGATCCCTTGCTAGAAGAGGGGAATGTGATGATTTCAGCATGTTTAAAACACACATTCCTAAAATACCTAACTGGTCTGTAATTTTTTCACAGTGTAAGGCCTGAGCTTAGTGGTTAGGTTCCTTGATCTGCAACCATGCTGGTTTTGATCACCAAGCTACGCAGTGACAGTCTGTTGAGCTGGATACTTGGAGAGTTGTGGTATTGTCTTCCATAGGTAGCAGCCTTTACTGGGAGCAAACATGAAAAATGGGATACAGCTTTGCAGAGCTCTCTGCCACAGCAAACTGTCCTTTGTTGGGTGCAGATTGCAGCATCCACCAGGCATTTGCTGGTCTAACACATGGGAAAGAAAAAGCTGTGCCCTATGGAGAGAGATAAAAGTGTTGCTGCTGTAGAAAAGAGGACTCGAGTGTGCTCCAGAATGGCTGGAAGAGCTCCAGCAAAGAAAATTTAGTCAAACTGTGAGTCACATCTCGGCTCTTGCGCCGGGAGATCTGTGAAGAAGATTAAAAAAAAAAAAAAAATTACGTTCTTTTGATACGTTTCACAGTATGTGTTCTTATTTTAGAGTCGACATATCGTCACCAAGCTACCATTGATGATGAAGTGGTTTCCATGGAGATACTAGACACAGCTGGTCAGGTGCGTGGGTGCATGTGCTGCTACCCACTTCCTTGGCTCGGGTATGCAGCAGGGGAGGGGAGCATGGTGGTGGCAGCAGTGCGGTGGGGACAGTGCTCTACTCTGGGGACACAGATTTGCCTCTGGGCAGAAATCCCCCTCTCCTCCCCCATGCTGGATCCACACCCTTCTGCAAGGGATCCTGCTTAGAGTTTACAAATACTGGGAGAACAAACAAGTCAAGGGGCTTACTCTGCGGGTAAAGTTATTTTGTTGTCATGCCTTTGATTCAGGGCCAGCCCAACAGCATGGCGTTACTAGGCACAAAGTCACAGCCTATTTCTACAGTCAAGTGTTGAGGCTTTACAACTTCAGTCAGCGATTCTCACTAAAGTGAAGAGCCGGTTTGTGATGGTCAGGTCTCTCTTCCTTTTAAAACATAGCCTGTTCACCTCATGGCACTGGGTGCAATAGATCTCCTGTGCCATGTGATAAAAATGTGTGCAAAATATAAAGTAAAGCAGATGCACACAGCTTTGTAGGCTCTGGAGGACCAGCATCTCTCTGAAGGCCTGCCATCTTCTTCATAAATCAAATTCCTGAGGCTGATGTCTGTCTTTTTCAACAGGAGGATGCTATTCAGAAAGAAGGACACGTGCGATGGGGCGAGGGCTTCGTGCTGGTTTACGACATCACGGACAGAGGCAGCTTCGAGGAAATGCTGCCACTTAAGAACTTGTTGGATGAAGTTAAAAAGCCCAAAAATGTCACCCTGATCCTGGTGGGGAACAAAGCAGACTTGGATCACTCCAGGCAAGTCAGCACAGAGGAAGGCGAAAAGCTGGCCACGGAACTTGCGTGTGCTTTTTACGAGTGCTCTGCTTGCACGGGAGAGGGCAACATCATGGAAGCCTTCTATGAGCTCTGTCGGGAGGTGCGGCGCCGGAAGATGGTCCAGGGCAAGACTCGGAGGCGAAGCTCCACCACCCATGTCAAGCAGGCCATTAATAAGATGCTTACCAAAATCAGCAGCTAAAAAGAGCTGTCCTGAGCCAGAGAAGCATTTTAGAGCAGATTAGCTTGGAGTAGGGATGGGGCAAGCAGAGCACGTTTGATGAAAAATGGTCAAGGCCTTGCAATGGAAAACAAAAAAAAAGACAAACACCATGACTTTCTTGAGTAACACGGAGTCATACTATTTTCCTGTTTTGAAGTGTATTTAGCCACACTGCTTCTGACCAATGTGGGATTAAAAAAAAAAAACAACCAAACACCAAGAAAAAAAACAAAAAACAAACACCAAATGAACTCCAAAGGACTAGACAATTGTGGGGATTGGCAACCAAGAGAGAATCTTTTGCTTCTACGTGGCTAGCTCCAATCCCCGTGGCAAGTCAGTAGTGCCTAAACATCATTTCCAGCCAGACAGCTGCTCAGTAGCTATTGGAGAGTAAGATTCAGCCCTCAGTCCATCAACAGCCACCAGCACTGGTGTTCTCCAGGACTGAATATGTGTAGAGGCTGCTGTGTTGTATCAGAAAGTTCTCCTGACGCCTTCACCAGCTCTAAGTTGGCTCATTGTGTGCTTTCACTCCAAACTGTCCTTCCTTGTTATTTTTGTCAAATCCATGAGTGTTGATGTTCTTAGCAAGGTATGCAAAAAGTAGAGGAAAGGTCTATTTCCTGGAGTGTTTAGCAAGCTAGACACACATTTCAAGAGAGCTGAAGTTCAGCTGCTCTTCCACCTCCTCTGAAACTGCAGAATTCTCAAGAAATAATCAGCTAGTCTGGTGACATTTCAGCATTTCCCCCTCAAAACGCAGTACTGTGCTTGGGGAAATCAGAGTGTATATGTTGGGAAATCAAACTGAAAACATAAAAAAGAATCATATTAGTATTGATTTAGTTGTGGCTAGTTTTAAGCTTTTGTTTATTTTTTGTTTTGGTCTTTTTTTTTCAATTCAAGTAGTTCCTCTTCATCTATCTTATACTGAAGAAGAACTGAATCCTTGGGAAGGCAAGTATTTAAAGTCTAAGAATATAAATCAGATCTGAATGGCCTCTACCATATCAAAAGACCATAATTTTCAGCTGTTTAAACTTCCAGGTGCTGCTTGGAGCACTCTGGTGCTTAAAGCAGTGCAGGTTTTTTGTGACTTTTATCTGGCACATTGAAGTGAAAGCGCATTTTATCAGATTTTGGTGCCTGGGATAAAAGGTGTCCAGTTTTTTCCTTCTCCCTCATCATCTCATTTAAGCCAGCTTCCAAGTTTTGCCTCGTGTCTAGTTGGCTTGTTAACTGCTAAAAGATGCAAGAACCAAGATTGGAAGCTTGTCATTCAGATTGTGCTGGTCTCCCACCAGTGGTGTTGCATCCCTTTAGGCAGCTCAGACTGTCAACATGTAGAACCACAGCCAGCCACTGGGTTGGGATGACAAATGAGCAGTGTTCTCATTCGAGGAACACCCCCCTTGTAGCAACTACCTACAGCTTTATTCTCCACTGCTTTGTACTTCGTGTGGTTATTTGCCTCTGTGAGGAAGTAACTCCAAAAGGCTGTCAAATGCAAATTGCCACAGATGTAGGAGAGTGAGTAAATCTAGTTGGATAGCACTTTGTACAGTTAGAGGTAGCCATATAGGTGGTGGAACAGGCTGAAGAGGCAGATCTGTATATCCCTGTGAACAGAGAAAATTTCCAAATTAGGACTTCTATTAAAAGTATTCACGTAAAGATGTTTTACCAAAGTAAATTTTTTTTAAACTTTCACTTTTACCCAGCCAGCAAAGAACATCACATTCAGATGTATATTTTATTTGTACTGTTGTTTGTTTTCTCTGCTTCTGTATTCTAGATGGTAAAAACTCCTTTCACTCTCCTGGAAACAATGTCTGTATTTTGGTCCTCGTGTTCACGTGTGTTGCTTTACATCACCTGGACACATGCAATGGAAACTCCACCGTGTGCTTCTGGGCAGGGGTTTCTTGCAACAGGCCTCTGTGACACACTTGTTCCCATACTATTCATCATACCGTTAACTTTTTTTTTTAAAAAAAAAGAGAAAAAATACAGAAAAAAATAGAGGTTTTGCCATTTTTAGTCCTATTAGTAATGTAGAATCAATACAAGTGTAAAAGAGCGAGCTAGTGCCTGTTCACAAAGCAGAATGCTTTGGCTGAGGGGCTGAACTTGCAAGCGATGTAGTTACATTAGGAGCCAGAGCGAGCATTTGCAAGTTGAAGCACTAAGGTTCTGTTATCTTTCAAATCAGTGCTGGTGCACGTATCTGAAGTAAACAGAATCCTTACCTGCAATCCCATGGCAACACAGCTGAGTCTTTACTTCAGTATGCCAAGCGGTTGATTCATCCCTCTTAGAAAACTTAAGCAGTTCTTTTATCTGAAAAACCTTTCTTGGGGTTCAAGTTGGAGCTGCATTTAAAATACAAAGGGGTTATAAACGAATGGCAAGAGAAAATAATTAATCATATTCATACTAGAAGAGTTGAAAGGAAGGAGAGGCTAAGTTACAGCCCTCATATTTTCCGAAAAATTTCCAGCAAATTGTATTTTCTTTTATAACATCTGTGTGGACAAATTATAAAATCCTGGTGAAAATAAAATGCTCCACTGTGCAAACATCCCTTGTTCCATAAAGAACTTACAATAAAAATAGTAACATTCCTTTGCAAAGACTGAATTTGGAAACTGCCAAACAAGATAAACACTTGGGCAAAAAGGAGGCCGCTACTTTGTGACCTTTCCTCCCAAATAAACACAAACTTCTTTACTTAATTGCTCATTAATTTTTTCCCCCTAAGCCAGTTCTACTGTGGTATATCATAATCTGTTCATACATGTTACATACTATTAAATGCAACTTGATTTACTGTAGCTCACAATGTTGCAACATATTACTGGCTATGCTATAAATCTGTCTTATCTCCACAATGTGCAAATGGAGCCCAAAATTGCCCAAGCATTGAAAAGGCCAAGTGCAGCATGAACCCACATTCAGTAGTCTTTCTGCAGCAGACCTCAGCAGACTAAATTCTGTTTCTCCTGCTGCTGTTTAAGTGTATGTATGTGACACTAACATTAAATTTCTCTCCTCTGCCCGCTGCCGTTTCTGCGGAGAGAGGATGGGAAGGACGATAAACAAAAACGGGGAGGAAAGGTGAAAGGGATACTTGTTACCTGCAACAAGTTGATTGTCATTTATGAAGTTTTTAAATATTTATCTTCAATTGATGAAGAGTTAGTCACGCCCATGCTGCAAGACCTGGATCAGGACCCAAAACTTCCCTAGAACTTTGAGAATCTTCGTTATCTGGGGGTTTGGTGCAACTACGGATGGAAGTGAAGATCAGCCACTGGGTTTGCACCTGGATCCAGACAGGTTGTCCCCAACCTGGGGATAGTTGGATCTGGCAGTTTGCTACAAGGCTAGTTGATTTTTATATATATAATGATCTGTATGCATTTTTACATTAAAAAATACGAAAGCTTGTGCTTGTAGATAATATATAAGAAAAAAGAATAAAAAAGAAAAAGAAAAAAGTGTTTTCTGTGCTGAACTCTCACATATTGATCTTCCATTTGATGTCTCCAGTGTTCCTTCCAGCTATTAAGGGGCCAGTTCCAAAAGCCCTGATTTGGCTTTTATTTAATCTTTATCTAAGGAAAACAAACAGTGAATTTTACCGGAATAAGCACTGTAAAATTCGGATCATTTTATTTGAACTTATTTGGCTGTTAGTCCTGGAACAGAGAAGTCAAACAGCCTCTACAGTGAGGCACAGCTCCAAATGTCCTTGCTGACTATTTCAAGGCTGCTGAAAAAAGTTACAGGGTTATTAACTAACCTCAGTGAAACCCACTGAACGCTGTCCTGCCGACTAAATAACACAGATCTTGATCCCAGGCTTTTGAGGTGAAGTCCTGGGCTAAGCAGTCTGGGAGATTTATGCTGGTGGTTTTGACAGAGGCAACTTTTCACCTGCTGCCGACTACTCCCATGTTCAAAGGATAATGCGCTGTTAATCTGAAGAGGAGGTACATAATATGTACACTATGAAAGGTAAATTGTATGAGTGGTAAACAACCATACAGAGCATGGGTATTAAGCTGTAGCAGAGGAAGCTTCAGTACTGAAGAGGGGAGCTGTAATCTGTTCTTTTTTCCCCAAACCTGGGCCAACCAAGTTACCCAAAGCATGGTGAGCAGTAGTGAGGGCATGAGAATGCTGCATCGGGCAGAGCGCTGCACGAAATCTGGGTGCAGAATCTGTGCTGGGAGGTGAAACCCCACAACACCAGTGACTGTCTGCCTCTGGAGCAGACAAAGCTTCTGTCAAGCCACACTATAACTTGCTCTAGTCAAAATAATGCCTCCTGCAAAGTAAGTAGCTGCAGTCAGAAAGGTTATGTATAGACAATGTTCAGGGCTCCTTTTATCTTTCTCTTTAATGGCTCAATACATATGCATATCTTAAGAAGAAAAGGAAAAAGAGGCTTTAATTAAAGGAGGCTTCTTGGCATTTTGATGTATCTGCCTTTATGTTCTTTGCAAAATTAAACCTATAATGAAAACAGTGTCATCTTAGAAACTCCGGTGCTAGGCATTTTATTTCCGCTACAGATGCCAGCCACTAATTACCTCAGGCTACGAAAATACAAAGCAGCGGCTTGTCCAGTGCCGTGCAAGGTTTCTAGGAGGTGCTAATGATGGCTTGTGTGAGGCCAGCTCAGTCTGGTTTCTGTAAGCTGGGTTGCCCATGGGGAAGGCTGGTAATGCAGCGTGCAGCAGGAGAGATGCGCTGAGCACCTGGGGCAGGACTCGCTGACCCCGCTGGGGTTTGGCACGGGATGGGCCAAGCCCTTGCTCCACAGCCCTGGCAGCCAGCGTGTGCAGAAAACACTCCAGCAGCCGATTTCTCTCATCCACTTGAAGGATTCTTCTCCATTTTAGTTTGAAGTAGGCTGGTAGGAAACTGTGAGGCAAGTCCACACTACTGGCTGTTTAATAAACCCGAGAATTTGAGGGGAGTTTGGCCTTCTGCCTTTTTGGAATGGTCTCTTTCATCTCCAGCTTGACTCCCCAAAGCATCATTTGTCTTTTCCTGCTTCTGTCCTATTAAATTAAGTTGGTTTGAGTTTTATTTGGTTGGTTGGGGTTTTTTCTAACTGGTAGTTGTCAATAGACTCTGATAGCCAGAGGTGTTTTATGGGCAGAGAGGCTGTATCACTTCTCAGAGGTCACTCTCACAAGGATGGATTTGCAAATGCCTCTGGATATAAATTATTAACGCTGAACACAGCTGCTCTGAAGAGTTGGAAATAATTTTTTTTTTCAATAAGGAACCTCTCATCATTGTAGCACGGAGAACTGTGTCAAGTACCATCCTAAACCAGACTGAAATATCCTGCATCACTAGGAGCAGCCATGGCCTGCCATGAAATATTAACATGCAGAATAAGAAAAAGAAATTGAAAACAATTTATAGGCAGACTTCCAATTATACCTCACAGAAAAAACCTACACGTTCTCTCCTTTTAAATTTTATGTAGTATCAGGAATTTACCAAACCTCATTTCAAAATCCAGCAAGTTCTGGTGACTAAGAATGTATCAGTAATGTAAAAATAAGGGTTTTTATCAAACTCCTCTGTCAGTACACATGATTTTACTCTCTACTCTATTTCCACTAGCCTAGTCAAAGCTGTCATTACTACAAGAAATATCAAGGAGACTCCTGACATGAAAAAAAATCAAATAAAAAACCAGTAAATAACCCCAAAGGGCTAAAACCCAAATAAAGGTCAAATTCCCATTTTCCTGAAAAGCAATTGTAAGATTTCATACACCAGTGCTGGTACACAGGTGATCTGACCAAACTAAGTAATCAGAAACAGTGGAATATTTTGAGGTTTTAATTTGGATTTCTTTTTGCAAATCTAACTGAAAAGAAATTAAATTATTATTGTGCAACAGACATTAGGTCTGGAATTTGTAATTGATGCCAGGTTTTTGATATCCAGCTTTCAGAATATCCAGAGGAGAGAAGAGAGAGGAAGGAAAAAGAAAACGAAAAAGGGAAAGGATGAGAGAAAAAAAAAAGACGGAGAAAAAGAAAAGGAGAAAAACCTAGTTTTAAAAAGTCCAAATGATTTTCTCTTTGTTCTTCGGGCTTCTCTGTGCAGAGCTTTCTGGAGTTCTACAGTTTCTCACCAAAGCCTATGCCAGAACACTGAATACTGACACTTGGTATCCAAACATCTTGTATCTCCTAAGGACAGATATAATCTCAACCACATTCAGGTAAACATTCAGCTCAATTCAGAACACATCTGGGGTAGAAGTTTACATCTGCTTCAATCCAAATTATTTCACTTTTGCATTCAGGGTGTATTTCCCCTCCTTAGGATAGAATTCAATTCTAAAGCAGTGAGTGTTATTAACAATACAAAATACACATAGTTTTACTATGTATCTAACAGAAATCCATAAACAAAAGAATGATTTGTCTGTGATAGTTCTGTAAATATTAAACCTCTTGCAATGGACCAATAAGTTGTGTGTTGCTTTTTTCCTCTGTTTTTTCAGTATTTGAAATAACCATAATAAATGCAAACAGCCTGCAACTTCCTTTAGAGAATTTCTGTGAGGGACAGTATGTCTTTGCAATAGAGTTAAAACATTCAAGTTTATAACTCAATAGAAAGTGTAGCAGGCATGACAGAGTTATTTTAGAGAGGCAGAAAGGTAGGGAAGAGTGATATCCTCAGACTTTCTAGACAAAAATCTAATTAAAGCTCTGTGAAGGACTCTGACATTTACATATGGTGATGAGCTGTTCCCTGAAGTTTAAACTCAGATTTTTAAAAGCTAATTATTACTGCAGGGAGCAAAGAAGGGATGGATGAGATGGCATGTTTTGGTAGCAGGCCATCAGATCTTTACCTCTGGGCTAGGGTTGTTATAATTCTGAAGCACAGAGTTAGTTACCTTCCTGGTTTCAGACAATTTTCTCCAATAAAACCTACCACCCCTCCAGTTTTCACAAACAGATGTCAGCAGAAAAAGAAAAAAGGGGGCGGAGACTGCAAGATCACAGTGTTTAATTTACCTGTGTAGCCCATGAACATTTCCTGGGGTTTTAGAAATGGCTGCAGACAGAAATTCATAAGCTACTGAAAACATCCATAAAATGATAGACATGATATCTGCCATGTCTCTACCATGTGTTGGCCCTACATTTTCTCCACCAAATTGAGATCTGTTTTAATGCCTTTGTCCTCTTCAAGGAAAAACCTAAGAATTTTTGTTGATGCAAAAAGTTAGGGATTTGAAGTCGGTTTGATTTTGGTTTTACATTGAAAAATTTAGAAAACGTTTCCAAAAAATAAAATCCCCACCACTCTTTAATTTAGATTACTGTGACGAGCTCAGTGAAAATATCTCAATAACTGCTTAAGACAGTTATTTCTCACAACTATTTTAAAAAGAAACTATCTCTGGGAGAGCTAATCCAACCATTTTTGCGAGCTCATACTTAATTTAGTGAACTCTGTAGTTTTCTAGTGTGAACTTCTGGTCAGTAGGGCTCTTATTCTCAAACATTCTTGTGGGCTCCCATAAACCTTTATCAAAACAAGTTCATTTATTAAGATAGTTGCACAGACCATGTCATGATCTCACAGCTCATGTCAGTAGGTGAGAGGTTGCCAACCATGGGTCTAATTAATTTTCTATACACAGTATAGATGAGCAAAGGGGACAATAATTACCACATCCCTGTCCTTGGCCACACCCCTTGGCTGGTGAGCAGCTCCACCTCCAGATAATGTCCCTCAGTCTTAAAGCTGTGTTTGATTTACAGCCACAGCACACTTTCAACTCACTCAGAAAGGCCTTGCACTTTTCCCACATGGTTCTTCATGGATTTGATCCAGTGGCTTCTGTGACCCAGTCTGAACTCTGAACACGAAAAAGCACAGAAAGCATGGTGTTTCCAACATGCAATTATTGTGCCTATCATGTTCCAGGAAGGGAATAAGCTGCTTCTAATTACGTGAAGTGAATGTGTACCAATGGCTGGCTTCAGTAGAAGTCAGGGGAAGTTTTCAGAAACTCCCAAAGACTGGTGAATGTTTCAGTAAGACTGCTGAGAGGCACTTTTCTGAATTGATTTCTTTTTCCAATGCAAAAATATATAGCAGGACAGGACTAGAATACAAAAATTCACTACTTAAACACCTGCATCAAGGCTAAATTCAGTTTTCAGACTGCCTCAGACTTCCCCCTTTTGATCCTGAATTAGTTGGACCTCTTTTGTAGTTTACTGAAGTTCATAAAAATAACTTCAGTGTGTTTTCAGGAACTTTGGGATCTGAATCTTTACCCTTACACTTCTAAGTTCTGTTCCTTTAACTGGATACAAGGGACAACAATTTATTGACCCTCAGCCCCTTTAAAATGGCTCAGTGAAACCACACCGAAGTGGACATGACCAAGCCTATCCGATTGTCCAACTGCCTTTAAAGGATTACTGATTTCATTCTGCTAGAGGATAGGGAGTAACTTGTAAAAGCTGTAACTACAGTTACTGTGAGACCATCTTCCTGTCAGTTCCATGGCAGCATTTTTAACTCATTCCTCTCTTTTACATGGATATTGTAAAAAAATATGCTTTAAAGAAAGCATGGCTTGTTGCAGCACAGGAGAGGGACACGATGTCCCTCTGAGAGGCTCACTGAGTGATTCTTCCATGGAGAAGAGGGATGACCCTCTGATAACACCTGCAACTAAAAAAGTAATTAAAAGTCAAGAAAGAGCTCCTGTCAAAACCCAATGTTCCCTTCCTCTGGAATAAATTGAGAGAAATGAGGATCGTGTTCCTACCAGAATGATTAAACTGCATCAAGATCTTTACTCAAAACAACTACTGTTTTTTCTCTCATTTTGATGATTAAAAAATGTAATGAACATTAAAAAATCTACAGTTGGGGAGGTTTTGTTGTCATAAAAAGTCCTTTGTGGTAAATCTTCTAGTTGTTCCTCCTCATCCAAGTATCTAAAGACAGATCTACCCTTCAGTCATCTCAATTTTTCACTCTATAAACCCTGTAGTGCAGTTCTCTTTCTGCCTACTTCCATCCTCAGTTAAACATGAACTCAAAAATTACACACTCAGTCATTCCTTCAGATCAATGACATCCATTAAAAAAATTCATTTATAATCTCTCTAGTACGAATAACAGCAAAAATTGCCAGTTCTGGCTTCAAAGGCTTTGGCAGCTCATACTGAGCTGCTTTTCCCCAGTCTCACACCACCTCAGGTCCGTTAACCTGCCTTGCACTCCTGTAAGTGAAACAATAATGTCTTTTAAGGCCTGTCTATTTTCTTTCTCTACCCTTATGTGTAGGTATATTCTCCCTCCAATTCAGTCAAAAAATCACCTGCTTGCCAAGTAAAAAACCATACTTTTCAAGAACTTACCAGAAGAGTTCTGAAGAGTAAATCAAGTTCTTTGCAATGAGAGATTTATTTTTTCTTCCGTATATTCCACCCAGTGTTGAGCAAATAACTAACACCAGGCAGGATTAGAGTGGTAGCACTTGGCACACCTCAAATATTGACCTCTACACAGAAAAAAAGTCTAAAAGAAAATCTCATTGTTGCTTGTTACTTCTCTTTTTATCTGAAGAATTTTCTTGTGATGGCAGCATGCACTCATTTACACCACTGCATTGGGAAGGGTGTCTCCTTATTCCCACTCACAATAACGAGAGGTTATGTTAGAAAGGGCTGCAGAAAAGGGTAACTGCAGAATTAGCATTTCTTAGCACTGTATGTTGAAAGGGAAGGCATTGATGAGACAGAGAAAACAAATTATATTCTTACTTTTAATGCCAGCTATTTCTGGTGAATAGGGAAGCCAAAAGCACATCAACCCTTTCATTTCCAACTCCTAGCTTTGCTTCTTCTCCTCTAACTGTTGCTCCTTGTCCACAGGAAGTCAGTTCACCGTCCTGAAAAAGGTCACCTTTCTAAGGCCTAGAACAATTTCATTTTCAACAAGGGCAAGGCAAATAATTTTTCAAATACAGGATATTGAATCTAAGCTTTGTAGCTTTTTTACTGAGATCACAGTTGCTCCAATGTTCTTTCCCTGTCCTCAGTGGATGTTTGCCCCAAGAAAAATCTTCTCCCAGATACAATGCTGAAAATAGATAATAGGAAATACGTCCAAGAGCTGTCATTTCTCTGTCCTAGCTGGCAGTGCTGGAAATCATACAAAATTAGAGGCTCAGGTTCATCATAATAGCGAGAATAGTGGTTGCTTCCCCCTGCTCTAAGGAGTGAGTGATTTTTTTTTAAATTTTTATTTTTTTCAATTTACATACCTAAAATGATCTGGGACATTAAGTACTGCACTGATGGTTTACAGGGACAGTTCCTCAGCTGCAGGGAATTGTTCTCTTTTCAAGTCCCACTAAGAAACATTAAGAAATGTATCTAGGAAATGAAAGATCAGCAGTCTGGTTTGGGCTCTGCTACAAAACTTCTGTCTACGTTGGCACCAAGCTCTGACTGCTCAATTTGGAGAGACAGCAACCCTTATCCACCCCACCAGGATTCCTGAGCCTTAATTTATTAATGGGGCCGACTTGCTCGGTTCAAGTACACCTCAGCCACATCCTCTGACATCTCCTACTATTTATTGGAAACGTGCTTTCTGCGTTGTGATGAAATCCAGGGAACTTCACCCTAGAAGGCTGAGACTGCACGGTTATCACGGGCTGAGCAGAGGCTGCTTGGGTAGGGCCAGGCTATCGGGGTGAGGAGACCATAATAGGAGACATTATGGTCTGCTGCCATGCTCCCAGCCACGGAGCCGGGTCACCAGAGGTGAAGGTAAATGGGAAATGTGTCTGTGTTGTAGCTACCCTGGCAGCTCCTTTCGGTACACAAGGCCTTGAGCGTTTTACTAGGCAATAAAAGAATGTTAAACAGTCCCCTCCTCTCCATCTTCAAGGTCGGCTGTTGGTTTCATAACCCTTTGGATCCCACGTGAAACTGCATTGTTTCCACCACTCCCATGTATTTAACCTGCTCTAAGTGTGAAAACGGTGTGAAATGTTTATATGGCTAATAAAGGGTGTCTAACCTTTGGGAAAAAAATAAGACCCAATACATTGTGGTGTACAGCACAGGAGCCCTGGCCTCATTTTCTTCTGTGATTTTGGTAAAATCACTTCAGCCCTCTGAGCCTGTTTTTTATTTATAAATGGGGCAAAGGACACATGCCCTTATTTGAAATACATATGGGAAATGTGCTTGATGACAGGTTAGAGGTATTGATCAGAGCCTCTCAGCAAAGATAAGAACTTCAAAGAGAAATGGTGGATTATAACTGGAAGAGTGACAAATATCTAGAGTTTGAAACTTTTCTCTTGTCTGTGAGAAGTCTTGGTTGCCAGGTATATTTCCAGATAATAACAATTTTAGTTTTAGAATACCATTAGAATAGCAACAACAAAAAAAGAAAAGTAGAAAATATTGAACTTGAGATACTCACTCCCAAGGATCTTTATGAGCTTGGAAGCTTTTTTTCCCCAAACTTTTCTCATAGAGAAAACTATGCAGCTATGGTTGCATCTTTTAAAAGAGTAGGATATCATGGCCAATTCTTTGATGTGTGATGAAATGGAATTTACAAGAATTCCTGTCATCTTGAATATTTTCTGAAGGAAACAGCAGGAAGAATTATGACTTCAAGAAGATGCTGACATAATCAGCTTTCTCTCTCTTTTGAATTTCAAAACAGCAATGAACAGACACTCTGGGGCCAGCATTCTCCTCGGTATAACTCCAGCGAGGCCCAGAGTGCTGAACACACGGAATTTGGCCAGAAACACGATATTGGTCAATGCATGTTTTGGTGGGTTGGTGTGAGTTCCAGCTGTCTGTCAATGCAAGCTTTATACACCAAGCATGCTCATGTCTATCTGGCACCAAGATGGCTAAAGAAACAGCTGATGATGTTTCTTTTCCAGTGTCCCTTTGCTGGAATTTTATTATTGTCAAAGAAGGGTTCAAAACCGTGGAAAGTGAGTATAAACAAAATTTTGAACTCTACCCATGAGCTGATCTGAAACACTAGGTCTGAACACCCCTCAAATCTGGATCCTTTCCAGTTCTAAATTCTGTATCGAGGTCCAGGTCGAGCAATACTGTTATCTGGATTCCCAATCCAGCAAACATGTAAACTAAACAGAGCTCCAAGTCCAGGTCAGAAAATTTCCACACTCCCCACTTAACCAAGACCTTCTCTGTTTGAGCAGCCCTGAAGATTATTTTGCATCATTGAAGTAGCACAAAACAGCTTAGAGATGAAATGGACTTGATGCAGGGACTGGGGTCAACAGGTCTCAAGAAAAAGGCTTTAGAAGGAGAGCAGAAATGACAAGCCCTGAAGAAAGCAATGGGTCAAGAAAAAAGCTGGATTGTGGGAACAACCTAAAATGTCTTTCCCTTTGGGACCTCAGCTGCAGTGACATTGCTGGCTGCTCCAGAGGACTCCATGTGTTTGGGTCGTGGAGCTGCCTTCTGGAAAACAACAGCTGGAACCAGAGGGGAGGATGAACCACAGGGAGGAAGAAGGTCCTAAACATCCTGCTTGCAAACTTTGCAGAGGAAGACAATGCAGTGGAGCTCAGCAGACCACACAAATTCAGATCTTGGTGTTTTCAGAGAGCAGGATATCAGAGTAGATTAAGAAAAAAAGTTTCACTGCATGTATTATCAGTAAAAAGAGAGAATGGAGCACTACATGGGGGGACTGGATGAAAAGGGGATGGAGAAAAGAACAGTCAAATGTACTTGGCAGTGCCTAGAGAAGAGGAAAGAAAACTGACACTTCATGATAAACAGTCTCAGGACTGAAGATGCCTTTGGTTTTCTGCCAAAAAATGTTAAAGGAAGTAGAGTGGTCTTTTCCCCCTGCAAGAATAATTTTTAAAAATGCAGAAAACCCCATTTGCATTCCCACATGCCCTTTTGCTTAGTGCTTTCAGAGCCAGTTCTTAGCAAAGGATACATTGGAACGATCTATCTCTGGTATGCACCCAAAGAAGTTAATAAAGCAGCCCAAAAGAAGAGACTTTTTCCATTTGATGTAATCTGAAATATGTGAAATAACCTATTGAAGAAAATGAAAAGAGAGGAAAGATCACCCTTCACTTCAGATAGTAAATTTAGATTCCCTGAACAAATACTTGAATATTTGCCAGTGTAACTTCTGGATATATTAACTTAGAACAAGTCATAAAATAAAATTGAGGGACAAAATAATACTCTGTGTAATTTTTTTTTTTAATTATATTACTTGAGAAAACAAACTTAGAGATATATTCACTGACATTTAACTAGTCAATGCGTTTTGAAGATTCAGAACATCAATTCCAAATTTAATAGGGTTTTCAAAATGTAAAGTGAAAAAATATATCCACATCTTCCTGAGGCACAGTATATTGCTGGTATATTTAAAAAAAATATACACACTCAGTTTGAAAAAGGTGTGACACAAAACTGTGGTGCAAAGTTTATGGGCCCCCAGTCACAGCTGATTTCACCTGGGCTCGTTTCCACAGTCCAACAAGAAGACAAGGTTACATTGCTTGACTTTATCAGACCAGACTACCGTGGAAAAATGTTCATGAGCTTTAAATTTCCCCTTTTCTTCTGGGATGCTCCTGTCATCAGCTGTCCCCATCAGCTGGTGGGTCTGACCAGCACTACCATCTAGTGGCACCACAACCATGCAAACCCTACAGAGCACACAGCACCGATGTCCAAACTCAGGGTGTCCAGCAGATGTTCCCTCTGTTATGAGCTGGTCCAGAGCCCATCAATTCGTTGGTCTGGATGTGGACAAAGCCCAGAGTCAGAGTGCTACCCCTTCCAGCACATTCCAGGAATAAGGTAGGTGGTTATCTTCCCAGAAGGAAGTGAAGGTGATATTTTTATTAGTTTCCAAAATGGTAATAAATGGCATCTATACAGCAGGTGGTCCTCTAACAGGCCAGAAAATGTTTCAACGTCCCGTGTAGGGAACCACAGCCCTCTAAATGCAAAATATTCAATGTTGGAGAGCACAGACTGTGTGAAAATAAAGCAGGGGGGGAAATGGGGGGAGGGAATTGCACCACCCCCCAATAAATAAATAAACAAACAAATGAATAAATAAATAGAATTGGCAAGATGCAAAAGAAATAACTGATTTAAAGGTAAACCAAGTAAGGTCCTGTAAGGGTGCATTATACCCCAAAATGCTACGCTGTTAAAGCTGGGGGGGGAGGGGAGGGGTAGAAGCTTGAGAACAAAATCTGAGCCAGAAACAAGGCTTTTTTGCAACTCAAAATAAAAACCCCTCTAGCCAAGTGAGGAAATCCTTCTGTGGGAGCCCAGAGAAAATGCTGAATACAGGTACATGTCAGATCCACCAGCTGTTCACAGCACAAGCACACAAAGCTGCCTCCAGGGGTTCCTTAACAGATATTGATCCCTGGAGAAATGCAGGCTCAGAGCCCTCTGTTACTCTCCTTGAAAACTGCACTCCTCTCTAAACAGCCCCTCGGCCTCAGCAGTGAGGATTTAGATGGGACAAGTCACACAAATGGATCCACAGGGAAGGAGCCCACCCTGCAAACAAACAAGAGATAAATGGCACCCTCCTGGTCCATGCCGTAATTAAGACTGGATGCACGAGCAAGGAAACAAACCTCAAGGAGTGCTACCGGTGGTCAAAAAAAGAAACTGGATAATCTACTGCCAGGACTGCTTACATGTGGAGAAAAAAAAAAACCTAGTATTTAATCCCTTTGGCCTTTTGTTGCCACTCCCACTACCTTTCCTAAGATCCAGCTTTAGGACTGCAAGCCCCTTCCTCTGGATAGGTTTTCTTGTTCATCTCACAGCTTCCCAGTACCCCCAGCAGCAGAGAATTTCCACAAGCTAGAGATCTTCAGTGAGATGACATAGTCCGTCTGAGCCTCTTTTCAAACTCGCCATAGACAAGTTCAACAGAGTTATTTGGTTGGATTTAATCAGCTCATAGAAGGATGACAATCTGCATCACAAAGCATGTTAATAATTAGAGCAAGGCACCCATTTTTCCAGGAATACAGCAAATGTCACAGAGCCAGTCACTGCATGATGAGATAGATAAGAGCCCCTACGCACATTTCAAAGAGCATTCAAGAGGATATGAGGGTCACAAATGATAATTTGCTACACAGCTGGGAACAAGAGCCGGTTATCTCAAGTTGCAACAAACTCCACAAATCAGGTTAAGTAAGGGCAGCATTAAAAATAAGCTGAGATAATTCCAACTGAGCAGTAGGCCATAACCTAAGCTTGTCATGACCTCTTGCTTTTTAAAAGAAGAGTGTGCAAACAGAAGATAAAACAAAGTAAATTGAGGTACAAAACACATCCCTGAACAACTGAGCTAGTTTAACTCTGCATTGAAAACTGAGCTGGACTTTATGTACTTACTAGGCATCAAAAGAAGAAACATTTGCTCTGGAGACAGAGGCAGAAAAGGAGAAAAGTATCCATGGCAGACTTGCTTTGCACCACGTTTACTCTGAAAGAGGAATGGGAAGGATTTAATGATAGCAAAAGGCTGCTGGTTGTCATCTCACCAGTTTCCGAGGGCCATGTGTGTGAGTAACAGAAACCAGCGATGCTCTACTATTTGAGGCAACACTCACCTCAGTGAGGGTAGTGGCAGAGGCTGTTTCCTTGTCCAATCCCAAAAGCAGAGGGCAGGTAATTGATATTAGGGGTGTAGGCGACTGGTCAAACTGCAGCCTGCCCTTTTCTCCCTGCAGCTTCAAAAAGGGCATCTCCCTTAACAGGGTCTTCTTCTTCGTATACACAATGGATGCCACATATCTTCAATCTCACTCTTTCAAGACACTTTACTCTGTGGTTTCTGCGGTACAAAGAGCCCAGAAAAACTCTTCCGATCTAATGAGACAGTCTGCAAAGTTCTCTGGAGAGCTGGGAAATGGTGACAAACCCAGGGAAATGAGGGGTTGCCACACATCTACAAAGGAAGTCAGGCTCGTCAATCTTCTGCTATCAAAACACTCTCTCAGACACACAAATCTCTTTGCATACTTGTGTGAAGCTGTTTCAGTGAAGTATGATAAATGCTAGAGAGAATTTAAGGATAACAGCAGGGACTAGGTGGTGAATCCAGGTACTTCAAAACATATACAGCTCTCAGAGACCCCGTGGAACTCTCTGATAGGCATTTGGCTGGAGTACAGCTGCAAGTAACTACCCTGACAGATCGATGTCATGGGTGTAGTGGTAGTTACGGAACTGCTGTAGCTTTGTTTTTCTCATTTTGCCTCCCTAATATCGAGGAACACCTTATTGTGTTGTAGGCAGTATAGATACAGCCCCTCACAAAATACCTATTTCTGTTTCATAGAATCATAAAATCTTAGAATGGCCTGGATTGAAAGACACCTTAAAGATCATCCTTTCCAACCTCCTTGCCATGGGTAGGGACACCTATCACTAGACCATCCAGCCTGACCTTGAACACTTCCAGGGATGGAGCATCCACAGCTTCTCTGGGCAACCTGTTCCACGGCCTCACCACCCTCACAGCAAAGATTTTTTGTCCTCATAACTGATCTAGACCTAGTCTCTCTCAGCCATTCCTCCTTGTCCTGTCACTAGGTGCTGTTGTAAAAAGTTCCTCTCCATTTTTCTTGTAGGCTCCCTTGACGTGCTGGAAGGCCACAATTAAGTCATCACCCATTTGTTTTGCTTTGGCTGGGGCTTGCCTTCAGCTGACCGAAAATTGTCTCTGCTGGAAGGACGTAGTCAGCTGTTGATGTCAGAAAAAAACCCTCCGTTTAACATTTACTAAGGTTTAACATTTACTAAGAAGCAGCATCTCCAGCACATCCAGCTGCAACCACTGTCCCTGCAGAGAGACACATTAAACCATCAGCAGCTCTTTCCTCAGCACCTGGGTGCTCCTTTGAGGTTTCAGCATCCAGCTGAGGATCAAACCAGCACACCCTCACCTTTGAGCTGTGATGAATTCCCCTGAAACGCAGCCTGGCTTCTGGGCAGGAATGATCTGCAGTTCTACAATTTAATTGCACTCCTACAGTGTCTGGGGGCTAAATTCTGGAGGGATAACTACAGACAACTCAGTTAGGGGGATTACAGCACATTCCCATTCAGAAGGAAGAGAGCGGGGATAAAAAGGTAAAGAGCTAAATAACTGAAATACAGAGAAACAAGAAAGTGTTGCTGAGCAATAATGACATTCAAGCGCTTTACACAGCATTTAGCAATACACATAATTTCTAGACATAAATATATATTAATATATAATATTCATATTATGAACTTACGCACCCACACACTCTTAAACGGTTAGAAAGAGAATATTGGGGAAATTTCCCGCTCCCCACACCCTCAGAGAAATGCGAAAAATTTTCTGGAATTAGATTAACCTATGTCATATTCATGACGATTGAAGTATCATTGTGCTTGCAGTATGTTTGAATAGCTTTGGGGAAAAAGGGGATTGCTGGGGAGTCAGGTATTATCTAACCTTGAGAAAAACTAGTGTTTTATGCAAGCTCTCCAGTGCTGTGTCTATAACTGCATCAAAGAAGATGTAATTTAAGCCCTTTATTTGTTTATTTATTTATTTATAACCCATGGCTGTTAAAACAGATGGAGTAATCATGCAGAGCTAGAAGAACATTATTGCTATGTGTAGCTACACACAAAGCACAACTTTGTTAATTCAGCACTACCCTTGCAGCCCAGAGGATATAGAATAACTTCTGTCCCTCTGCGTCCTGACACTGGGTCGTTCTCAAGTTGTTAAAGAAACACGAGGAGGAAAACACAGAGCCAAATGTTCCCCAGCAATTCTCTCATGCATCAACAGCTCAAGTCAAGCTAAAGGAGGAAATTCCTGTGTTGTTTTATGCCTGTGTGGTAAGTGCACCTCACAGCATCCCCAGGGTGGTGCTGAAGGCTCCATCTGAGTGGGGATGAGAGAGAACTCACTGTGCAGGAGGAGGAGGACTCTGCTCACAGGCAGCAGTCATCCTAGGCCTGAAAGAATCCTCCACTTCTCCCCTCCAATCTGCTCCACTGTTCATGGAAGGCAGGACGAGGTGTATGGAGGTGGAGAGCTGGACAGTGCCTTTGGTAGTTTGGTTTCCGTGACCTTCAGAACACTTATACAAAATTTGATGTGACAAAGACATTTAAAGTCATGTTTATTCCTTGTGCATCCTAGGCTCTGAGCTTTTCTGAAATAACATCCGCAGGAGGAAGAGATTGAAGCTACATAAAACCTACAATTATTTCTTTTTAAGTACACCCTAATGAATTGTTGAGCAAATCAACCATCCCTGACTCACCTCCATAGATCCTGCCTCCACAAAAAAGGCAGCAGAACACTCAGCCATTAAATCCCTCGAGCAAGAAGCATTTCCACAGTTTTCATTTGGAATCTCTTTCTTGACATTCAGTCTCTATTTTCCTTTTCCACTTCTTCATTCCCTCCTGCGAAGGCCCACCATTCAGACCACATCAGTCTCCTCTTCACTGCTGTTCTCAGATATTTTTGTCTTAGCCACCACCTCTGCCAGATGGTTGAGAACAGTCCTGATCACACAGAGCTCCCACTCCTTTTCCCAACCACTGTGGAGAAGGAAGGTTTCCTTTTCTAACAAAAGTCCTCTGTAATTTTAGCCTGAATATGAGCAGATTTAATTTTCAGCTCCTACAACTGAGGACTCCCTGGAAGGAGAAATGCAATCTTTTCTTTCTGAGTCAGCACGTAATTACATATGGTCCAGACATGGCCTGCAGCATCTTCACAATTATTTTTGTCGCAGGAAAGGATTAGGCTGGGTGCAGCATCCCATATTCTAAGACAGAGAAGGGGCAGAGGCAAAAAAGCACTGAAATAGCAGCCTCTGACTGCCCTCAGCCCTAACTCTAGCCTCCAGTCCGTGGTGCTTTCACCACTCCCATGCTTCAGCTGCCTGGCTACCCCAAACTACTGTGCATCACTCTGGTGTTTTCCTGTGGGACAGAAGCCACTGACATCTCTCTTCTGGAAATCAGCAGCTGAGGCACAGACGGAGCAAGATCTCTCCGTGAAACTGAAGGTTAATTCCTCAATGAGCCATAATCCCAAGTGCTTCCACCACTGCACTGGAAACAGAGTCTCAAACAGTTAAATCTTGTGTATTCATGGGTACTGCATTCACAAAAATTGACGTAACCATCCGCTCCCCTCTCCCCTCACACTGAAATGATTAACCAAAGAGAAGAATGCTTGTACACAAAGCAAAGTACATTCTGTGCTGCTCTTTGATTTGAGCACAGATTTCAAGCAGTTCAGACTGGGAATAGGATCTCAAAAGTAAGTCCAGAGATTAAAGTTATAAGGAGAGATTGCTAAAAGCAAATTGATAATTGAGGAAAAATACTTACGGATTGCTTGAATTATCAGAACTCCCATATGTCCCGTATTCTCTTTTGTTTAGAAACTTTCCTGACTCCCACTTCTTCAGCTTTTGCGGTATATTTTCAATTTATAATCAATCCTGAAATGTTAAATCCTCCCATGTGTTCTAAAATAAATTTTCAGTTCTTTATATAACTCCATTTCAAAAACTGGAGCTGGCCACTGGTACCAAGAACACAAAATCAACCTCCCACCAGTCTGGTGTTTACAACTGGCACAGCTAGAAAATCATTGTGTTTGTGTGTTTAAGTTACATCCTCACTTAAAATGACAGCAGTGCAAAATTGAAATAAATGACATTTCTTCCACAAAATGGCTGGGGATCTAAACAGTTACTGGGGACATTGAGCTGTCAGGAAGACATCTGAGGATCTGACAGCAGGAACACGTAACTCAGCCCTGGAAAAGATGCTAAGAATAATACATATTATGGGTCATAATTCATTGCTGCCTGGCCAAGCAGCAGTTTAAAGAAATAACCAAATGCCAATGTGGTTGCCAGACACTGGTGGAGTAAATGCTTCATATCTCATTACTGATGCCAGGCTTTCATTGCTCAGGTGAAGATGGACCTCTCCACTCAGGAGATCTGACTGCACATGGGGTCCTTTGCACTGGTTTCAGCAGGGTCACGCTTCATCCTGTACTATTTCAAATTATGACAGGAGGTGTTAACACTGACAGGCTTGAGAGCTTATTTTTATCTTTATTCCTGGCTCACAGCAACACTCCTTTTGGGAAAAGGTTATGTATGGGAGTTGAGAACATGTTTCATATCAAGTCTGAATTAAAACTCTAGATTCAAATGCCTTAGGTGCTTTGAACACAACAGAGCAGTGGACTGAAAGAAGGATCCTCTCACATGTAAAGATTTGTGAGAAAACCAAGGACAAAGTGAAAAGCCACGATGGAGTGTGGTGTTTGGCGGCTTCTGCTGCTACAGAATCAGTAAAGTATTCAAGGAGTTAAAACCCTCTCAAGCCCTTTTTGCTGCCTCTTGCTGTCACTTTGCAGTGAGAGCTCTGAACTGAGAGTGAGAAATGTCCAAAGAAGATTTACAGTGTCATAGTTGAGTCACTAGTTTTCCACAGAAAATAAGCAGCTATTCAGCCTAGGATGTGCTGGGAAATGCAGTTTGAATGCCATAAAATCTGCTTCTATCAGGAGATAACCCACATGAACTGGAAAAAAACCAGGCTGCCCTCTGTGGATACTGGGAGCCCATTCAAACACAAAAATTGCTGTGGCAGCAGAGGTTCAGTACTTACTGAGGGTTGATCACTTATCCAAACTTTTCAATAAATGTGGAATAATAAACCAAAACCCCCATGCTATCCCACTGGTTATCATTTAATTCTGATTTCCACATTTCCAGACCCACTACAGGCAGAACTGCCACACCATTTTAACTTTTTACTCATTCTCTGCATAGATTATAACATGAGCCTTCTCACACTCAGAAGCATTTATCAGTGATGCCAGGCTGAAGAGCTGAAATATTTGATCTTGTGCAGAAAACCAAGCATGCTTATGGCTAGGCACTTCCAGGAGTTTGAGATTTGCCACAATTTTCAGTACTATCAGCACAACTATCAGACAGCTTTTCTTTGCATGACAGATATTGCTACCCTTTTCAAAACAAGCCTAAGATCTAACATTCTTCCTTAGAATTTCAAACCAGATGTTGGGCTTGGTTCCTTTAATTAAATTAAATGTACAATATAACCAAGACTACTGTTTCAGTCTATCCAAAACAGCCTGTGCCAGCAGAAATATAAGAGATATCATATCTATTGTACAGTCACTGCTGCCTTTGGGGTAGCTCTCCCCCAGCTCCTCTAGATAAGAAAGGAGTGAGGATCAAAATATTTAGCCCTAAGTGCACCTCAGGAATAAAACTCCCAAAACAAAAGTTCTCTGACTTCAAAACTAGTTAAGAAATTGGCAGTTTGACCACCTCTGCAGCCTCAGGTGCATACTGAACTAGCATCAGGGAATTTCTGGTTGCTTTCTAAGTCATCTCTACCTAAGGATTGTCACAGAAGGAGCCTCCCCTAGGCAGACCAAGATGTGTGAAGCTACTGAGTATACTTAACATCTGAATAGAAGCAATCTGGAAAAGATCCCCGAAATCAAAGCAGAGAGCCTCAGAAACATGGGGATTCACTCTGGTGATTTTCAAGGCAGAGGAATCTCATGCTCTGAATCCCACCTGTTCTCAATTTCTTAAGCAGCTACAGATCACACGTATTCAAAAAGCTTTAGAAAAGTGAACTCTCAAAGACAAGTTGCCCTTAAGGATCAGGCCACTGCTCAATCTGCATTAACAATAGCATTCCGAATTCAGTATTCTACTGAAATTCCAGCAGATGGTCCTGACTTTGATGGAACTGAAAAATGTCAAAGTTTGCTTTGAACCACATTTTAAAGGTCAGTGGAATACCTCTGACTTCACCTGTACATCAATCACAAAACATCATGTATCATCTTAATTCTAACATCTTCAAGGAGTATGTTGTTCTAATTTATTCTTAAACTTTCTGAAGGGAGTTTTTGAGGAGATAAATGCAATTTTAAAAGCTTGTTGATAAGAAGAGAAAGTAATTCCTTCCAATTATTTGCAAAGAAATTATTATCCTCTGGGTACAGCAGGTGCTAAGCAGGGACAGGAATTTGTTTTTCCTGCATACACCCACACCATCTGCCCAGAGCACAGTGGAACATTTCCATTAATTTCCCTGTGGGAGCTTTACTACTACCACTGACACTGAAGTCACAGAAAATATTTTTAATACATTTGATGCAGAAGTGGTAGAAATCAGGTGTATATTTTCATAGCTTGCCTAACTGAAGCAATGCAAAAGGTCAGAGAGAGCAACCGAAGAAATAATGTTGTGGATGGAGGAGGAAGGAGGAGGAGTTGTTTAAATGAGAGATGGAAAGATCGCTGCCAGTCTCTGTCATGCTGACCAATTACTTAATCAGAGGTGGGAAAACTGTCAAATGCAAAATAAACTTCATGCAAAATAAACAGTCTCTGGCCTAACAAATTTAATAGGCATTTAGAAAATGTGATCTTTGCCGAGCCACCTCGGTGACATGTAAGTCAGCATCAGCTGTCCCCAGACTAACCCAAAAATGAAGCTGTGTTTTACCACACCACCACGTGAAAGCCCATAGTTTGTATTTCCATCATGGTTAAGAGATAATGGTGTATTTTACTCTTCTCGTGACATGCCACTCACATTTAATTTCAGATCCGGCAACTAAATACGACAGTGGCTTACAACAGTAGTAACTAAGGTTTTATATGTGGTTCACTCTGGTGGGTTCCTCCTTTTCCTTCAGAAGCGTTGCTTCCTCCACTGCAGCTGCTGCCAGGACCCTGCAACCAGCAATATTACTTCTGTAACCAACAGAATAAAAAAAAACCCCAAAAAAACGAGCACCACCTCACTGAGAACACAGAAGAAATAAATTCATTGATTTTCCAGCTCAGAGTCTAACTCATGCCATGCATTATTCCACGGTACAAATAAAACACCTGAGTGGTCTGACAATTCATACTGCCAGGCAGGCCCAGATGCCAGATGGGAGAGGCAGAGAAAAGCAGTTTTTAATAGATGAGGGTTCTATAATCAAGGAGAAAACTGGAGAAATCCAAAGGGTGGAAAGCAAAACAAATTAAAACTGGCTCTGGATAGTAGATCTTAATGAAAACACCTGTCTATTTGGCTTCTCTCATTTACTAGCATCTCTTTAAAATGCAAGCTAAGACACATCAGTCTTGGTCTGGAGCAAGGGCAGGAAGGTCTCTGGGGTCCTTTCCTGGCATTGCACAGTTTGCTGTAATCCTCGTGTGTCAAACTGGATGATATTAATGAAGAATCTGCTCTGTCCATCCTTCTCCACACTCATCTCACTGACTTTGCACCAGCAATTACTTTGGCTTGCAAGGCAGTAAGGTTGGGTACAAGGCTAAGTGAATAACTGTCACTGGTTAAAAAATAGCTTAAATTATAAATGCTGACAAGCAGCAGATAGCTGAGTTTGTGTGGGTGGGTGAATGTCCAAAACTGAAGTTCTGAACCCTCTGACAGACGCCTGATACTTCAGGCTGGCTGCAACAAGTGCAGGCTGCTGTAGATCACCTGGACTAAACAAAAGTGGCACATCCCAAATCCTTTTAGAGAAAGGAACGTGAGACAGAGCCACCAATTAGGATGCTGACAAAACTTCGTGCATCTTCACACACACTGTTTTGGATTGGAACAGTCAGGCATTTATGGTTTCAGAAAGGAGTCCAAAAAGAAGAGTTCCCACAGAGAAACCATGGTCTTGGAGAGAAGAGGGCTCAGAAATAGGGAGGTGGAGAAGCCATCTGGAGGAAGATCCCAGAAGTGGTGGAAGATCCAGGAGACCAAAGAGCTGCAGGGAGATGAATGTTTGGGGAGGCCCAGGGGAGTTGCCCAGTGGCACCAAACACTGGCAGCTGGAAGCAGCAGCACACCATGAAGCACCATGAGTTTCTGTCAGCCTTCCCTGACCTACAACAACCTCCTCACAGGGAAGGGAAATGGAAATCCAGTGGATATAACACTCGTGCAGGGAGCATGTGAATGGGGGAGGTAATCAAGGAGGGTAAAGGCTCGTTTAAAAGTCTCTCACACTGGACACACAGGTCACACCACAGGGCTAATGGACACGATATCATCAGCATCCCCCGCACTAGAGAGACCTTAACCTAATTTTTCTTCCCCGAGGCTGCTTTGTCTTTCTCCAGGAGTCTCAGGATTCAAAAAACTTTCCTCCCATATCAACTGATCGTGTGACATGCCACCTCCTGAAGTGGCACTAAGGAGAGGAAGGTGACGCCAACCAGGGCAGGAAACGGCAGCTGTGAGGTGAGCTGACATCGCTGCTCCCTCCCCTAGAGATCTCCAGGACAGCATATGAGGAGGGGAGAGGTGAACCTACCGAGTGAACAGTCAATGGAAAGAGAAACCAAAATCTTGTGCAGAGCCCCATCTTCTTTGGGCTGAGGAGCAGGAAACAGCAGATCTCCAGGTGGAGTTGTGTATTTTGCTAACAGTGTGGCTGAGGAACATTAAACAGAAAATGCACCCCCTTTTTATCCTCCCCTCCTATTCCCCAGCGAATCTGTAGCCTGTAATGGTCATTGTCAGTATAATCCTGGGGAAAGGTGACACGTCAAATGAGTGTGTCACAACTATGAGAGGACAGTAACAGAAAGTGAGCAGCTCTCAGGGCTGGAATGCCTGATCTCCAGCTCCAGTGCTAAGCCACATACCTGGAAAGAGCAGACATGATCCGAAATCTCTCAGATGGGAGAAATTCTCAGACTCCTACGATAAGCCCTCTGTCAGCTCAGCTGGAAAAAAATAATAGACAAACACCAAAACTACCAATGCATCTGCAGTGAATCATCTGGTTACTGGTCACTTTTGTATGACACAATTCACATGGTATCCATAAACTGCTTTTTGTTCTGTAACGTTCCAAGACACCAAACTTTCAGCAAGCCAAACCTTCTGACTTCCATGGAAACCCTGCAGAGAGAAGGGCTGCAGGACTGTGCCTCAGTTTACTGGTTAGGACGCATGAGCCAGGCTGCAGGGAGGTTATCAGAGAGTACCCAGAGTACAAAGAGCTTGTGGAGTCCCCCATTTCCCAGGGAGAGAGCTTCCCAAACCCCTCACACCATGAAGGACCGCATTAGGCAGTGAATGAGAAGATCCTGCTTGCCGGATTAAAATATCAATATTAATGCCCACTTCCCAATCTCAGTGTCTCAACATCCATTCACAGTGTCCATCTACTGCAGGCTGGCCCTTGGCCACAGCTTGCACTCCGCAGTTTGGCCAGCACTCGGGGCTCATGAGCCACAACTTGGCCAGCTCCTGAGCCTCCCTGGGCTTGCTTTTCAACACAAATACAAAAACCTTTATCCCCCGAATATAAGCATACTACATTATCTGACATTCTAAAGAAACTTAGCTATTGTGTAGGCACTATATTCTCTTTGTATAAGTTAACTGGGTGACAGGAATAATATTGACTAATGAGATAGGATGCACCTTGCCGGGAAGCAGGTCAGCAAAAAACTCGCTTCAAAGCACGTTTCTTCGTGAATGCAAGGTCACCTATTTAAAGAAAACAGCATTTGAATATTAAAAGATTATTATTTAATGTGACCTTAGGATTACAGGCAATATACTAAGCTTGCAAAACATAGTTCTATAGATCCATTACAGTTTTCTTCACTGAAAAGCTGTTTTTAAAACATTCTGAGGAAATAAGGTTAGATTTTAAATTTAGCGCTGTTCTACAACTCTGGCTGCTTATAAACTGACCTTAGATATCATAACTAGTTATTTAAGTCCTCAGACAAAAAAGCAAAAATGAAATATGGTCTGAATTTCTTAGTAATTCAGAACACTTTTTTGATATGGATGCCACAGGATCAATAAGTTCATAGTTTTACAGGAGGCATCACCAACTGGCCTGTTGGTATGCAGTCTTACTTTAATGGAGACAGGCATCTCCTTTTCTTTTGTATGCTTGTTTCTTTAGGGAAGCTGCAACAGTCAGCAGGGAATTTAAATCCATCTGAATTCTTACCTAGAGCCAGTTTTGGAGAACCAGAGTCAATTCTTGGGACGTCAGCTATAAATAAAGTGCTAAATAGAGCACAGTCGTGGATTAAGTCAAGACAAAGATTCTGATTTCCTCCCACCCTGTGCAGGATGAACTCATTGCATCAAGAGCTGTCTGCAAGGGAGCTGCAATGGTCCAAAACAGAGCCAGGGAGAGAGGGAGCAAACAAGGAGTGTTGGAAATCAAAGGTTTGCAGCAAGAACTCTCTCTCTCTTATTCAACAGTGTACACATCCCCCTGTCCTGGGACTCTCATGCTGATGTTTAGGCAGAAAACACTGTAAAGAGGTTGTTTGTCTCTATTTCACTGACAATTCCTGTGCTGGCAATAGTTTAAACGGCAGTAACAATTTCTTTCAACACATGCCCAGGTTTCACTACCACAAATTTCTAGGAGACAGAAATTTGCTGCTCAGCAGAATGCTGAATTAATATGTTAGTTTGTCCAGGGCCTTTATATCATGAGGGTTGAAGTATTAACAGAATAATACATTTTGCAGAATGCTTTCAAGGGACAAGCTGCTATTTGACCACTGTTACAAATAAAGGAATTGGCACTAGGACTTGAAGCCTTCTGCCATAACAAGGAAGGGGGAGAGCAGCCACAGCAGCCATCCTGCTAGATTAAGCATCGTTCATACTGTGAGTTATATGTCGTAAAACAGCATTTGAGTCATTTACAAGAAAATTTTAAAACCTCTAATGGGAGACTTAAAACCAAACCCCAACAAGAACAACAAAACAACAACAAAAGGCAAGCTCACTCCAATTTTTTCTTTCCGATAACTGAATCAAGGCAAACTACTAACTCCTTGCATAATTCCATTTTATGGTCCATGCACTTATCTGTACTCTTATGCGAGATGAGGAAGAAAGAAAGGACGTTTTCTGCAAAGCAGTCACTTAAAAGCTCTTAGCTTTGCACAGTCAGAGTGATGATGGCATTGTTCTGTCCACTTGCAGATGCAGGAGATGCTTTCCAGGTCTCCCTCAGTGATTTCTTTAACTCAGCAGCCCAAAACATTAAGGCTCACTCAGCCTTCAAACACAGTCAATGGCAAGAATGCCCCTGAGCCTCTGGGGAATGACTGAACCCTTAGAAAGATACTTATTACAAGTGACAGAAATCCTAAGTTCCTGCTACGTGCAGTGCCTTGGAGGTCATCATAAATTAACACACTTTTGGAAATGTCCAACTGCAATCAACCCAGAATCCACTAAACAAGGAAGGGATTCAGCTGCTGGGAAGGTGCAGAGAGCTGCTCCTGTGAGCTGTTTGCAAGCAGAACCTCTGAAATTATGCTGATTTAATTAAGCTGTGGCACCAATGCTCCTTGATGCCTCTGTTCTCTGAATGAAAGCTCTTGTCTTTTCCTGAAGGTGAAAATAGATGTTGTGGAGGCAATTATCTATAAAACTTATTGGGCACCAAGTTCTTTCTCATTTTTTGTCCCAAACTGGACTGTTGCTGCCTCATGCATTATTTTCATGATTTCCTTAAAAACTGCTAAGACCTTACCTTTTGATTTTTCTTCATTTTTTAGCCAAGCAAGACTAATTTAGCATCTGTTGTTCTAGAACAGGCAGGAAAACATGTCACCTACGTAAGCTTGATAGTTATCTATAAAAATTTATTCTCCTCCTAAATTAAAAAGAAATCCTGACTTTTAACATAGTTTCTGGTGATCACTGAATACTTGCAGCTAAGCCTAGAAAGTCTGTAGTGTTTCTTACATCACCAGCTCCTGTTTATCACACTATTTTGTGTGAGAGAACATTCAAGACCAGTTGCGTGAAAATATTTATGTCTTTAGCACTTCTTGCCTTCAAAATGTTTAGGGTAAATAGTAATTTTTGGGAGAGAGCAAAACAAGGTGGGAGGTACATATTCTTTATATCTTTAAGTATTAAGATAGACAGACAGATTGATAAGAATCTAGGCAGAGAAGCAGAATTTCTGCTGTGATTTATAGGATGTGTTCATTCTCCATCGGATTTCAGAGCATCCCATAGGCACACTCCCCCTGAAAGTCATCTCTGTAAAACTCCCCCAGATCCAAGCTCTCAGAAATCTTGTTCCATTTATAAATGCAGTACTCAGTTTATCATAAAACAACATCTCCTCTCTGTATGTAAGTATATCTCAAATTTTGCAGGGTAAGAACCAAGTAGTTTAATCTGTCCTCCCCTAACATATGCTGTCTGTGCTGTCCCCTCAACGTTCAGATGGTAAGCCTTTTCCAAAAACATACCACTGTTTCTGGATGTCTTTTTAAAATATGACCCAACCAGAAGCTACAAGTTGGATGCAGATATTAGTGGCTGAATTCTTTGCCTTGGGTTATGCAGAATATCTAATTAAATCATTATAATGGCCACTTTTGGCCTTAAAACAAAAATAATACAAACCAACACAACATATTTAATTCCCCTTTTCCCCTTCCAAAGACCTCGGGGCTAAATTCTTTTCTACAGAACAAAACTGTGGTTACAGCAACCTCTGCCCGTGAAGTAATCTTATTTGTTTCATCCCCGTAGTGATTGCAGAGTATTTCTGGGAAGCAAAGCTCTTGGCTTGCAAATCAGGACCCACAAATGTCACTCTCACTGTCCCATGTGCTGCTCAGAGTGTGCAGGACTTGATGCTGCAGACTGGTTTTCCTGCTGTACCTCCACCTTGCCTTCTACAGGGGGACACGAGCCAGCTTGGGCTGCTTTGTCAGCTCTGAAACCTGCTGCTTTCAAGGCTGAGCTCAGCCATGGCACAGCCAGGTATTCTGGGAGGAGTGCAAGAATACAGAGTCTAAAACTTTGGAAAACTTGTTGGGAGAAAGGGCAGCTCTTCCCTGACAGCCCTCCTGAAATGATGTGTAAAAGGCCAAAAAGAAAGTGGACCCTCACCTGGTCTCCTCACCATATTTGCTCGGTTTAGGTTTCATTAAGTCTGCTCACAGACTAAGAAACTTGCTCTGCCTGGCACTATTTATCACCAACAGTATCATTCTGGCAGAAGCTGTGCTACCTATGGATTAAAATGGAATATTGTGCCTTAATGCACACTCTGTGCCTGTTGCCTCCCAGCCACGAGCAGCAAGCCAAGCTTTACAGAGCAAGCCAAAATTTAGCCCTTGTGCAGTGTAGCCAGATTTCTTGATTCAAATTGCCAGATTCGGACTGGGCATAAATCAATTAAAATCCACTTTCTGGCCCTAAGCTTCCTAAAGACAAAATCTCACTGGGGTATTTGTCTCTTGATAAGACCAAGCAATTGCAGTGCTGGAATAAGATTAAACAAACCTCCCGTTCTCTCTGAGCCCAGCTCCTCACTTACTCCAGACTCTGCAGTTACTAATCAATGCCAGTTTGACTTCACACTAATATCCCAGTTCATCTTCATGATTCGGGTTGCTGCAGACTCTCGTTACAAGTCTCTGGTGAGCACACAGTGGCTGCAGAGACACAAGATTAATGACAGTGGAGGATAAAGGCAAAGGTGGTCCTTTATTCTGATTTGTCTTGCCACGTGCCTGATAAAACACTTCTTCACAAAAGTAAATGTGCATGCAAGTATGTTTTATACATCTTGCAGCTAACTTTCCCTTTGCTAAATCTTATGACCAAAACCACCCCACAAGAGCACATTTATTGCTAACATTTATACCACAGGGTGAATTTCCTTCTTTAAACTGGGTGCTGACTGAAGGAATTGCAGGGGAAGGCTAGGAGTTGAAATGTTGCTTTTTGTAGCACCTCTCGATCCAACACAATCATTTGACTGACAAACACAAACAATTCTTAGCTCGCTTTGGTCCTTGGCACTGAGGAAAAAAAAAAAAGAATCTGCCAGGTTTATGTAGTCAGGAGAATAGATTTCCCTCACAACTGTTCATAAAGGAAAAGCTCTTCTTGCCATTCTTCCCTCAGTTTCCTGTGCAAGCTCTTTCCTGTTAACAGGGTTTCCCAGGCCACACAAAGTTTATTAGAGACTGATGGAGTATACGTGTGCCTTTTACATGGAAAGGTGCTGTTGGACTCTAGGCCTGATCAAACCAAAGATGATCAACCCACAGCCTCAGGGAGGGCAATGAAGACATTTTTCTTTGAATCACAGTGGGAGAGACCAAGGAACCTTCCTTTCTCTCGGAGAAAAAAGAGTGATGCCCAATAGAATATCCAAGACCAATGGAAAATTAAATGAGCAGCAGGAGAGAAAATAAAATTTTAAAAGGGAACTGTCAACCATTCCTTGTGTTAGCTAGTCACATGAAAAGAAAGGAAAAATTATAGCTTGGATATAAAGTCCTTCAAGGTATCTACAGGTTAGCAGTAGCAGATCAATTTTTGCCCCCTTACATGAAGCAGAGCTTGTTTGCTCAGCTCTGGCACACAGGATTAGCTCTGTGCCAGAACATGAAATGGTTAAGCTCTGTTTCATCTGAAGTTTCCTAGTTAATTTGAAGTACACACATCAGATTAAGTCTCTGCTTGGAGATCATCTGGTTGGTTACAGATCTCTGGTGGCTGGATGGCCCCTGTGGAATATGTTGATAATTTATTTACTTGCCCTTTCCAAATAGTGTTAATATACTCAGACCAGCCTAACCCCAAGGCTCTGTGCATAATCTCTGTTTACTGATGCAGCTGAAAACATAGCAACTAGAAAGAGAAGCCATCTGCTGCCAGGGAGTCTAAAAAGTTTAACTTTTTCCAAGGTCACTGATGAGAAGGAAGCCCATGTCTCTGGTGCTGAACCTGTTGATGTTAGCAAAGTTCTAGGAATGCTTGAAGCTAAGCAGATAATTCAGGACTGATCGATCCTTTTCTTCATCTCTTTCATGAAACCCAAGACTTGGCAAGAGGGACTTTGTTGTTCTTCCCCACAACCATTTCATTTTCACATGCTTCTCTGTTTCTTGGCTCTGTCTGGGACCAGGAGCAAGGGCAGGATGCTCTCATCTTTCCAGCCTGACTAGAAAAGGGGAATATTAGAGACCTAACGAAAAGCATGTCCTCTGGAGATTTCCAGCCCAGTTTGGCAGATGCAGCTCTGGTTCAGATAATCAGCAGGACTTCTGGGTGCTTACTTGATGGGAAATATTTGGTTGCTCTGCAACACTACTTAAAGCATGCATGGAATAGGGTTGGTGCTGTGGATTAATGGAATCTGCCAACCTAAAATCTGTATTTTCAGCTCAGTTTTACGATGTGTTAGCACTCAACATACCGATGTCCTCAACACTCACCAGCATCACTTACTTTCTAAATGATCTGACCCCTGGAGAGGCGTACTCAAGTAAGATTGTTTTGCTTAAACAGCCCCACCACTGAGAGAAATTGCTCTTTAATTTACAGTCACAAAAAGGCTGCTCAGCAGCAGGCATTTCAGTCTGTGCCATCCAGCTTGTGCTTTGCTATAGCTTCCCATTTCCCTGTCCCTTTTCCTCCTGCCAGCTCAAGCAGCTTGGCTGGAGTGTGCCTCATAGGCTGTGTGCAGACACCTGCCCTTGGTGGAGGTGTCCAGGTCGGAGAGCTCGGTGTTGATTGCACAGTCTGTGGCTGCATCGTCCAGAGGGCTCCCACTAAACTCAGCACCAAATGCACTGGAGAATTTTGCCCTTATTTAGTGAAAAGATCTTGGACACACGATGAACTGATGAGCTCAACTGGGTGTACAGCAAATAGCCACAGGCATTTGCCAGGCTTTATTTAACACCCTTAGATAGGCTTATTTTGTTAAAGCTGAGCCAGTCTAAAGCCTTTTGGGTTGGGAACCTGTGGAAAATCAGCTAGAAGGAGAGGAAATCCATACAAAGTATCTCTAAACAGACACTGATGGGTACCATGTGATTCATGATTATTTAAATGGATTTTCTAACACATTCTTGCTTGACATAATTAACTGTTCTTGTTATTCTGTTATGCTACAGTAGCCAGCCATATGGTAGCTCACACATTTTTGGAATGGGATTTTTTAATTACTATTATTTTCAATTCTTTTTTAATCCAGTACAGAACATACATTACATGATAAATTACCTATATGTTGCCTTAACAAATTGACATTTAGATCTAGCCAACACAGAGTAATTTTCCTAATTAAATGTCAATATGTGCCCCAGAGTACAGCTCTTCAACACTGTAAATGTCACAAATTAGCAAACAGGCAGTATCATCTACAACTCCATTTCTCCAGACACCAAGCAAATTCTGCTGTGCATCCCCCATGACAAAACTGGGGGAAGAGAGGGGAGAGGAAAGAGGCAGCAGGTGTTACGTGACCCACCAGAGGAACAGCAGCAGCTCTGGGGCCCCGTTCCTGCAGCACTGCACATACACTCATTTCTCCTTCAGTATTCCCTGCTGGAAAGTTGCCTTGCCAACTGCAGCACGCAGTGAGGGGAGCCAAAACTCGAGCAGGACTATGCTGTTAGAGGATGTCACCTCCAGCTCAGCATAATCAGCCAGTGAGACGGCCCAGTGCTAAAGTGGTCCCTAACTACAGCCACCAATCTTCATTCCAGTGGGTTTGAGCGAAACCTTTGGTAATGTTTCGAGGTGTTTTGGCAGAGCAAGGTGTGTGACAAAGAAAAAAAAAACCCTTCTCTGTCAGTCCCTCCCTCCCCTGAGAAAGAGAAGAGATCTTGCTAACAGGATTCAGTGGCCTTGTAGAGGGGAATCCATCGAAGACTGTGCAAGTAAAACCTGCTATTTCTGCTACACACTTTGTTGAAGCAATCCTAGCTCCTCCTCTTATAAAGATGTTCTGATCTCTGTCCCCTTGGGGCAATTCAGCTACAGCAGTTTCTCCAGTTTGTCTCTTTGTATCTCGTGGTCTTAAGCCCCTCGAATCCCCAGATGTTCAATCCCAGCATTTTAATGCCAGTTCAAGATGATGTATCAGCCCCACAGAAATGGATCAATAAAGATGCATTCTGTTGACAGGCCTAATCAAGTAAATTGATACAGTGACTTATTGCTTACCCTCTTGTGATATTGGACAGATTTTTCACTGCCATTACTGCTGAGTTTCTGCCAGTTTGGGTTTCTTTTCTTTCTTCAGCATACCTTTAAAATACTACCAATTGTAATTTTTGATTAAATGGGCTTGCATAAAAATAATTCCAAGAAATTGTAAACGTCACACTGTGACTGCAGGCAGTTTGCAACTTGTCTGCTTCTCCAGACTGATTCTGAGGAAAACCTGGAATCCGAAGTCAGGCAGAAATCACAAACATCCCCAGGAGAAATTTGCCCTTGAAGGATTCCCAAGGGCTGTGTTTGCAAACCCACTCTGCAGTGCCACCTCGTGACAGACAAGGGCTGCTCGGGCAAGTCTGGCTTCTGGGGCTCGAATCCAGCACAATTGAGGCTGTGTAAAGTCATGGGGGGATAGTCACTGTGAACGCTTCGGATTAAACTCTCTTTTGCCTATTTGGATATGTTGAAGAGACGGGACTTAAAGCGCTGCAAGGAAAGGCTCCATTTCTCATCGCAGTAACATCTCAGGGCTTTCAGAATCATCCTGGCTCCTCTTGCTACATGGTTATTGGATATTATTAATTAGCAAAAATGCAAAGGTAGTCACCTTTGACTGTGTCTGTCTCCCCAAAAGGCAGCTACTCCAACATACAGCTCTTCAGAAGCTTTCCTCAGCTGTTGCCTGGTCCTGTAGAAACCGAGCCCTCCAGCCTCAGAGTTCCTTTGTTCTTCCAAAAGCACTTCAGCTGCAAGTTCTGTGTCCGTCATGAGTCCGAGACACATCGGCATATGGAAAACAGGTTTTCTTCTTCCCATGTTCCCTGCTGGTCTTTGCAGAGCACACAAAACAGAGTGAGCTTTGCTCCAGATAGTTTTGAGTCAGAAGATAATGTTATCCCTCTTTCCCCATGCAAATAGTGAATTCTCCCTATCTTCTCTTTAAACTCTTTTCCTGTGCAGAACTTAGTTATTTGCTGACCTAAAGGAGAGAATGAGCATGACTTTTACCCAGTGTTTAGAGAGCTCACCTGGTGCATAGGAGGGTTGTGATGTAGTTCCACTAAATAATTAACCCAAAATAGTGACAGCAGAAGTCTGAGAGAACCACCCACACAAGGCAGGATTTCAATCATTTTCCTCAGATCTAATTCAAGATACAAAAGAGAAATTCACTTCTCTAGCCCTCGTGGAGAAGCAATTTGTCTTCAGTCTTTTAAATGAAGCTATTCAAATCCATCTGAGTGCCTAAAACTAAAGAACAAACCAGTTCACAAGTGGGGGAGAAAAGAGCACCTCATCTTCCCAAATATCCATTAATACAACAACCCCTATCCAATTCCTTGTGCTAAATAACTAGTGTTCTACTGTTAAAACTTATTCCTATTTTTGGAGGAAGGTAAAATGTCTACTTCTGATTTGTGGTAAGCTGCACATCTAATTCTGGACTCCAAATTTTGCTAGACAACCCCGATAATTGAGAAGTGACCATCACAACACTTCAGCATTTCTGTGACATTTGTTCCCCAGCTACAGAGATGACATAGTAATATTTTCTAACCACAGAGAAGCATAATGAAACTCACATTCTTGCTCTAGCAATAAACAGACTTCATTGAAAGATACTGTTTAAAAGCAAGTCACTCTGCAATGGACGAAACCAAAATTAGATTTTATTAGGAATGATCTTTGGTGGGAAAAAAATATATGAGAGAAATGCTTTAGTGCTTATCTGGAATAAAACGGCAGCGAAATAATTAAGGTTTGGCCTTTGGAAGGGCTTTCTTGGTAGAATCATGCTACACAAGGAGATTGAATATTAAACAAATTTTAGGGTAAATACTCATTTCCTCATTAGGATTTCAGTAGTTCAAGGAAATAAAAGTATTATTGATTAAATAGACTGAAATAGTTTAGTAGCTTCTCTTTCCAAGAACAAAATTCATCTAACTCTTCCTTTGTCATAATTCTTTGAATAAACGTTAGCCAGCTGTACTCCAGAGAGAGGGAGATTCATGAGTGTGATTAAAACACTCTTAAAATAAAGTAAAATAAGAACCGTAGGTAAAATAACCACTGCTGGAATTAGAACAATTCTGCTGAAAACCTGAGACCACATCAAGGCCACTTACTTCAAGTCATCAATGCAGATTATTTCTGGCCCAGCCTGACAAACAAGTAGCCAGCTCCCTGTTCTCTCTCACAGACAGACAGAAACTAAAAGGGCAGCTTTCCCAGGAAAAAAAAATCCCTTAGATTTTAAACACATGGTTTTCAAGGCACAGTGTTTGGTAATGCCTTATTTACTTTGCTCTACAAATGCACATAACAGAGTTCACAATTCAAATGTGTTCACACTGCTTTTGGGGCTGCATCATCCCTTATACCTTACTCCTTTATTGTCTTTGTTAGCCTCACACATCATGAAATTCGTACTACATTCGGTAGTATTGACAGGGAAAAAACAAACCCAGACCACCCCTTCCTTTATTCCTACGAAACATCGAGGGGAATTACAAAACAAAACAAAACCAAGCCAAAAAAACAAAACAAAATTGTTCAGCATTTGATAATCTGGATGTAAGAGATAATACCATTCAGCAATTAATTTAAATAGAACAGTTTCTCTCAGCAGAAACCTTTCATCTTTAGCAGGTGAAAATGTGAAACTTGTGAGGCCTGCCTTGCAGGTTTTATATTTAGTTACCTTGAACATGCAACATGACTCAGTCCCTGGATTTATGTTCACCTGTGCAGGTCCTGACATTTCTGGCATCTTAAATTCAACTCATCATGCAAGTGTGATAGTCTTAAGCAAGCAAAACCTCACAGTGGAGTGGAGTTGGATAAAGCAGCCACGATTTGTGGTGCTCACTGGATGTACGTCAGAACTACTGAGGGCAGCCAAAACCAGCTTGGCTCAGCAGCACAATATAAACAACATTTAAATCTTCTTTACTTATAATAAGTGGGCAAAAGCAAAGCTCTGCAAAATTTATCTGCCTTTTTATTGGTTTATAGCAAAAGAAAACTCCTCTCACACTCTGGGCAGCGTTGACAGTCTTAGAACTGCACGTGTAAACAAACAGAGCCATTAACCAGCTTAAGTTCCACTCAAAACAGTCCAGCAGCAGCACCATAAAGACAAGAAAACTGATTCCAGCATCTCACAGCCCTCCACCACTGCTCCAGCTCTGTTCTGTGGAATTTCCCTTCACCTGCCGACTTGGAAGAAATTCCAGATTCCTACAGCTGAACCCTAAAGGTGACCATGTGCCTATGCTGGAATACAAAGCTATTCCATCCTTCATCTGAGCCTGTGGAGGCTCATCAGAGTCCCCCATTATGGACAAACGATCTCTAACAGATCTGTAGAGATCTCTGACAGAACTGCAGCCAACTGCTGTAACTAATGTCAAATAACTGCTTTTTTTTTCAATATGCACTTCAGGTGTCCATGTTGGCTCCTAGAAAGTTTCCCAACACTTCCCTTCTGCCATAAAATACAAAATATTTGAATTAGAAAATGACCATGGATTTTTGGAAGGTTTTGCAAACAACCTTTCGCAGAGGTTTAAAAAGAAGCTTCGAACTTTTGACAGTCCAAAAAAACCAGGAAAAGTCAGGAAAATTTAAGAATAGTTGCAGTTTTCTAAAGGCTTTCCCTTGTCTTTGACATCCTCGCTATCTTGACTTGGTTTGGAAGCATGGTTTTCATCACAGAAGGCTTTTAAGTTTGGCTTTTTGCTCAGCTTCTGTCTTCAATGTTAATTTTACGATCAGATGTTTCCTTTTCCTACAGTCAACGTTGTATTTTCAACTCAGATTTATTTTCAGCACTTGATGACATGCCATCAGAACGACCTAATTCATCCCCTCTTTCTGCTGGTGTTTGTCATCATCAGAAGACTGCCTCGAGAACTTAAAAAACGCAATGCAGAAACAAGTCAGGCCGTATCACGGTGCCATCATCTACGGGAAAAATGTGTTCTCCAGTGATTCTGGAATTATTCTAGAAATTCAAAGCAGGTCTTTCTATTTTTACATTTTTCTGAGGAATCTTAAAGTACCATATGATGCAGGAAAAAAAAAATCCCAACATAAGTCTGAATAATAAGCAGGTAATTTATGATGCACTAGTATTTATTTATTTTTTTTAAATCAAATGCTGCTGTCATTTTTTAGGCCTTTGGGATATTCTTGAATTCCATCTCTTTAAAAAAATTGCAGCTATGACATTCACATCAGCATGCCTTGGAGAAAATTCTGGTACAGATGGGCTGGTGTCAAACATTAAGCTCAGGAGAATTTGGGTTGTGGAACCGACCTTTTTGCATCTAAGGCTCATTTAACTCGCTGGATAAAACCTTCCAAGCCAATGTCCATCAGACTCAGAGCAAGTCAAACCCTCTTCCAAAACTGTTAGGAAGAAAAATAATCTGCCTATTGGTTTTGACCAAGTGAAAGGACTTTTTCCACCTTTCATTTCAGAAAAAAACCATGATTACAATGTACAGCACACTTCCATGTTCCTTTAAGGAGATTTAGGTTAACTAATCCCTTTTAGAAACAATTCTTTTGTCTGTATTCCCTAGTGGTTTTCATTTGAGAAATTTCCTATTTTGTGCTTAATTTTTATTTTCTTTTAACTAATAGTTAGCCTCAATAATTATTCCCTGTGCAGAAGATTTTTCTCCTTGGTGTATCAAAGTGCATATGGGTTTTCAAAGAAAGGAGATACTGAAAGAGATGCACTGCCAGGTTCACAGTGCTTGCAAATCACCCACAGTTTTAGATGTCAGAAAAGTGCAGTATTTTTAAAAGGGACTAGCCGAGAGGATTGAGTAAAAAAGAAAGGTGTTTGTCCATGCTCTTTGGTCAGGCTTTCTTGTATCATGCAATGGCCTTTATTACCTTGTGAAAGAGTCCTGTGCTGTGCTTGGGGCCTCAGCAAATGCCATGAGGATGTTGCACAGAGGACAGCATAAAACCCCTTCAGAAGAGTCCAGACACCTGGATAATGAAGGTCTAAGTCTTTAGAGGAAGAAGAGCCCCCAAATCCCAGAGGCTCTTTCATTCGGAGCACGAGCAAGACCCCGGAGATCTGACTTAGAGAAGGAGGGAGCTCACAGAGCTCAGATCCCAGCTAACAGGGACAGAGGGCACCTTCACCCCTGTCACAAACACTGCCTTTAGCACCCTCATTCCTGATTTTCATCTTGATTTGGAGCATTTGGCTACAGAAAGGAGTATCTTACCTTTTCAGGTATGCATCAAGCACCTCTGGAGCCAATTTTCTCTCCTCCCACTTTCAAAAATCCCCTCTAAAGCAGTTAGAAAATCTCCTCTAAACTAGTTTTCCTAGGTGAGGTGCAGGCTGCTGACACTTAACATGCAAAGTAATTCTCACAGTAACTGCTCCTGAGAAGCTCCTTCCTGGCACAAAGGTCCTCAGCCAAAGATTAGCACCGTGCTGACCTGATGCTGAATGAGAGCTCTTGATAAGGAAGTTAAACAGAATAAATCTGCCTCTCGTGCACAGCAGAGAGAAGTTGTGGATCAAATAAGAGGCTCCACAAAATATGTGGAAAGGAACAGAGAATTTGAATGTGACTGCATAAGGTTTTTTTATGGAACCAGTGTGAAAGGGATTAAAATAGAAAAGGTCAAAGATAAGAGAAGATAACCATCTAGGCATTCTGTTAACTTATCCCTTTGATACTACTGAAAATTTTAGAGTTAATCCTACCTAAAAGAAATGGCAGTCTACATCAATCCTATTAATGATTTCATGTAATACTTTTATTTCAGGCTATTTCTGAGAAGATTTCACTGGATAAATGAAAGGCAATTGGGAAAAAATATTGCCTTTTTTTCAGAAGGAGAAAATAGTCTTGCTTACCCATATTGACAATCTAGTCTTAAAGAAAACCATGTAATACTGCAGAAAATTGTCATCTTGTCATAATTTTAGCAAACAAAAGAGATGTGAATCCTCTTTGCAGTCTTTCCTTATCTTTGTTTTTTAACAAAGAAAGGAGAATTGGAAAAATGAGCAATGTTTTCATTAGATATCACCAGGTTTAAATTTCAATAATTGTTTCAGCCACACCTAAATCCAAAGATCTACAATTAGGAATCTCTTACAGGAAACACCTAAGGGATTTCCAGCCCAAGGTTAAAATTGCCAAACTCAATAAAGTTGCTACCCATCAGAGCACCAAGACTTCTGAAAAAAAATTTAGTAGGGAGCAACAGAAGTAGAGCAAGATATATTTATGAACACCTTCAAGTAGGCCCATTCTGCTAGATGCCTTCCAGGAAAATGGCAAAGAAAGGTTTTCCCCCACACTTTCCGGAGAGAAGCCGTGATGCCCAGATTTCAGAAAAGATCTTTCTTTTCTGAAAATTCTCAATCTGCAATATCTGGTTTCAGCTCATTTCAAGACCAGAAGCCAAGTGAATGGAGCAGGTCTGTTTGGAGGCCTTACTTCTGCAGGTTTCACATTCTTTCAAGTTACTTGGACTTAGCTTTGATACACATAATTTTTAACAGTTTTTTAAAGATTAGGATTTTGCATATAAGGTTTTCCACTTCATTTGCAAGGTCAGAAAGCACATTTACCAAAACTCTTTATGCTGCAAGAAATCTGAAAGCCACCAACAATAAGAGGGAAAACACTGGGGGAAACAGAAATGAAGGAAAGAACTTTATGGCCATTAGGGAAGCCTAAACAACAGGAATAGTAGCAAGCCTGTATTACCTAAAGATTGAAAACAGGGAACCACAGGGATTCAAGGACACTCAGATCCTGGCTGGTTGAATGACACCAGCCTCAGGAGAGGTACAATTCCTTTGCACAAAAGCTGGCATTAAAACTGATCTTGTATTTTACCATCTCCCACTCTCACAAATCCATTCATTCTTTCCCTTCTTCAAAATCATAATGATGACAAAAAAGACTTCCCAAGCACAGCCACGTGCAAAGTATCATCATTTCCATCTAAATAACCCTGGCTGATCAGCAGACCTGGAAGGTTCACCTCTGGCTGGGAAACAGCAGAGGTACTTCCCGTGCAATCACATTTATTTTCAGTCAGAATTCTGTGGGGTGGAGATTTCCAGCAGCACTCTCCTGTCTGGACTGTAAGAGATCAGCATTCCCTGGAAGGAGCTGCTGTTTTGCCAAGGACCAAGACCACAATAAGATCACGGAGGAGGCACACAAGGTTACTGGGGGCAGAGTTTTCCATGTCAGTGTCCCAGCTCTCCCTGTTCCCAGAAGTGTGAAAGCTGCTGGGCTCTGCCTCCAGCCCTGCCATGCTTGCTCCTGCTGGCACAGTGTTTGATAATGTTTTGTTTCTCTTCACTTTCCCCAAACTCAGTATTTTCCCTGTTTATTTCTCTTTCTGCCCATGCTGGAAACAGCTCAAGCACTCCCCTTGCTTTTCCTAGAGGGAATAGCCCCATAACAACAAATCCCTTTTAATTTTAAAAGCCTTTCATTGAAGAACAGCCTTATGTTGGTCTAACACCTTTTCAAAACTTTTGCACTTCCAGAGAAGCTTCTGCCCCGCCTCAAAATGCACAATTTTCATTAGGAGGGTCTCTTTGAAGCATAATTGACATTTCTGAGTGTGGATCCTCACACCTTGTAAAGCAGTGCCAAAGTCAACCCTAGAGGAGGATACAGAAAGATGCAAACAGGCAGTGAACAGAAAGCGAGAACATTTCAATCAGCCCATAGTCTACAGGTCAAATTTGACATTTCAGAAAACACAGTGCCTCGCTACACAGCACTGGGTGCTGGGGTCAGCATGCACTCGGGAAGCCATGGAAATGGAGGAGGTAAAAGTCAAAGTGGGAGAAAGAGCGATTCTTTGCAGGTGGTTGTTGGTTTGTTTCATGGATTTCAAGAAAGACAGGAATTTTATTTACTCTTTTTTTTCTTCAGTTGTCCAAATAATCACTTAAAATACTACACGAAATGCCCTATACAAATAGTATTTTTCCTTTTTAATTTTGGCCCAGACCCATTGACAGCATCCTGTTTAAGCAGAGAAAGGATTTTGTTTTGAGACTTCTGAGCTCAGTGACATTTTTGAGGTCTGTGTTCCTTCTCAAGTTATGCTCCAAAGAATGTCTAGGTTTTGGTGGTGAGATTGTGAAGTTTGAAAATATGAACAATCAGCTGAGGAGAAAAGGAAAGAGAGAGGATTAGCTGTAGGAATGACTCTGCAAACTGAGACCCTGCTGCAAGCCAGGGAATTGAAAACTGTCGTGGAAAAACAAGCTACAGGAGAGCTAAGAAACAACTTGGGGAAAATTTTGTTTATTGAAATGGAAACTGTTAAGGATAAGAGGTAAAAACTCCTCTGCAGAGAAATTAAAAATATACAAGCTTGCTCCAAGTTAGAAGAAAATAAAATGCAGAAGATGTGAGTTCCAGAGAAAATGGTAATTCTGAATTACTATAGCTTCAAGCTGAGTCTTCTTTTTTCCAGGGTACCAGGTCTTTGTGCTCTTAAAGCCTCAACCCCCCTCCCTGCATCTCTGCTCTCAGTTATTTTTCACTGGTGCCCAAAATCTCTGAATTAAGCGGTGAAATCAGGGAGGACAGACTAGCACCAGTTCATCAGAGTACCATGGTAATTCCCTGATCCACTCCGTTGAGACACAAAAATGCCATCATCATCCACAAAGGCATTTCAGATCTGCTAAGTCTGTGTCCAGGTGTAATCAGAGGCCATTGAGAGAGAACTGAATGAGTCACTAGGTAGGAAGGACACTACTGCACCCTCGCAGTGGAATAAGCCAGCACTTAACCCAAGATAAAGAATAATCCCAGTTTTCCCTCTCCTACCCTATGTATCAGATATTGAAAGTCAGTCTCATTTCCTTTAACATGCATTTGGCCAAAAACCCCCCAAAAAATCTTTGTAGTTCTCTCTCCTGCTCTAGGTCAAGAAAGAGCTTGGAGTGTTTGCCCTGTTTCCTGCAGCATGGCTTAAAGAGCTTTTAGGAAAAGATCTAGGAGTGCATAAACAAAACATGAACAAAATGCTCAAAGTTCTGAAGATGCTGACTTCTAAAAGAATAGCAACCCAACTGAGTGGGGAGTTATTTACCTCATCAGGAAAAGTGTACAAAATTCATACACTGCTTTGGTACTGGTGGGCCTCCAGAGGCACACAGCAGCCAAGCACAGAATACGTTTCCTATGAGGAGCCAGGAACTTTCGTATCTATTCCAGAGCTCACATCTCCAAATTACAGAAAACACTGCCAAGCCAGGAATCACTTTGGCTCCAAATGCTAAGCTTATTAACTGGGTTATTAAACAGCATATGAAATGTGTGCCATGAGATTTACCACACAGCTCTTCAAATCATGAGAGTTTCTGGGAGGAGAAGAAACACTCTCTCAAAATTATTTATTTTTACAGTTCAGCTCAGAAAAGCTGGCATTATCCTCGATCTTTGAATACCAAAAACTCAATTCCAAAAAGATTGCTAAACACAAACTTCTGGGATTTATCACTGGATATAAAAATATATGCAATTTGTAATATATACATTTTTATCACTGGATATAAAAATATATGCATTTTCTAAGGCCCTCCCAGAAAACAAAGGCATTCGCACTGAAGGAAAGACAGTAACATGATGGTCTAGACAAGCAGCTGTCTTGTTCTCTTTGTTGCAGAAATAATTTCAAATTTAATCATAACAATCCTTTCCTGAGAGATAATCCTTGATAAATAATTATGACTGTAAGGAAAAAAATGTCACCTTACCCCTCCATATATATCTCCAATCGGATAAACACAATGTTGAAAATAATGAGATGTGGCAGATTTTACAGGACTTTGAATAAAAAGGAAATAAGGCATTAAATAAATAAATATGTTCATTTGCTTACATTTGGATCTTCTTCCAAGCCAAGGGAGAAGGTATAACCCCTCAACCCAAAGATAATCATGGCAAAACTTTAGTGACCTGAAATTTAGAAACTGCACCCAAGGACAGAGCCTGTTTCTGTTCGAGGAGTAAGACAAGACAGAGGTGATAAAGAGAGTAGCATCTTTTCACTTTGTTTGGCTTGCTTTCCTTATTAGGGATTCTGGAAACTTCCTCTACTGAGGTTTGGTACTTATTTACTTATTTACTGTTGGAAATGCAATTTACTTTGGTGGGCAGAAGCCCTCCATTCAACTTTGCAACTTCAAAACAGCCACATCCACCTAGAAAAGTTAAAATACAATCACTGTATCAAAAAACCAAACCAAACCAAAACCAAACAAGCAAAAAACCAAACCAGTAAAAACACCCCAACCAATCCAAACCAATAAACATCAAAAAAATTCTTGGTTGCCACAACCAAGAAGAAAGGGATATGGCATCACTGGAGTCTCCCACATGGAGAGAAACCTGATCATCAATGAAACTTGATCATCATGAAACCTGATCCTTCCAGCCCCACAGCAAAGTGTGGACTTTGCCTGTAAGAGTAAACACCAGCAGATGAAGACAAGGAGATTTGCACCAGCCCTTACACACAGGGCACAATTTACAGTCCTCAGCAGCAGCCTGCCCAAAACCCTCCAGACTCTCTGATGTTTCCCCTCTTCTTTTCCCCAAATTTATTTTCAGCTCAAGAGTGAAATTTTTCTACTGGTAAATTTCCTGCAGGCTTAACGTCAATGTCCCATCAGGACCAAGCAACAGAAAAGCCATCCCTCACTGCTCTGCCTGGATTTCAGGTTCACAGGAAGCTCAGTCCTTCCATTCCTGCATCAGCTGGGGCAAAGGCAGCGTTTCATCCCTTGAGCTGTTTGCAGCACGCCTTGAGATCTGGAAAGGAAACGGGAGCGTCAGGAAGTTTTACAGGAGCTGGAAAAGAGAAAGGAAAAGAAGTCATAGAAAACAGAGAGAAAGAATCCAATGCACAGCCACAGAGCAGTCAAAAAAATAAATAAATCAAACCTACCAAACCGCTACATCCTTTCAAAAAAAGTAAATTTTTCCAAGTACAGACAAACTGAAGTAAATCAAGTACAAAGCTTGTGGTTTGGAGTATGAAATTTACTTCAGCCACTACAGCACTGAGTAAAAAGAAATCAGCATTGCCAGTAGCAAGATCCAATATGCACTTTGAATACAAAATTATGATAATACTATTGGGCAGCCAAGAGAAGCACTTGTCCGCTGTGCAGAATTTCACGAAATTAATTTAATTTCCTTGCAACTGAAAAAAAAGAAGTTAGAAGTTCAGTATATCTGCAGTTAGTCTTAATGCAGGATTGATATTTTTATTTTAAAATGTTCTAATGCATGTGTGTATACCCAGTGCTTCAGGGCCCTTATGGGGCTAAATGTAGCTAGAATACAAGCAATGCCTCTTGAGACACCTTACACATTTTCCATCTTAGTACCTAAAGAGCATTCTGGTTTAGAAACCACCACATTATCAATCCACACTATCCTAAACTCCCCCCTATACCATCACTGGATAACCCACTGAAGTCAATGGAAATATCCTATTTGTTAAATTCCAGTTTATGGCTTTGACTTTGGTAGACAACCTCGTTCTTGTGTCTTACAGAAAATTGGCTCCAAAATTCATGCTCCCTTTTTAATTGGGAGTTATTGATTTGCAATTATTATACTGTTTGGGATTTTTCTGTTGGAAATATGTTTCCAGTAGAAAATTGGGAAATAACCACTTCAAAAGTTCAGTTATGGTCAGAAGATTGACACTGTGGCGATTTCTGGTCTGGGGGAAGCTTCAATTCTGAGTTGCAATTCTGAGGGTGGATCAAGTCTTTATTTCTGATTCACTGCTGGGCCTTGGCCAGAACAGGAGAGGTATCTGACACTGGGAATCATTATTAAGGCTGTTAGCAAAAGTCAGGCTGAGTAATTCTTATTGCAGAGTGACACAAGAGGCAGAAGGAACACCTCTGGCATTTCAAACCCTGGGTGTTTAAGGCTGCTCAATGGTGTGCTACATATTCCTGCTTGCAAGTTAAGAGACTGATTCACACAAGTAAAGGAGAACAAATAGAGCCTTCTACAGCCATTTCCACAGGGATATTTTATAGCTATAATTACACTTGGCAGCCCAAGGCTGGCAGAATTTTTAACTGGCACCTGTTCAGGGGGATTTCTCAGCCTATAGCTGCTTGTGGCACTAATGAAGTTGTACTTTGAAGAAGAAATCCAAATTGCTGATTGTTCGGCATAAATTTATGAAGGTTAATGGGAAGACTCCCTCTTTTACAGAGGGCAAACAGAAATTGAAATGATAGCTGCAGGTAACAACAGTTTGATAAAGCTCCAACTACAAATCCGCTTTTTTTTTCCAGACACAAAATGTTTGTAACTGATTGACCTTGCATTGTAATAATTTAATTCCACATGAAGTAAGATCAAATTCAATTTGGTCTTTCTTCACCAATAATGTGACTCAATAATTAGGGAGGGGGACTGGAAGTCAGAGAATCTAGCTGTAAATGTTGCCAGATTCACAAAAATACATATTTTGATTTATCAATTACTACATTGAGAGATTTATGCAAGATATGTTGCCTTTCTGGAATGACTCAAAGTGAGAGGTATGGTAGGGGCTGCAAATGCTTACAAATATTGAGATAGATGTTTACTAGACACATAAAACAGTCCTGCATGTTTCTACTAACTAGTTTTCATTATTTCAGTGTGATATAAAAAAATCCTGTTCTGTAGGTTAGTGACATCTTCATTTCAACTGGTAAAACAAAAAAAAAAAAAAAAAGAAAAAGAAAATAAAAGAAAAGAAAAGAACAACAAAACAGAACCAGATTTAGAATCATTCTGGTCCAGGACAAGCCAGAATCGAGCCAAGGGTAAATTTTGTTTCAAACATGTACTTGAATCATGAACTCTAGTTTGACCTGCATTAGGATTTCAATGGACAAGTCTTACTACTTCAAATTCTGTTTAAAGCCAAGCGTGTTTTCAAAGCAGACCTGCACTGGAGAATTACTCAGCCATCTCCAGACCACAAACCAGTTTAGTTAACATTATGCAGATACCATCACGAGACCCAGGTACTTGGATGCTTGGTACCCTGCCTGGAATTGCAGACAACTGTGCATTTAACTGGTATTTGCAGTTTGAATTCTGTCACCAGCTGAGAATGTCACAGCCCAGCCAGCACAGCTGTGGGCAGGCAGGGATACACTGCAGGTGGGCACCTCCACTGATGTCTGTGCTCCTTCCCAGATTCCATAGCTGGTCACTGGTGTACTTGAAATATCCTGATTACTCAACTGATTTTTATCTCTGACTCTTGTATAATTAAAATATTTTATGGAATAAGTTAAAAAAAAAAAACAATTCAAGAGAAGTCAGGTAAAAGTAATATATGTGGGGAGTCTAGCTAGCTAAGGTCCAAATATTTTAAAGAGATCAGCACAACAAGAACTTTTTTACAAAGCTTTCAATCTACATTTAATATTTTTTGTCATTGTTACAATGTAATGAGCTTATCCAAAGGTCAGAGAAGTCACAGAGAGTCTTTCCATTCACATCCACAGGCTTTGGATTCAGCCAACAGCTTGACAAGTACTCTGGGCCAATTTTGGATGAAATCATCTGCATAAATGAAGGCTTAAGCATCTCTAATGAAGCAATATGGATTTCAAATTGCGAAGAGTCCTCAGAAAAAGGATGAAGAAACCTAATTATATATCGGTGGAGGTGTAGCCACTTTTGCATTTTCCAAAAAGATGTTATCAGGAAATATAATAATTATATTGCTGAAGCAGCTTTATCTCAAATAGGAAACTGCATTCACAGGTTTGGAAAGGAAGAGAGAGGAGTTAAGTGACAGGTACCAGCACTGATGGGCTTTGCTCAGCTCACATTCTCAGATGAAGTTACACTTGTGCAAATACAGTATCCGGTGGCTTCCAGTATGGTTGTGCTCCATTGCCAAAGGACAAAAAATGGTCCATAAATCTAAAAATATTCTCATGTCAGCTTTTAAAAATTTGGCGAAGTTCTAAGACCCACAGAATTCAGTAGATCAATGACATCTACACTTCGCACCATCACTTACAGTGACAAAGCAAACTTCCAAATAAAAAAAAAGGTTACTAGATAAAGAAATCATGGTTTCTATGAAATGTTTTTAACTGGGTTTCCTTTGACATTCATCCTTTCCCACAACCTAACGGATCAGATGACGAGAGGTTCTCATGTAGGAAGGTGCCACAGAGGGATTTACTGTCAATACTCTTTGTCAACAGGATCTGCCCCCTCAACGCTAAATCAAACATATTAATGTGCCTTTTCCCCACAGCAAACTTCAGGAAAAACTCTGAGTTTCAGGTTGAGTAGAGCTGAATTAGACAGAGTGATCCTAGGTTATATTCCCGTTAATGCACTGGAAGTGGATTCAGAGATCAAAGCAGCCACTGTCAAAACCTATCCGTGTGCCCTGTGTGCATCTCAGGAGCTTTCCTTCAGAGCAGCTCCAGAGAGGGCTCTGAACCACATCTCTGAACCATATTGTATATGCAGTTCAAAGGATAATTATGCTCTAAATCTTTGTTTTCTTGGACACGAGGCCCTTAGTGGATTATTCTGGGAAGTGCCATTCAGGCTTTGTCTCCCACAGAGAATGCAGCAAACTGCTCAGCCCCTGACAGTGTCATCTGTTTAAGGCCTCACAAACACATGCAGACCTCACTTCTGTTCCTGATTTTGCTCCTGTTATATTTCTTTCCATCCCTACCAAAAAAAAAAAAACCAACCAAAAAACCCAAAGAATAATAACAACAATAATAAAGAGTGCTTGAAAGCAGAACATTCAGTATGTGCACTGAGAATCCCACCAATATGACTAAAAACATATCTGAAAAACTAGTAGGGCTTTTATTCTAATAAAAAACTTCACTAGATTAGAAAAAAAAAATAGCCCTTTAGGGCACACAAAATAGATTCCATAGGTTATCTGTATTTTTGGAAATGCTTCCTAAACTGCCAAGAATTAAATAAGGTATCAGAGCTGGGCAAAATTCTCAGGTCTGGAGAAACTCAGATCACAGATCTGAAAGATCACATAAAATTCACTTTTATCTGATGGAAAAAAGAATTATTTATCCCATATAAATACCCTCAAGATTTGACAACGAAAATGATTAAGTTGGGTAGTGACTTAATAATCCCAGTTAATGCCACTTCCTCGCTATCCTGAAAATTCCAGAATTAAGACACCTCCAGGCCAATGAAGAAGAAGAATGACCTTTTCCCAGCTCTTTGGCTTGGCTTTCTTCTGCTCCAGAAAGAAGAGGTAACTTAATTTGGCCTTCTTTTTCTGGAGAAGAACTTCCTAACACTTCTCTCATCCTCTTCCTCCTAAGAACTCCTACCATCACTCTGCTCAGCTGGAGCAGCAAATCATTACCTAGTCCTTACTCATGAGAATTTCCATCACCTTTAAGATGTTTCAAAGGCATGATGAATGTACAGTGAAATGTGTTTGCTCACTTTTGGTGGCAATGTTATCTAGATTAAGCATTTTTGTTTCCCATCTACTTCAGCAATTTTATCCCAGGCTTACGAACTGCTAATATTTGTAGTGAAAAGTTATGTGGAAGGGACTGATCTTTCCAGCTGATGACCAGGTGGTAATTTGTCAAAACACCCATGTGCTGGACAGAGGAGAAGATGGAGAGAGATATGCAGGTAGCATTTCCTGGCTAAAATAATCTGGAACACATCAGTGCTAGGGAGTGAGAGAGGAAGAAACATTAAATGGCAAAAGGATGGAGACATCTTCAGTAATTCTATCTCCTTCAGAGATTATACAGAAAGACTGAATGCCTAGAGCTGGCTCCCTCTTTGCAGCTGGCTGCCTGAGCATTATGCCCTCGAGCACATTTCAGTGCCTCCCTTGCAGAGGCAGCCTCACTCATTGGGATATTTGCATCTTCACAGCTCCCCAGAGGTTTCTCCCCTTTTCACTCACTTCACCTTCTTCCACTGCACTTTCAACACTCTCGCTTTCCCACCTGCCCCTAATCTGAGGTTTCCTTGCACAACCACACACAACAGCCTTGGGTAAGGGCAAGAAACTGCCCCCACTCCTCAGCCACCAGGGCTGAGGAGCGATTTGCACCCCTGCCACGAGCTGCCCGTGAGCTGCTGCCACAGCCCTTTCCTACAGGATGCTCCCAGAGGTGTGGAAGGCTGGGCCAGCCAGGCCAGCTCCCCAGCCGGTGGGCAGCAGGGGCAGAGCTGGATCACCCCACTGCCCCACCAGTGCCGTGCTCAGCTGAGACACCGGTGAACCTGAGTGTGGAAAACAGACCTCAGTAAACCCCAGCAATTCACTGGAAGACACTCCAGGGAATTTACAGACAATGCATGGCAAAAAAACTTATTTTCTTGCTAAGAGCAAAGCTTAACTATTCCTTCCCAGCATTTTGTCCCCTAAAGCATAACCATGCGTGGCTACGGACACTGATGCAAGTTAATCCAAAGCAGTTTGGAAAAATAAGGGAATAAATAAAAGGATAAGAGCGGTGATTTTTGATCGCTTTCTTTTAACATTTGTTTTGCAGATTCTTTTTCTTGTCAGTGCTTTTAAACTTTGTTACCTACGAAGAGGGCTTTATATAAGTGAACTCAAATTCAATAGGAGAGAAGAAGGGGGCACTGCACAGAGGAACTGGATATTACTGGATAGAGTTCAATAAATCAGGTCATCATCATTTTATAAAAGGTATTCTTACCTGCAATATTCAGAATTTAGATCTGTTTGCTTTGATTATTCGAAATTGGCCTCTGATCAAATACATTTTTGAAGCAATTTTTTCTTTTTTTTCTCTGCATAAGCAGCAAGATCTGGAGGTATAATCAAGGGCAGCCCCAGGTACTGCAAAGGGCGGTCACCTCTTGGGGACAGCACCATGGACACTGGTACTGGTAGGACTCTGGTGCCTACTTTGTCTCTTGTGGGAGGCAAACTTGCTCCGGCTGCCCTTGATGCAGTATCTGGAGCAGGGAGGTTGCTGGCTATTCCTAGGAGGGGCAGCTCCACCAAACAGCACCCACTGCCTGCACCATCCTTGTGTTAGTAAAAGGGCAGGAAGGACAATTCTCCTGGGCTTTGTCCCTTCCTGGGGTAGGAGTGATGCCATGATGCTTTTTTTGCTTTTTATATATAACCCCCTCTCTATACTCTTTTGTATAACTTTTATGTATTCTTAAGGGCCTTTTAGCCCACATACTCCTAATTCTTCAGGTTTGATAACCAGCATAGGCCCAGTATTCCATTAAGCCAGGAGACCAAACATCCTGGAAGGCTCAGACACCAAGGTCTTCTCTGGAACACATTTTGTAAACTAAGATAGGCCTGTCCAGGGGGGGAAGGTTCCTCGGGGAGGGGGGTTCACTCAGCCTCTCATTGGGGAATCTTTGATAGATATGCTAATTGGTAAAGCCTAGAATTTTATACCCAAACCATTGTGGGTGTGCATTTCAGGGGTGCTCACGGGGTGCATTTTGGTGTGCATTTGGATGTGCATTCGGATGTGCATTTGGATGTGCATTCCAGCGTGCTCCACCTGGACAGAGTGCACCAAGGATCCTTCAAATAAATACCAAGCTAAAATCCCTTTTTCCTCTCTAACCGTGTTTGGCTCTTGATTTTAAGACCAAGAAAAGGCATCAGGAGCAGCCACACTCAAAGCAGTGATGATGGTGACTGACAAAAACACTGCATTACCTGACACCAGAGGAGAGGAACTACACAAGAGAAGGAACAAAAGTTGTATTTTAGCTGGACAACACAGAAAATTGTCTGAAAGGTACTAGAATTTCATCTCACGTGGCATTACATCCTAATAAGACCAGTATAAGTTCAGACAGTCTGTCTGCAATCACTGATCATCTGACACATTTTTTGAAACTTAAATCTATGTTATTATTCACATTCTCCTCACATAGCAAGAAATTACTGCAGGTATCTCAGAGCACAAGAATCCAACCACAGAAGGGACAGAAGTGTTTCAGGGCCATGGTTTCAAGCAACAAATCTACCCAACAAAAATACAATGCTGAATGTTGATAGCTCTGCACTGGAGAGGTTTCTATTCTTTAGGGCTATGAGTAAAGCACTCGTTCCTTTTATATTAAGCAAGACTCCTTCTGTTTCCAATGAAAACCAATTGTTACCACAGTTGTATAACACAACCAAAGAATGCAGTCAGCCTTGCCTTTCTCCATTTACAAGTTATCTGTTGTGTTCAGCCCTGTTCCCAGACAAGGACGACAACACACCTTCAGGCAACAAATAAGGGAAGTGAATCAGGGAGCATTAACATTTATATCTACTTTACAAGAAAAGGGAAAGTAAAGGCAGAGACACACAGCGACTCTCCTGCTATCATCAGACTTTCCAAGGAAGGCAGCATGCTCCATTCCTGTCCTTTGTCTCAGATTTTGCCCAGAATCCCACGCTCTGCCCCTGTTTCCAGATCAGAGGTTCGAGCACAAGTGGGGATGAGGGAGCTGCACCCACAGAGAACACAGCTCAGGCCAGGGAGAAGCACAGAGAGGAAGAGGAGAGCTCTGTGGGCTGTTCCAGGTGATTGATGTGTTCTAAACAAAGTTTATAGAAATCCTAATGCTGGGTAGACACACAGGTGCTAAGAGCAGGCAAACAGGGAGATATCTTTCATGACTCATTTTCTGTCTGCATTACTGGCAAAGCTCTATTGTGTTTTCAAAGATGCAAAGCGTCCTCACGGATATGAGGGAGTGTATTCAGGGAAAAATAACAGATAAAAGATGACTTGTTTTTCAAATCTTAAAGATAGCAGAATGTCAAGATTGAACTTCTTTTTTTATACAGGGAAATCTAGCAAGAAGGCAAGGAATTGAAGACAGGAACCATATCCTACTTAGCTGGCGAAAGAAGTGAAACTTTTTTTTTTTGTATATTCTCTCCTTTTTATCCCAATACAAGGGTCACACTGACAATTCTGTGCTTGAAAAATCTCTTTCATTCTCGACTCCTCAGCTTATAGTCAAATCCTAAAGCAAGACCAGGCAAGGACTTAAAGAAATCCAACCCATATAATTTTTTTTCAAAGGATCAGAAACCCTAATTATTTTTCTATTGCAATGCAGACAAAACTGTTGAAAGGTGCAAAGGAAGGAATGAGAGAAGAAGAGGCAAAATGAACATAAGCACATTCCCCCTACCATTTGGAAAGCTGACTCTGCCCTGAGAAGTCAGGATACTGAAAGGAATGCCAGAAGATTGTTGGTTGGTTAGGTTTTACCACGACACTTCCAGAAACAGCCCCTCAAAGTGAGCATCTGCTAACAGATTGCAAAGTAGTGGTGGGTCAAGATGCCACAGCAGATCATAGCATTCATCCGGACTGAGGTGTTCCAACAAGAAGCCAAGCAAACTGCAACCTCCAATTGCTCCACACCATGTTTCTGAGACTTAACCCAATGGTTGTGCTTAAATTTGAATCCCTGTGTCACTTTTGCTTAGAACTCAACCACTGTACTTCATTTTCATTAACAAGTAGCTGCCTCTCAGTGTTTTCTCTGTATTTTGGTGACTAATTTATTTTGAATGTTCTCTCCAATCCAAGAATTCCACGGAAAAGTGTGCTTCTGCAAATTTCCTGTTGAGAGGTCCTCAAAGTCAAAAACTCTCTTGTCACAGCACCATCACTGAAGCTGCTCTACTGAATGTTTCGATGTCATTCTGTTTTGTGACACTGTATCACAGGTTTGGTCTTAACAGACAACAAACATCTTGAAATGATTCAAATTCCCACAAAACCTGCAGTTGTGAAGCACTCGGTTCTGAGGCCACGGCAGTACCAATAGGCAGTGGGTAACTGGAATTATCTCCCTAAGATGTTCACATGGAGTGCAGCAGCACCACTGCTGGCTGACACCCAGAGGTTCAGATCATTATCTCCCTCATCAAAGCCCACGTTTCGTCTGAAGGTAACAACACCCTTCAATTTTACATTCTGCTTAAAGATAGATTCTGGGCAGATACTGCCAGAAAACAAGATTAAGAAGCAGAAGGCCAAAGAGCGGAGTAAACAGCACCCTGCACCCTACAAACTAAACAGCAGCACAGGAATACTAAAGCAACGTTCTGTGCTTATTATCACAGCATCTGCAAAGAACAAATCCTGGCCTGGTCTAAACCAGAGAGGTTCAACATGGAGATACAGCAGAACTGAAATACAAATGATAAAGGTGACGGTTCAGATAAGACAATGAACAAATCGATCCCTGTTCAGAATTTCTCTATTTACAGCGTTTAAGATAAGTTGTGAGGATAACAGAGCAACGTGACCCAAGCAGTACCTTGCCCAGCAGTAATTTTTTTTCTCGCATTCACTCCTCGTTCCCAGAGCATAACAGCAACTTCTTCTCTAGAAGTTTAGAGTTTTCTTTGCAGCTGCAGAAATGAGGAGAAGAAAGATTTCACACCCTTTTCAGAAAAGAGAACAATTTTCTTTGTATTTCTCTTTTAGGAAAAATACAAGCATCCCCACACACATTGTAAATTGCATGTGTACTAAATAAAGAAACTGTTCAAGTGGTTCTTGTTATGAAAGCTGAATATAACAACCCCTTTCATTATAAATTTTAAATGCTGAAAGCCTCTGTAGCTAGAGGAGCTAAAATGCATTGTAAACCATTGAGACAACAAGAAGGGAGTCACAATATTTTGTATAAAATGCCACTCAGAAACAACTCCCCCCATCTTATGTAAGTAATGTACCAGGAAGGTAAAAAAAAAATACAAGAGAATGGGAATTTTAAAAAGAAGGAAAAAAATGGAAGTACTAATAAACAGCATGCTATCAAGATGACTGAATGGATTAGCAGCAGTAATCCTGAAGACTGGGAAAAGAAATTTATTCTTTTTCCTCACAAACTCTTCTCCTGCCGTTTCACTTGTCCATCTGATAAACTGATTTGCAGCGTTGCCTCATTTACCCAGAGTCTGCTGAAGTTCACTGTGTGGCCTCTATACAGAGTAATGCTCACAAAGAGCAGACACCAAAGGAGTGGTGCTGAGCAATTTCCCAGATAAATGACTTTTCATGGCTTCCAGGTAACAGCAACCTGTCACAACTCAGGCACCTTTGAGTAATAACCTTGAGCAACGTGAAGTTGCTGTAGCAGGGCAGGAACAGAGATTGGATACTAGGAAAAAATTCTTCACAGAAAAAGTTATCAAACACTGGAACAGGCTGCTCAGGAAAGTGGTTGATTCACTATCCCTGGAGGTATTTAAAAGATGTGTAGATGTGGTGTCTGGGGACACGGTTAGTGGTGGGCTGGACAGTAAAAGCTGGACTCAATGATCTAAAATGGTCTTTTCAGGGTAAATGATTCCGTGATTCTATGAAAATAGAAACAGCAGACTGCAAAGCGAAAGGCAACATGAGAAATGCATTGCTCAGAGTTTAGCTAGAATAACTGCAATATCATTTTCTGAGAGCAAAGGTAGCTAGCATCCCCATGGAATAAAGTGAGGTGATGAGTGTGAGGAAGAAAGAAAATTGGTATGGCAATTTCACCCTCAGGAGAACTAAGGCTGGTTGTAAAGATAAGTAAATGTATCTCCTGTGGAAAACATGGATTTTAATGTGCTTAAACCACTCAACATATACATATTTCTGGAATCTAGTAGCAACATGAATTCTAGCATCATGAGTTGGAGCTTTTAAGCTCATCTTTGGTATTTTTGCAGCAAGGGGCCAACAGAGGTCTGACTAGGACCAGAGTGATTGCTTTGTACAGAACATTTCCTCGTTGTCATTACAATTTTGCCCTTTTCAGAGTGCCAGCTCATTCTGCTGCAGAATGGTTGCTCAGCATCACACCTGCAGGAACACTTTGGGTGTGTTCCTGGAAGGGCAGATGCAGAATCTGGGAATGCCAAAAATGCTTCACTGTGGGGTATTTGCTGTTGTAGAGTAGCAGAGACGGACAGCCAAGTTCTGTGCAGTTTTTCTCAGGCATGTTTTAGGTGTGTTAGGAAGGCTGCTTTGCTTGTACTCAAGTTAATGCAAACAGGCATTTGTGGGAAGCCCAGCACAAATGATTTTGGGCAGGTTTCTTTCAATGCACACCCTTCTCTAGTAGAGCTGTGAATGCTTAATGGATTTCCATGCAAGGACCAGAGAAAAATGGTATTTGAGGGGTGTAAGACCACATGAACTTCATTCATACTGAAGTAGTTCCTCATAAAGTTGAAACAGTTCTCTCAAAACCGTGCTTCTTCCTCTGGAAAAGCATTCCTTATGGGAAAAAATCACCTTCACAATCGAGTTTGATTACTCTCCTGCAGATGCAGGAGTATCTGAGCCTCAGCTATGGCTTGGTACCTCTCATTATGGTTGATGAATTTAACAACAGCCGCTGTGTGAGCTGCAAATCTTCTTTATAGGTAGTTATCTATACTTTTATATTGTTAATTGTATCAAGGAAAGGGACATGAACACAGAATCAACGTTCTGTCACAGATTCAGCAGTCTGTTTCTACAGCAATACTCTGTTCCTATAATGTTAGATACATCACAAGCTTAGATATGTGTGGGCTTGCTCACACAGCTGTTAAGAAATGTCCCTCTGTGCTAGCCCACGGCAAAACTGATAGTGAGACACGGCTAGTTACTACAAGGTAGGAAGGGAGATCCAATATTATTTGTAAAGCTGTTACAAGTAAAGATGAAGTGGATAAGATCAACAACAGCTTCAACCCAGTAATCTGAGTGCTGCACCTCTTGTAAACAGGCAGGCAATTTGTGTCAGCAGGGCCCAGGGTGTTCGCATGGGGACTCAGGGAACCAGACATACACAAAAGCAAAACTGCCAAGACAAGTGCACATGAAGTCCAGCCTTAACACAGTGACTTTTCTTCTTACTCTTGACAAAAATCCCCATTCTCCAGCACAGAGACGAGATTAGAGATGCTCCTTTCTTCTTTAGTCTGAGGAAGAGGTTCCAGGGCATTGCAGCAAAATAATCCTGCAGTTGTACCTCCAGTTTTAGAAGGGATTTAAAAACAAAGTGCCAGTGAGAGGCACATCCATGCAAAGGCAGAGAGAAGGGATTTAAACAGAACCTGCTCGATTTTAAAGCACTGATTAGTTCAGCAACATGCAAGTCTAAACCTTGCATTCACTCCTGCAGAGTTTCAGGGGAAAATAGCCTAAGTATTTTCAAGAAACCATCGTTTAGGAGTTTAATGCCATTGGTTTCTCATCTCAAAGGCTCACTGGCACATGCATCATGCTGAGCTTCAAGCCTTGGTGTCTAAGTAGAAAAAGCTACCAAAGGACAGATTTGAATCCTTTGAGTATAGAATAATTTTCAATAGCAGCATTCAATCTCAAAATATATTATTAACAACTGAGCTAGGAGTAGATTTTGTTCCATAATTAAAGTGCATGAAGTGTTATACCCAACTGCCTCTTATGGAAACAGTGATGGAGCTAGACTTGACTGTTGGTGCAACTGCTCCAGCAATCACTACTCAGTATTTAAATTTAAATGGTGAGTCAAAAGTAACATTTGACTAACACTACCACTCACTCGTGTTACATGAGCACCTTTAGAAGCTATCTGTAGCTTCACTTACAACATCAACATCCCTGAGAGTTTTGTTTGGCACCAGAACCAGTCTGAACTGGAGTTTAATAGATCTGGCCTGAGAGGGCAAAGTGAGACTTGAGCTCGATCTGAAAGGAACTAACTTCGGGATTGCAAACTACATGTCATGTGTGCTAACAGCTCAGCATCTTCCAGGTCCTGATCACCTCCTCTTGACTTCCCATCAGGATACTGCCAAGGAAGTCTTCATAGAAATAGGCAAAGGAGGGGCCAAGGACGCCTCCCTTATGGATTCTAATTAAATAGGACTTGAATTCTGCATATTGGACCAAGACACCTCAATGAGACGCTATCTGGCTAAGAAATAGGAAGTCATTCTGCTTCTAACTCCAGATTAGTTTATTTCCAAGTTGCCCTCCTCCAGCTGCATGCCATCTCTCAGTCAGCAATAGTTACAGAGAAAGTGGATCCCAGCTGGCAAGACCAAGCTGACTCTTCAAGCAGAGGTTGAACAGGGTTCAGTGAAGACGTGGATCCTATTAGTAAAAGGATCTGTGTTTGCAAATTTAGAAACTATGGTCCAAATGAAAGGAAGTGCTCTTATGCAAATATTAAGGGTCCAAGCTATCATTTGGGGATAGCAGAACTTACCTGACACTCATCAAACTATGCAGCAGCAGTGTCCACAATCACACTGTTGATATTTGCCAGTTATTAGTTTGAATTCCTGTACAGCTCTTTCCCCCATTCTCCTAATCACTACAGAAACATCAAATTGCTGCAATGAGAGACATATGCTCCTTTTGCCTTTTAGGATACTTCTGTAACATTTCTGCCATCTTTGATTCAATTCATCTTAGGCATCTTCCACTTTCTGATTGCCCACTTTGAAACTGTGAGGTGTCAATACATAAGACCTAAATTAGCCTCTACTACTTGGTTCTATTATTAAGCTGCTTTTCACTTCTTTCCATATTTGTGGGCTCCCAAAGTGATGCTCAGCATAGTAATTGGATAGGCCCTACTGTTTTGATCATCATCCCATTGCACTTCATAGAACAGCTGCAGAAACAAACTTTTTCCTAAAAAATAAGTTGCAGGAGAGAGGGGAGCATTTGTCTCACTTACAGGTGCAAGCTCCTTTTTTAATTTTGACCGCCAAACTCAGTCCCTATGGAAGAAGCTAGGAATTCAGAACTAGGGTAAAAAATACCATGAAAAGGAGCTTGATGCTCCAGCTGGGACATGTGAAGAGTAAGATAAATTCTTGAATGTTCTATTCTCTCTCTCTAGGCTAGAAGACTAGAAAACACACATAAACACACTGTCAAATCTAAAGGAGCCAAGGTACATGAACTCTTCTGCTTTTCCTCTTGTGCACAAGATCCTTCACCTCAGATGGCAGAGCTGGGCTAAGGGAGCAGAAAAACTAGTTTTCTAGACAGAAAAACTTGCTCTTTGTCCAGAGAGAGAGGTCAAACATGAAGGGAAAAGTGATCTGTACAGCATTATCTGCCCATTGTTAGCTAAATATTTCAATGAAGACGCATTTATAGCATGTATCCAGGATCACTTCAGTCTTGTGAAGGTAATTGCCTCCCACAGTCAAGCCTCTTCCCCTCACACGCGTTTCTACTGATGTGACTACTCAAACACAAAGCACCACCTCTCTTTGCCACCCTCCTGCCTATCAATACTGGAACAAATGAGATCATAATATTCATCAAAACATCCCTCTGTAACACCAAAAGCTTTACAGAGCCAGCCCACCTTGTGGTTACACATAGGCTGGTGGAAACAGATAAAGAATTTGAATTTAATGGGTGTCAGTGTTACCTATGATGGCAGACAGGTAAGACGAAAACTACCACATTACACAGTTGTCTAAATCTTCACCTTTTTTTTGACTAGAAACCAGCTACAAGTTGGGGGTTTTTTATCTATCATTTCTCCCTTTCCACCCATGGCTACTTGTCCTGTTCCTGACTCTACAATCCCACTCATGCTGTCAGTGATCAATTTGGTGGTCTTCCCACTAAGCTTTTTTGTCTTATATCTGACACGGTCTTCCCCAGAATCTATCGTTTTATGGCTTGGAAAAAGCAGTGAGGTTCCAGCACGGCACACTTGGCCTATGGATTTTAAATAGTATCTCATCTCGCCACACAAAGGGAATTTTTTCTCCCCCAAGGGTCCTCAGAGATCACACCACCAACACTAAGACCAAAGCCAGCCAGTACACAAGCCCACAAGTATCACAGTCACTACCAGAAAACACAGTTTGAGACAACTTTTCCATTTACAGTGTTTGACTTGCATTCATTGCCATCAACAAGAGATGAAGGAAATTACCTTATCAGGCCTTTGTTGAAGAACTGGCAGATTCTCCTGCCTGCTTAACAAAAGCTAAACTGTGCTTGGTCTCCTTAGTAACCACAGCAAACAAAATGCTCAGAAAGGGGGGGGACAACCAACTAACACGGGAATCAGGTTCAGTTTATATCTACATTGTCAACACATTTTAATGCTAACCAAGTCGCAGCTGGGCAAGAGCAGCTGTAAATCTATATCCTGGTGCTGTACAGTTCCACTCTCCTGACTTTCCATCTTTCTTCTTGGAGCTTATTATCTGTTCAGGAGAACTTCCACAGAGCGTTAGAACCAATCTCTGCATCGCAGCTGGACATTTTCACCCACTTCCAAGCAAGCTTCCTAATCCAAGCCGTAACCAGGCCTTAGCCCTTCTCCTCCAGCTCCAACTCTTGATATGAAAAGCATCAGCCACATCTGCCAGAACAGCTTTCTTACCTGAGACAGACTGCTGCTGACCCTGATGTCTTAGGTTTTAACTTCCATATTTTCAAAGTCTGTACTGCTTAGAGTGTAACCCTGAAGTTCCTTGGAGCCTGTAATTCCTGCTCTCTCGTACCAGGTAGACATAACAAAGCCTCTCCGGGCTTTGCCTTCAAGGACAGCCAGGCTGTTTTTAGGCCCAAAATGTGTAAACCAAAGATTCTAAGGGGGGGCAAGCTGAGGGGAATTACATCGTTAAACTGGGGCTTTAATTGGAGAATTAACCCTGATATGCAAATGAACCAAACCTATAAAAGTGTGAAGAACTCGTGACCTGTCGTTCATCTTGGGGTCCATTTTTTGGAAGCAGCCTCTGGCTCCCCCAGGGTGTACCTTGAAGGCCCTTCAAATAAATACCTGTCTTTATTCCCTTACTCTTGTCTAGTCTGTGTTTCTAGGTGGCTGGAGGAGGCATCAACCCCACTCTTGACACTGCAAATCCAAGAAGGGGTCCAGCAGACCCACACTATAAGCATTGTTTACTAAAGGTTATATGTTCTGTACTTTACCCAGTGTAACAAAACCAAGGACAGCCAACAACGAGCAAATTAACGGCACAGAGCTGGGTGCAGAGCACTGCTTGTATGGACAGTGATTAATTAGGATAATTTACATACTCCATGGCCCGTGAGGCTAGAAACTCAACAGCTCCTTATGGGATTATGGTAAGACAGGTTTGAGATGTTCATCTGGCTACCCACAATAAGCAAAATACAGCGCTGCTTTCCTGTCTAGCGAAGGGCACGTCAGCAAATGAACCCTGAGCAGTCTGTACCCATGGTAAGAGGCATGCAAGCAACAGCACTTCCTGGATGCATCTGTCCCCCATCTTCAGATGAAGGCCTGTGCATTTCTTTTCCAGTGTAGTTCTTCCGGAAAAGAAGCTGAAATTCCAAACTGCAGCCCTTCATAAAGGGACCTGGAATCACCCAGTCGGGGCAAAAGCCATGCAACTTCTTTTCAGCCTATTCACACTTTGAGAAGTTATTTCTAAGGAAGCAAAATCAGATTTACAACTTTTAGCTTCCAGTACTTTCCTTCAAGTGGTGGGCTCTTATATCCCCTTTTGTTTCCACTTCTGCCATTGAAACATCTTTTCACAAGTCCGAGATAAACAAAGAAGCCAAGTCATATACAGAAGACAACATTTTTCAAAAAACACCCACACTCACATTCAAGCTCTATCCCTAACTAAAGGGAAATAAACTTAGAAAAGAGCAGTTTCCCAAAGTTACCAAGCATTGTTCTAGCTGAAGCTTCTCAGCATCACAATTACACCACATAGTCCCATACCAATACTACACAGGTCATTGGACCAAAGCTTTAGGAAAACACAGCATAGAAACACAAACTCTTCCTACAGCTTAAAAGAAACTAACTCCAAACTCTTGGTGTATCAGTCTGAGGGTTTTGTCTTGTTTCTAACTACTAGCTCAGTTTACATACCCTTCCCGACGACTGATGTTAGACTGACAGTTCAGCAAGGCAATACAAATGAAGTCACCACTTGTTCTAAGCAAAAAGAGAAAGTAATTGGGATCTCTTTGTAGATGTCATGGCTTAGAGATGAGCATTTCACTGTGTCTGATTCTAGTTAAAACCTCTGATTGTTCAATTAGCAGCAACATGTCAATCCGGTGACTTCACTAGGAAATCAACATTTTGATAGCTAACAACTGTGTTAAGAAGGACTTTAAATCCAGGTAGTTACTTTTGATCCTTCATCAGGGTAGTTAAAACAGGAGTAGAGAAGACAGGGGAAAATAAAAAAGAAAAAAACAAAACAAACACAAAACCAAATTGGAACCCTGTAACAAGTTATAAGTCCAACTTGAGTATTCTTCCAGGAAAGAAACCCAAGCTAATCAAAGATAAGTCAGTCCTGCTTACTTGCAAATGGGCCATATCACAGCTTTATATACCCTGGGGAAATCCTGCTGCCTTATTTTTCTGTTCCTCACTAAAAAAAATTGGTATAATAGTACCAATTTGACTCGTAAGCTTAGAGTAAAGATAAATATATTTCTAAATGTAGACAAGCTCTTCAACTTTGTCACAGACTTTAGGGCGAAATGATAAAGCTTTTGTTTGGAGCCAAGAGAACTAGAAGAAGGGTGGTAAAAAAAACCCAAAACACAATATAAGACGAGAGTCTAATGGCATCTCAAATGGCCAAACTTTAATCATCAAAACAAGCTGCTTCTTCCGCTCTGAAAGTGAGAGAACTCTTTTTTTTAAACTGTTTTTATTTAGAAATGAAGCAACAAAGATGAGGAGGAACAGACGGGAGAGATCTCAGCTCTGGCACTCAGAACATTCTTAACACTCTTTGTAAGTGACATCCTCCCATCATCCCTGTTGATTCAAATGATGATGCATGATGATATGACACAGAAGAACGCAGGGTTTAAGAAAGGACTGTACATCACACCTCAACAATCCACCAACCCAGGCAGCTGGAGTACAGTTATGAATTAATCAGCCCCATTAAGTTTCCCGAAGAGCATAATGACCCTCACTCCATTGTGCACAGACACTTCCACATGCCTCTGACTGCCCGATATTAACACACAAAACTAAAGGAGCACAGAAGTGTCTCTGCTGTTCCATGATCCAGAGCCTGCCATCCTGCAAGGGACACTAGGAGCTGGATGCAGTCCAGCACAGACAGCAAGTGCTATGCATGGAAACCTCAGCTGAGGAGCCTGGATACAGAGGGAACACCAGGAAATCTGAACTGCTTCAGTGTCACCACTGCATGCACAGCCATTTGCTCCCACCAAAACCTGGATGAAAGGCCAAAGAGGGGAACATGTAGGAAAGCATCTAATTTGCATGCTGAATGTCACTCATGTTCCTGGCCTCTGAAACACCTTCATTGTCCATGTTTTTCCCACATGTCTCTAATGAAAATCACCACAGACCCATGACAATTTCAAAGTGCACCTCTACCTGTCTCCATTCTGATACTCTCTGAACTGAAACACAGACACCTCCCTCTCCGAGGCCAAACCCGGTGCTCAAGTCACATTGTCAGTCCATGTGCATCCCTATTTGTGAAAAGGACCAGAACTTAGGGCAACCTTCCAGATTTTGGTCTGGATCAATGCCCAACTCACCCCAAATATGGAGCTCCTCCTCCCCCTCTGGTCCCACATCCGGAGCTTTTGGACAATAGACATTAATTCAGCAAGACATCCACAAAAAAGGGGAAGGTGTTTCCTGTATTCCCCGCAGTTACTCGCCTCCCAGGATGGGTTTCAGTGGCATTCCCTGCCCCCAGGCTCCTCTTGAAGGGTGAGGCACCGGATACAGATACCTCCTGCAGAGGTTCCTGCCCTCCCCATTCCCACCTCTGGTAGCCCCAAAACCCCACCATGGGTCACCACCGACGGCAGAGTGCATCAGGAGAGAGGGCACCATGCAAAAAGGGGGCGTGGGGAGGAGGCTGGGAAACGAGACATAAAGAGATTGATGGACCTAACCCAAAACACACAGGGCACCTGCAGCAGAACTGAAGGCAACACCGGAATTCCCACAACTCGCTTCCTTCTGAGGGACCAAACAGCACCCACTGTGGCAAGTATGGGTCAGGAACCCAAAGGACGGTGATGGGAGCCACTCTCCCCAGTCATCAATAAACCTGTTAATGATCAGAGCACTGTGCAGCAAAATACATTCAGAGACATTTTGGCAAAAACAGAGCACCTTTTACATGGGTCTTTCAAAATCTGGCATCAAACTTAGCAAAAAGCAATCGTCATTGTTACATACAACATTATGTATATGTTCAAGAGGCATATAAAGTTAGAGAGAGAGATTTTTAGGGGATGCTTCAATGCTTCTCGATAATTATTTTACTATCAGTTAGAAAAGTTCTCATTTACTTTCAAAACAAATAAAAATATGCTTCTGATCCATATTTGAATTGATAAAATTCAAAAAAATTTGAAATCTGAGTGGTTCTGGGCAAAAGAGTCAACACCTCTGTGAAAAAGAAAAACAGCCTAGGTCTGAAGTCCTGTTTCCTATCTCCTGCCTGATTCCCTGACAAATCACTTCAAAGAACGGAAGCTTAATTTCTGCTCAAAGTCATGCCTATTCCTGAAGGAATGCCTTTATTCCCATTGCCCATTAGAAAAGTCAGAACATACTGCACTGGATAAAAATGATCTATATTTGCAGCTTAAGAAAACAGTTTTTGAAATAGATCTAAATTAGGTTTAACCATCTCTCATGCATCCCAGCCTGAAGGAGCACCCTAGAAACAACCTTTAGCATTTTGCAAACATTTGCAACAAATTATGGGTTCTTATAACAATCATACACAGCTCCATGCTTTACAGAAAGAGACCAAAACCAGCCTCAAGAGTAAGCCTCAGCCTTTAATTTAAACCAGTGCCATACAAATTCTCAAATATACATTGCAAAAGCTTCCCAAAACACTGCTCTGATTAACGGCTCCAAAATCTTGCAAAAGCTCAGCTGTCAAGCATTAAAATGTAGGCTGAGAAAAAGCTCATGTAGAGAGCAGCTAAATAAAAATCCTTTGAAGCAGCTTTTCCCTGTACCTTAAGCGATGGCAGCCCCACACAGCAGCCCACAGGAGAACTCCCAAGAGCCTTAAGGCTTGCTCTGTGCTGGCTCCAGGGCTCCCATACCTGCTTCCAGCCAGTTAACCAGGCCCTGTGACAGGCCGGGCTACCCATCCACCCCATCTCTGACCCCTCAGCCAGCCTTCCATGGCTCACCCACTCGCGTCGCCGGGCACTGCCTACAAGCTCCCCTGTTACCTGAGCTTCTTTCAGCCTTCAAGCGCTCTTATATTTCCCTTGACCCTAAGCAGGAGACAGAAAGAAGTGGGCACAGAAGAAGCATTATCCTTTCCAGGTTCCTCTTGCTTTTATTCTCCCATCATCTTGGCTCAGCAGTAGTCCAAGCAGTACTGCAGCCCATCTGCTCCGGGTGACACCGCGTGGACAAGATGATGTCCAGAGGGTTCTTCCAGCCTTAACCCTTCTGTGATTCACATTAGCTGTGCTTAAGAGAGAGAGATTTATCATGGAAAGCTCAGCCATAACCTGTCTCTAGCGAGCAGAGACCGAGTAATAAAGCGACACGGATGATTCAATACGAGAATCAATCAACCTATTTTATTTACAGAACTCGCTCATTTATACCTTAGCACATAGACTGACATTAAGGTTATTGGTTCACTGACCAGCCACCCCCCAGAGGGATTGGCTGAATCCAATACACCTACTTCAGATAATTTTCCCTTTGTTATGAAAAACAATATCACAGTTTACACATTCTTCCAACTGTTTTCCTTCAGTGTCCGTGAGAAAGCAAGGCTTTCACACAGACACTGTTAGAAACTGAGAAATCTCTCTGCAGCCAGGCTTTCAGCATTCACAATAACCCCTGTGAAGATGTATTGACAGGGAGCCCTTTAGCAAGAGACTCTGGAAGATGCAACATCTGCTCAGGATGAACCTGGGTCTTAAGGCAAAATATCACCTGAAAAGATTGTTCCTAGCTGAGAAAATAAGGGGTCGAGATTTGTGGTTATTTTTTATTATTGCTGTTCTCACCCTATTCAGCATTTAAGTATTTAACACTCACTGTTTAACAATCCCTGGGTAATTTTTAGTGAAACAAATTCGTGGCCACAGCCTCTGTGATGCATTTTCAATTTTCTTTATGAAGGGGTGAGGAAGGTGTTACCAAACTGTTCTATTTGTCTTTAATGTAAGAACTGCATTGGCTTAGAGCCTTCAAAAGCAGAATGACAGAAGAGAGTAAACACAATAGATTACTGGCATTGACTACTACATATTCCAATGGTTTAAATGACAGCAGAATTTCTTTTACTCATAGAAATTGAGAATACAAGAAACATCAAGGAAGTAAAAAGAGCTTTATTTTTTGCTGAGGCTGGAGTTTCCTTCCATGGGCTTAATGGTGGATTTCAGCATCACAGGCTTTCTAGTTCCCTGTGTGTTGGAAAGCAGAAAAGAAAAAGAAGACAGCAGGATGATTTTAGCATGTAATACATTGGGAAAGGAATGTCCCTTCAGTGAACCAGCTACTATGTCCCAGGAGACTGAAGCCTGTTCGTACTCTGCAAAACTATTCCTACAACAGACAAAACTACCCCCGAGTTTCCCTGGGTCTGATGGCTGATTTACTGCCAAATATCCCTCATGTCTCACAAATTCTGATCTGTCCATGCTGCCTGAAAAATCACAGCCCTTCTAATTTCCTATGGAAAGGAGGGATTAAGGCCTTTATCTCCCACAGCAAAGTACCATGTGGGACAGCACTCTCCTGGCTACTTTACAAATCATACTGGAAATCCAGCATCTGTGTGAAGGGCAGAAGTGTGGAAGAGAAGAAATGAGGAGCCAGAGGCCTCCTGGAGACACAGGTTTTGATACTCCTATAAAGAAAAGCCCAGGGGCTTGTTCAATGTTTTATCAGAACACTGAACCTGCAGCTGCTTGATCATTGTCCTGCTGTGTCTTATGATTTTATTTGGAGGATTTGGGTAGTTATAAAGGTGAAGGAAAAAAACCCCTGCTGTTGTATCTGATCTTCCCCCAGGCATAAAAAAATACCCAAACAACAATCCTTGGATCTGAGTCTTCTGGAAGTTTGGGAAAAGCTAAACTCCAAGTTCTGGACAGTCCTCACCTACATCTTGCATTAGATTGGATTCTCAGGGGTCTGGGTTATCATGACATCACATAGATATTGAATTAAAAACTGCTGGGTTTGAAAAATTTGATAGTGATGGCAACATAATGATTTTTTTTTCCTTGTGCTTCAGGGAAAAAAATACATTCTGACAAAAGCAGGCTTCTATCCAAAGGCATCTCAAGATTCCACTAAATTATGGGCTTTGGTTTATGAAACAGAAGAGTGTGTTTTTAAATGGCAAAAATTTTTGCTTCCACAATATGTCACAAAACCAGAATATTTGTTATACAACTAAAGGCTTTTGCTGAATTGTTTGGAAATGACTGGTATGTCTAACTCTCTGAAAGAGGATGCTGATAAACTTATTGAGTTATAACCCTTCTGACACACAGAAAACTGGCCTTTTAAATGAAAATTCTGATAAATTTCAGCAGTAAGTGTACTGTGCACTATGGTTTTGTCATTAGACAAAGGCTGAGATGACACAGCTGCTACAACGTTGTTGAACAATCCAACTAGAAATACGAAAAGGGACAAAGTTTGCCATCAGATCTGAAATTAACGATAAACACATCTTTTGCCAGTGAGTTATTTAAAACACACCTGGTGGTGCTAATTTTTGAAGATATGCTAGTAATTGTTTTAAATTCTGGCCTTTGGGGATGGGGCTAAAACAACAGCAGAGCTTCTGTTACCCAGTCCGCTCTGCTGTTCATGCACGTGGCAACCTGTGATTTACAAAGAACTCTTTGTAAATCTCTGACATCCTCCACCCTCTGTGTTTAGGAAGACAGTGCTTCCAAACAGTCCTGGTCAATATTCAAGCTGTGAGGCTTCCTTTTATTCGTGGCTTTTTGCATGTCTCTTCCAGTGTTTCCAGGGGCTTTTCTTAATTAACCCAATCCCAGCAGTGAGCACTAGCATGTGTTTTCTTGGTGTGATTCATGCCTGGCTGGTTTTGCAGATGACATTAAGACTGGAAATACAGACCATAATACTGAAGCCAACTGCAAAGCAGGCAGGTGCCATTAAAGTGGTGGGAGCATGAGTCAATAAACAGGGGTGGGACACTTCTGGCTGCAACATCCCCCCAGGAGGGAATAAAAATAAACAGCTCACAATAGATGAGAGATAAAAGCAAGTAAATGCACTGAATTATTTAAAGGGAATAGTTTTCCTATCTGATTTCCTTCTAACTATCCTAAGTTTTGAAGCTGTTCTTTCCCAGAGCTTATGGACTCTTGTTACTGTAATGCAGAGGGTAAAGAGGAGAGGTTCTTCTTTTTGAAACAATGAACTGCTCTTTTCTCTTGCACCCTGCAAGACAGGGCTTAGGGTGCAAATCAGAGCTCACAGGTGTTTTCTGGGTCAAATGCTGGCTTTCAGTCTCATTCACGCTGTAGAAAAGGTTACATTTCACTCCCTTGCACTAATGGACTGGTATTGCGTTAAGGAGGTATACAGGTGTTAAGGTTATAAGCATGAGAAGAGCATGAAACAGCAGCATCTGCTATCTATTTCTGGGTCTGATTACCACCCACTACCATGTTCTTTTTGCCTTCTTTTACAAAGAGTTTGTACCTGATGAAGGGGCAGTGGGGTCAGCAGATGGCTCGTGGAGATGTTCCGCCACAAGACGTATGGCACGTCCCGAAGCCTCTAAATGTTCAAAGTTCTACTGTTTTAATTATAAAGCTGTTTTAATAATTATTTTAGAACTCTGTGGAAGCTCAGCCCTAAAGCAAGGCTCTCTCTTTTGGTTTTGGCATGCACAGAGCGGCCACATTCCAAAGAGTTGCTTGGCATTCATGTGTGCATCAAAGTGGGGAAATAAACGTCAATCCTACAGATGTGCAACACCAGCAGTCAGCAACTGAGGTAAGCAAGAAAAACTAAGCAAAACCCTTGGACCTTTGTAAGAATGCAGAGAGAAGCACATTTTCTCTGCTGGCTTTGGGGTATACGCTATTCCGTATTTTAGACAGTTTTGCATTGCTGGAAATGCCCACCTGGCTTAACCAGGGTTGAAGGCTGCAGGTAGATGAAGACCCTTAGATACTATCAACCCAATGCATCAAAGCCTATCCTTTTTTATTTACTGGGAGAAAGTTACCTGTGAAAAATAAACATCTTTTGGTCAGAATTTTTCCCTCAGCAACATATATTTGTAATTTAATAAAAATATATTTCCACACTATTTTTTCCCCCTGGGGTAAGAAGGGGAATATTTTTTCAGCATTCTTAAAATGGAAGCAAATGGCCTGGCTATGAAGTTTTCTGCAGCAAATGCTTTAGTCTTACTAGTTGGAGTATCTTGATACTTATTTTACATAACGACGATAGGATAAAAGGAAATGTCTCAACATTATTAATTTATCCAAAATTATTGTAGTATCTTATTGTGTGATACTTTCGTATTTTTAAATTTAAGCAAAACATTAAGATACTCTTAATATTTTGCTTAAATTTAGAATTTAAAAAATGGAAAGTTGAAATTTTTTTCTGCCTATTGGAAAATTTAAGCTACCTGTACTTTGGGTGATTTATATGAAGTGATTTTGTCAAGGCATAGTGTTGCATTTCATGAGAACTATTGTGACTGTCAAATACTGTGATATTTTACTTCTGTCTACTTTAATTAATCTATGTTTAAACAAAAAATGAGAAAAATTTTATTTTCCAGAAATCTGCTCCATTCCAAGAGTAAGTTTAATGGCAACAGGATGAGGACTTGACCATAATGCACATCTCAAAAAACCCCAGGAGCTGAAGGCTGTACGTAGCAAAGCACCCACATTCATTCTTTGAAGGCCTCCTGTGATAACATTTCAGATATGACACACACTTGTCTGCACCAGCACAGCAAACATGTTTTCACAGAACGAGTTATTACTGTGAATGTTACGAAGTCTTCGCTTTTGGTAGCTCAGAAGGATGCACAGTTCATCTCTGTCTTCAAGCGAGTCCTGCACAGGCAATATCCAGATCCCAACTCATGGCCATGAGAATTTTACAGCTACCTAGACCCCTTAGTTAAAAGACAGAGTAAACAAGGTTCATAAATCCTTACTTATGCTCATTTTGATTTTTGGCCCCCTCACCTACTTTCATCTTTTTTTTGTGATAGCTTTATTATGTGCTTCCCCCCATGGAGTTCCTTAACTCATTTAAAACATGCTTTTCTTCATACATCACAAATATTTAAACGATTTGCCATATCAGATTCCTTAATAAACAATCCATCACCAGTGCTCAGTGTTACTTTGATAGGTGAATTTCAAATAAACCACAATATGAAAACTTACAAGTAAAATTAATCTCGTGTAGACTTCCTCCCAGTCCCAGCTGCAGCTACAAAGCTGGATTTGTTCTCCTGTGAGGAACCACATCAAGCCATAAATCTGCAACACTCCCAGGTGGGTCACAGGGGAACAGAAGCAGTTAGTTGACATAAGCACAAGGCTTCCATTAGCTTCAGTCCCATGACTCAGAGATGCCATCTTCAAGGAGATATCTCTGACAACTTTTTCTGAGCTGTAGCAAGACACAAAGGAAAACTGAATATAGAAGTAAAAGGTTTCCAAATAGAAGTGAGGGGAACATGCTCGAGTGCTTTTTCAAAAAGCAGGACAGGCAAAAACAAAAAATGACCTTTTCAGTGTATCCCCTACAGATGCCAGATTTTTCTTCTCTGCGTTCTCCTTATATGCTATAGTCAGGCCTGAAGAATGAGGCAAGATGGATTATATAAGAACTTTTTGGTGTTAACTCCTCATGCCTCTTTGTCTCCAGCATGCAACAAACCCAGAGATAACAGAGCACCAGGGGGAGATTAAATAGCCATCAGTCTGGGAAAATGCACCTAAAACACAAAGGGATGATGAAACATTGGAATTGTCAACGCAGATTCAGGGTTTGGTGCTCAGGCAACAGAGCTGGGGAGCAGCAGGGGTCATGCCTCACGCAGGTCACTGTTCTCCAAGGAGTTCCAGGCAAACGGGCTGCTCTGTGGGGAATCTTGCTGGATCAGAAGGGCTACAGGCACATGCAAAGACCTGACCCCATGGACCTCATTGTAAGAGGGAGCTCTTGGAGACACTGTTTTGTTACAGGCACCCTCTGTGCAAAAGCCTTGAATTCCAAGAGCCCCAACTCCCAGGCAGAAGCGGCCCAGCTGAAGGGATTCCAGAGAAAATAACAGTGACCATATACTTACATATAAAGTATGTAGTGGCAAAAATAAAAGTAAGTAAAATCCAAGAACAGGTTGCCAGAGGTGTGCACTGCCACATCTTCACAGAGCCAAGAGAGGCGAGGGAAGCCATGCAAGATAAATCTCTCTCCTGACAGAATAGCAAAGGACTTCAAAGCAGCACTGGCAACACACAGAGTGGGTACAAAAGGGGCTGAGAAATAAAGGTTGAAAGTGGTACAAAAGATTGAAAGTTAAAAAGGGGAGAATGTGCTGAACAACAATGAAACCCTGGGAAAAACAGTCAAATTTAGGTCTTTGAATGATGTGGATGAAGAATTATCTTACAAAGCCCTGTACCACAAACTAGATGAAAAAGAAGGTTCCATCTCTGTGTTTTCTCTGGATCCCTCAGGATTCCTCTGGGTTTGGGAAATAAAGTTGATCTGTGACAGATATGAAAAAAAGAAAGCACAGACAATCTTCCTCATAGTCACAACAAAGAGCCATTAGACAGGAGGACCTGCTACACATCATGGTCTCTATTCAGTGTGAGGAACTGTTAGTAGGTTTGTGGGTTTTATTGTGTTGTGTGGAGTTTTTGTTGTTTTGGTTTTTTAAAAGGTGAATTTTTACCAAAAAAAAAAAAAAAACCCAGTGTATTTTAATAGCCAAAGAGAAATTAGTAAATAAATTTAAATAAGGTTAAATACAGAATTGGGCTTGATAGATTCCACAAAAATCAAACTGATGTGACCTTCCTTTGAAAAGGAAAAAGTGTTTAATGGCTTTATAGACTTGAACAAATTAGAAGTGTACTGAGTTATGCCTCTCTTGAACCAGCACTTCCCTTCTCTCACCCCTTGCTAACTAATGGCAAAACATTTAAAACCATGGTAAACTGAGACACTTTTGAGCAGAGTGTTGTCATTCCTGCAAAAGGCAACAATAAATTTGAATTCTCTTTAAACAAGTGATAACAGAGCCACTAACACAAAGGATAAAAACATCTGCAAATGTCTTTGTGTACCTCAATGCCTTTCCAAGAAGTGTCCAGGCCAGACTGAAGAGTGATAACATCCATTTAGAGCCAGGTCAAACTGCTGAGCACACATCCCAGACCCAACCAGGGTCTGGGAACCTGACAGGAAGCTGAGGGAAGGCAGCTTCGAGCTTGGGTGCTGGACCATTGTTACATTTCATCCTGGCTCACAAAAACATCGAGTACCCAAGTATCTACTTTGCCAGGCTCTTAATCCCCACGTAAAATAACGAAGGCAACTGTGCAACAGCTACAACCAATGAATTCAACCAGCCACGGGCAGCTGAGAGCTTGAATGGTGGGAAATATCCAAGGGGAACTGATTGGTGCCAACACAACTCTTTACAGTTGGAAAGGTCTCTATATTAATTTTGGGATTTCAGAAACAAAAAAGCCATGGGATGGTTGAACCAGAAGCTGATGCAGTGTATCCTGGAAAGGACATTTAATGGTATTTACATGGTCAGCAGGTGCATATATAGAACAATTTAGCTAAAAGCCATAAAGACTCCTAAACAGCAGATAAAGATTTTTCTGAGAGTATCAAATTGAAATTTCACCTTGCTTGTCTACTGCTTTTTCCAAGGGGAAAAAAAACCCCAAAAACTAAAAATAATTACCCTAATGATATTTTTGTCTCTTCAGCTACGATCCATCATCATGCACACACTCTTCCCTCCTCCCCATTCCATGTTTCCTCTAGGGCTTAAGCATCTGAAATGCTTTCATAAATTCATCTCTAGTCAGTGATAGTTACTTGAGGAGTTCATGGTTTAGAAATAACCACCAAAATCCATTTTTTGATGACCAATTAATTTTTTAAATTTTTTTTTAAAAAATTTAACTTTAAAATTTTTTTAAAATTTTTTTTTTGGAGGTACATCTAATTCATCCTTTTGCTTAGGAGAGTCAAAAAAGTCCAAATGTCTTTCTTGAAATCATAACTATATTCCCCAAAATAAAATATACACGAAATATATTCTAGAGCACCAAAGATGCTTTCCTGTGACATGTAATAATGTGAAGGGTTGGGGTACCAAGTACTGGTTTGGAGATGAGAATTCTGAGAGACTTTCATCTTCTCCTAGTTTGGCTACCTCATTTCTACTTTACTTTTTCATTTTTCTCACTTGTAAGAGGAGAAAACACAGTCCCAGCCTCAGGGCTGATGTGAGTAGGAATGTTAATAGGGTTCAGCCTAACTACAGAGGTAAAGCCCGACTTTGTAGGGCATGCTGAGGATGTCAGGCACCAGTTTTACGTTCAGGACAAATGTATTCATACCTGCAACCACTAACTTGGACTGTCCTGAGCCATTTGCCCCAATGAACATTTCACAAATTGATTTAATTACACAGCTATTGCCTCATGCCTTCAAGACAGAGGTAAGCAGAAATCCACTGAAAAATACCCGGTGGTAGTGGGGGGTTTGGAGGGGAAGCTCACTGGTTGGCATTAGGAGATGCATCATTAAATTAGAGCCCTTAGCAATGCATGAGAAGCATTTCAGTACACTGGGCAGATTTAGAAACCATTTTGCTGCATTTGAAACTTAATCTGCACATCTGCTTTGTTCTCCACGTTAGCTGTGAGACAAAGCGTTGGGATAGTGATTACAGACAGCTGGGGCCAAAGGCAGGTTCTGCAGCCTGTAGGTATCATAAAACCACATACCATGCCTGCTCCTTGCCCTCTGGTAAGCTCATCCTGCACTCGGTGATGCAGTTTCCAGATGTCATTACCCCCAGTCTGGTTGTTATTCCCTCTGCTTCCCCACCCTGGCCCCGCCTGAATGGTTCTTTTTTAAACATTGTCAGAGGATTTTCTTCCAAAGGATGAACACCCCACAGGCTCCCTGTAGCTGCTGCTACAGAGCAGTTGTTTTCCCAGAGATGTTTAATAGCATAGAAACACATGAATCTTCACCCTGTACAGCACTGGCCTGGTCGTTTCACTCTGTAGTGTCAATTCAGCTTCATTCACACCACTCACCTCTGCAGCAATGGGCGGTGGGGTGGGAGGCATCTGTGGCAGTGCAGCACAGAAACCCACCCTGTTCCTCTGAGGGAAAGGTCAGTTTTCCATCTTGCAGGGGCTTCTGAGAGCAGCAGCAAAGTTAAAACAAAATCCTGTGTGGGAACAAGAAAGCTCAGTGAAAATGTACCTTTGAGTGGAATTTGGGGTGGCCATCCATAAGCAGGGTCAGACACACAACTACAGCAATCCACACACCTGTGGGCAGCTCACAGACTTATCACCTATCAAACGGTGACATTCCATCTCTCCTCACACTTCTTTTAACTGGCAATTCTCACTCTCAGAGGGGCACAGCCAAAAAGTTGCTTCGGGTCCTATGGCTGTGTTGAAAAGCCAGGTTTCCATATTACCAGAATAACTTTCTAAACACTTGGGACATACCCAAGTCAAAGAAGGCTGATGGCCTTATTCACCTCACCCCTGTGGAATTCTGAAGTCTACTGAGGTTATTTATAGACAAATATTCATTTTTTTATTAATCAGCATTTTTGCAGTCCAAGAGTTCTCTGGTAGTAGCCCAAATTCCAAAACCCTAAGATCCATACTCACAGTTACATTTCTTGACAAACACAGCCATGTAATTATGTGGTGGCAGTTATCCCAAAGTATTTTAAGTACCAGGAAATGTGGGAACAACCTAAAATAAATAGCATATTACAGACTAATAATAGTAATATGAATCACACGGTACATTTTTCATGTTAGCAACATGTAGATGGATCCAGTTTAAAGTTTAGCTGAGGCTGCTGCAATCTCCCCATTTTAACTGATCTGGAGTGACACCAAGAACAATATGTCCTGACTGTAAGTCAAGGTGACACAACTTATGTCAAGCCTTAGATGTTATTTCTGTCAGTGATTCTCCTTTTCTGCTTTTCATCTCCTGCCCTTTTGGATCCTAGGGGTTTGTTTTGGCCAAAAAAAGTTGTCTTTTCCCACAGCTTGCACTGCTTGGGTGGGGACTGCAGCGTCCTGGCCAAGTGGCCTGAACTCCAGGGGTTTGCTCCAAGTGCACCAACGTTTTCCAAGGGGACATCACCTCACCGTGAAGCTCTTTCCAGAAGCAGAAGATAAAGGATTCTCACACAACTTCTTCAGCTTCTAAACATGGTTTGAAACAAGCTGATTTCATTCCAGAAGCCAAACTATCTTGATTTAGAATATTCTCAGCAATTTTACATTCAGTCCCTCATTTTTTAAATTAAGCTCGTTAGAAAACAAGGCAACTTAAAATATCAGTAACTGTATTTGGAGTTGGTGGATGAACAAATACTTCAGGAAAACAGGAAATGGTCCTAACAGGTCCAAAGAACCTTTGTCTTTGCACCATGGCTGGAAATATGACACAGAACCATATTCTTTAAAGGTTAAAAAAAGGTTAAAATCTTGCAAAATGCTCTTCCACACTTTTGGTTATGGTTTGCGTATTCTAATACTCACCTGCTTCCTTTCTTAATGCACAGCAGAGAGCACTGCTGGACAGGGATTGATGTCCCTCTGCTCCACCTTCCATGCTTCCCTACACGTTCTGTAGGCCAAAGCCAAACCCTGGCAGCCCTTAGAGGTACAATCTTTTAAACATTTTGAAAATCAGAACACCAACAAAAGATAACCGAGGGACACTTGAATCATGAGCCGAGGAGGTGAAAGAAATCTTCAGCTAATTCACCTCACTGGCATATCTGACACCAACCATAATATATCTTAAGTGATGCTCAAGAAAAAAGTCAGATCCTTGAAATTACAGACCTTTTAAAAAGTTTCCCCTACAGTTTTTAGGGTACCTACAATTCAGCCTTAATGTTGACCTTGTTCATGTCCTTGGTCTCCATTACTACAAGGACTTGGTTTTCTTTCACCTAATTACTCATAAATAGACACAAGAAGCTGAAGAAAAACATCAGCTATCAGAAGACTGGAAGAAAAATACAATAATTGTCTATTTTATTCTCTCTTCCTCTTGTTGCTGGGATAATGTTTTATTAGTAACCTTTTACCAGCAGAGAGATTAAAATGAAGAGTTTGTGGTAGGATCTCAGCTGTAGAAGAAAGGGAGAGTGATGTCAGTCAAAGCAGGAGCTTCTGCATGTTTCAAACTGCTCAGAGACATCCAAAAGGAGTGGAGGAGCTTCCTCTGACACCAAGGAACACAATCCACGCTGGAAGACTTGTAACAGGTCCTGTTGCTCCTGCCAACATGAGGGGAGCTGATGAATGAGCTGGAGCTCAGCAGTACCCAGGATTTATTTTCTAGCATTGTAATATGTCAGATAAAAAAGACAGGCAGGCTCTTGTGCCTATTGCAGTGCCAAGTGTCACAGGCAAGCTGAGAATTCAAGGTCAGACTAAGCTTTTCAGGAGATAAAGACTTCTCTCCCTCAACTTGTATGGAGTGTAAGAGTGGAGTTGATCCAGAGCTGCTCGGGCTGCCTTAGGACTGCAAAACCTCCCACATCTGGTGTTGTGACACCCTTAATGAGTCTAACAGGCTGCTTCACAAAACCTCCAGCACATAATCAGACTCCTCAGTAAAACACAAACTCACCAAGTACTCACAGAATCTGTGACAGCTCTGCATTTTTCCTTCCTCCAGTATTAGGACAACTATTTTTTTCTATACTCTTTACTTTTCTCTGACTGAAACAGAGGCCCAGATGGACATTGAAAGTCCTTTGAACTGGGAGGTGGGGGCAGGGGGGAATTTAATTCTTAAGAAAGTGTTAAAAATAGTACAGAGATATTTTATATGCTCCTTGAGGTTCCACAGGACATTTGTACAAGATAAAGATACAGGAAAGCAAGCTAAATTTGCTTAGATGTTTATTCTCATTAGTGAACATAGTGGGATAAAAAACACATCACAAAAATATGAACATCATAAAATGGGAAATCTAAAGTACATAGGAAGAACACCTTAACTGTTGACTTTCGAATTTTACCTGATTTGCTGGGTCTATTTCCAACATGAACAGCTCTGAGTTACTTATACAAGGCAGTCATACATTATTCAAGTATCCCTTGTTATACTTTTTACTGCTTTGTCAAACCTAAAGCATGAAAATCTTTATGCTCCAGGTGTGACCTGCATTTTTACTTTCCACAGCTGAGCGTAGTGTCACAGGCACATATTTCTCCAGAACCAAAAGAAGGAGCTAGTAACACCTGCAGCTCTTCATGGAGCAAATCAAAACACAGAAGAGCACAGATGGAGATGCTTCTCTGTATATACATGGCACTAAACAAACTTGAGCCTGTTTTGGTTTGCTCAGTGCTCTTGAAATAAAAAGCAGCTCTAAATTCAGATCTCAAGTTACAGACAGGCATTCAAAGATGCTCAGACTGTGATGAAGTTTAACCTTTCGCAGGGAAGGTAACATGGGAAATAGGGTTTCTTGAAAGAAAGGAAGTCATGAATGCTGAATTAAAGATCTGAGCTGGGGAGAACAAGAAAGGAACCTTAAACACCAGCATCAGGATGGAATGCCAGCCTGGATTACACATCCAGAGTACCTGAAATGCTGCACAGTATCAGAGACATGGGGAAAGAAGTAAACCAAAGGGTTGGGGGGATGAGCCCTGCTGCAATCTGAGCGTGGAGAAACTGGAAAATAGGATCCCAGGAAGGGATGGGATCATTTTGAACATTACAAAGAACCTAACTAGAACAAACTAGTTACTGCAGGTAACTGTCTGGTAAGAATGAATATCTCACTATGTTTTTGGAAGGATTTAGCCCTTTGCCAAGTGAGATGCACGCAGATGCAGGAAGGGAATTCCTTTTGATGATGTAGTTTGATGATCAAACTACAGCTGAGTAGACTTCGTTAGCTAGACCCCACCTGAAGAGCTGAAAGGAACCAGCTTGCACAGGTTTTTATCTACAGGACAGGACTCAGCCATCTACCTTAAGGTGAGGTGAATCACCGTGGGGGAGTGAGTTCTCATGGCTCTTTTGCCTGCCAGAGCAGGATGTGTGAGCGGGTGAGGCACGTGATGGAGATGTCTCAAAGCAGGGAGGGGGACTTGCACCATCATGTCCCATTAATCCCTGCAGTAATTGAGTGGCACCAGCAGCATGAGAAGCCAGGGTGTGCAGGACCTTTTGTTTTCCTTTCCAGGGACAGGAGCCAGCTCCCACCCCAGTCAGTGTAGCTGTCAGCTGCAGAAACCCAGAATTATAGCTGGCTTAAAATAACCCCCCTCCTCTCAGGAGCTGGTGGAGCACCATTCCCCACTCAAAAGCTGTTCACCAGCTTTGGGAAAAGAGCAAAGCCTATTTGCATGAACTTTGAGAATGCAGTTTATATAATGCTTTAGCAGCCTTTTTGAGAGAAAGGACAGCAGTTGTGGAAGTTCTGGAAGCGTTTTGCAGCATGTATCAGATTGGGAACAAGCATAAGGGGAAGCTCCTCTTCCAAGAAAGCTCTCCTTCCTTTCTGCCACGATAACCATGTTGGGGGAAATCAACCTAGAAATGCGTGATATAGCTCCCACAGGTGGGGATATTCAGATCTGAGATGATGACTGGCAGTTGCAGAGCTGAAGTACACCCACAAAATCAGAAAGAAGGTTCATGCAGCAGCATCTATCCCTTTGGTTTATTCTGATCCAGGCTGCTGGCTGGGGATACCTTTAATTTATAATCCTCATTGTAGATTGCAAGAAAAAAAAATAAATAAAAAAGAAACAAAAAGAGAAAAGGCAATCTTCCCCCATGGAAGCATAGAAGCAAATCAACCCATCACTTAAAGCCTTTCTTCACAACTTACTGCAAGTCTGAATTTCTTTGGGGTTAAAAAAAAAAAGGAAGGAAGAAAAAGAATCAATATGTTTCAATACAGCTGCCTTTTGCTCCTGTCTCCATTCTGTTCTCCACTGAAAAGCATGGAAGATGTGCCAAAATAACACAAAATTTCTGTTCTTCCTCCCATGCTCCCAGCAAGACAGGAAACACTACAGCCTCATGAGAATATTTTTTAAAAAACAACTGTGGCTGATCCTGCACAGAGCTCCATGGAAACAACAATGGAACTCATTGTTGGACTGTAGCCTAAATCTGGGGTTTAGCTCCATTTTTTTGAGTTAGTTCTCATTTTGTCCAAAACAGCCTACACATCTCTGGTACGGCTCGGCTGATCTGTCAGGAGCTAAGCTGAGCTCTCCAACTTCTTTTTAAACAAGATACCAAGCAGCCATGAAACGGTAATGACTTTCAGTATTTAGCCCAGTAACCCACAGGAGGAATGCAGGTAAAACTTTGTTGACTAATGCTGCATTATGTAAAGCCAGGATCAGATAAGTGCTGATATTTTTTCTATGCTTGCCACAATGAATAAAAGCACACAAAGCTTTATTTCAAAATATAAACGAGGTTGGGCTGAACAATTCCTGTAGCTCTTTTAAAAATTACACAGTTGAAAAAGAATTGTCAATCAATTTTATAGGGAACAATGAATGCTAAACCTCATTCAAGACTGTTTCTGTACTGGTCTTATTTTCCTAGCATAGAGTGCATTATTTTGATCCACATATCAGATGGTATCTTTACGCCCTGTTCTTTGAATGATTTCATCTCTCGTGCACAAAGCCACAAGAGAATCCTGAAAGACCTTTTCAATTTGTTGATCTGAAAGAGTGTTTGAATACTGGAGAAGCCCAGCTATTTTATATCCTTGACTTCATTATTTTTACAAAGTACAGCTACATGTGTTCCATTTTAGCCAATAAGGATGCCATTGAAAAGTATAAATATGCCACTCAGTATGCAGGGCTTTTTTCCCTGGCTGCAGCAAGATGTTCCGCCAGCTAATTCACATTTGCATGGCATTGTAATATTTCCATTAGCATGGCTGATAAAAGTTTTGAAAGTCTGGACATGTTGGCAACCTTCAATGTTTTTTAAGACAGTTCTGCCCTACCTCTTCTTGGAGAAAGGAAACAACAAAAGAGCCAAACTGAAGAACTAAACCAAATCATCATGACTTAGAAAAATGACAATTTTAATTTAATTAAATTTTTATCTTTAAGTAGGAAAGCAATTCCATTTTTTAAGGTTCTGCTGTTTTAAATGTTTGGAAGAAATTGGCATCACAAGCAAAACAGACACTGAGCAAAAGTTGGGCATAAAGCCAGAAGAGGTCACACTTGTGAGTCAACGTAGTCCAGAATTCTACTATGCACAAAGACATGAGTCAAACACTGAAAGCAGCCAAAGGCCAGAAGGAGGAGATAAAGGACAGCAAGGAGATAGCCTTGAGCAGTTCCTACTTTATAAATCTTGAGAGTATTTGGCACACCTTGTCCAGAGAAACCTATCCTTGGATGAGCAAATGGGGCCCACAAAAGGAAGTTGACTCCCTCAAACAGCGAGAGGCCAAAGCACCAGAAATTCACACAACACAGGAAACAATAGATAAGGAAATAGATATTTCTGGTGGAAAGTAAGCAGCTAATCAGGATGCTAAAGCCTCTGCTGCTCTAAGAAATAGGGGTCTAAGAAATCACATAGGGTCACAGGTATCAGAGAGAAGCACTGTTCTGCCTGCACCCTCAGAGACTCAGGTAAAATGCAAGGCCCCCTCATCTCACCTGAGAAAGGCTCACAAATCCTGGAATATGGAAGCTATTTTTTCTTCTTTCCATAAATAAAGCAAACTGAAATATAAAGCTTGAATAAATATGGCAAAAAGAATAAATTTAGGTCAAGAATATTGGACAAGAACCCAAGCAAAGAACACCAAAACCTCCTTTCTCCTCACTCAGAGCTTCAGACCCTGCTGCTGGGGGCAAGGGGAGAGAATGCAACCCCTAACACCCTCACAAGTTTCCTGTTGTGAGGCAACATTAACTACCAACTTTAATACACTGAATAATCACAGATTGAGGCACTCAACTTCACCATTAATTAGTTCATCAATATCTTGCAGTCAATAGCATGTGGCATAAACAATTCCAGCCCTGCTCCACTCGAAGCTAACTTAGTTCTGATGAGTACTTTATGCATCACTGATTGTAAGTGTGACCTGTTTTCAAAACTGGCAAGAGAAGTCTCACTATGTGATAGAGCTGGAGCGTTTCCTTTTCTGGAGGGTTTCACGGGGGTAATATTTGTGGCTTCTAGAACATCACACAGATGAGGAATTCAACCTAGCCTCTCATAACAGTATTTCTTTTAACATGGTAAGAAATACACATCCCTAATGTCTGATGCCATGACGCTTTTTTCACTTTTTATATATAACCCCCTCTCTATACTCTTTTGTATAACTTTTATGTATTCTTAAGGGCCTTTTAGCCCACATACTTCTAATTTTTCAGGTTTGATAACCAGCATAGGCCCAGTATTCCATTAAGCCAGGAGACCAAACATCTCAGAAGCCTCAGACACCAAGGTCTTCTCTGGAACACATTTTGTAAACTAAGATAGGCCTGTCCA
>VZRV01010647.1:867741-1052288 GCA_013398115.1 Falcunculus frontatus | reverse complement strand
GTGTTTGGCTCTTGATTTTAAGACCAAGAAAAGGCATCAAGTCTTTACCTAAAGTCCAAGCACACAATGCTGCAGGGCATTCATTTACCTGTGAATTCGTGTGCCCATCTCCTGCCCCACGTAACACAGAACCTCACACCAGAGCTACTCAACCTGCCACACAGCTAGGCCCTATGTAAGGCAGGATCTTAGAGCCTGAAGTCATGTTTCAGCTCAAGAATTTTAATGCTCTGCAAAGGTCCCTGGCCAGTGGGAGAAAGCTGCTTTTGCTTCTTCTGCACTTGGTCTACGAGACAGATCTTGCCCCCAGTGGAACTCTGCAGTTGTAGCTGGGATCATCCGGGGGATTACGCTGCTGCTGCTGCATTAAATCCTTTTTTAAGGAGCAGGAATAAGCGTCTTGACTTCACTTGGTTAAAAACAGCACTCACAGAACAAGCAGACTCCAGTAGATCTCTAATTCATGGCCATGCAAAAGCTCTGGTAGGAAGCAGTTTAGAGGCCCACGTTCACCTCCACACATAGGACAACACGATGCTCCTGTTCATTCGAGTGAATTTAACCTTTGGGTTTACACTTCCTTGTGATCTTGCCACTAATTTGTTCACACTGTTCTTATGAATTGAGAACAAGCCTTTGAGGGACCTTTTCAAATGTCTTCACATGTCTGTACCATTAACTCAGAACAAGAATAGTTCCAACCTAACTAAATAGAGTCTTTAACATTTCTAACAGCAGTGGGTGAGAAAGAGCTACGCCTAATGAGGCTCAGCCCACCAGAACATATGTTTGTCACTACTGCAGATCGATGCCAGGATTTATTATGTAAATTATTACACAACCATTTCTTGAGTCTCCAGTACTAATGACTTGCTACGAAAATAGAGCATAAGCAGAAAAAGAAAATCAAGAAGGAAACCACATTATTCATATCTGAGTGTTTTTAGTTCTGCCATCCATTCTCCAGCCAGACTGTTTCTTGAGATAACTCCTTTAATCCACCAGTGGCTGCCGATGAGTTTCTCTGTTTGTGTCTCCAGAGGGGCCTAATAATAGTACAGACAGAGTGGTACACACTGAGAACCAGAAAGGGAAATAAAAGAACCTCTGACTCCAAAGATCATCTTACTTTGTACCCTTTGGATTCCATAAGGAAGTATGTTTACACAGTTCATTAAGGATCCCATCTAATGTGTTTTTACAGATGATAGTGACATCCATTCAGCAACCCACCTGGGACTCTGTGACACAGCCTGGTGTTTCAAAGACTGCTGTTCAGAAACCTCCCATTTAAACGGACAAATTCTGCATCATTTTGAAATTATTTGCCAGAAATAAAGGGTTAAAAATGTATGCTCACAGCAGCACTCTTTCCACAGGTGTGTAACACCTGCCAGGGAAGCAAAGGCAGGCAACATGAACCATGGAAAGAATACTTTATAGTGCCTCAGCTCCTTGGTATGGAGCCCACCCTTTCCAAAGCACCAGTCATAACCCCACATAAGTGAGCATTTACAACCAAAACCACCCTTTCCTATTGTTTCGATTTTTAATATCTGCTCTAAGTCTCGCCTGCTTTTTCCTTAGTTAAAAAAAAAAAAAAGATTCATTCTGACCTCTGTCAGAAAGAAACACATTTCAAGTTAACAAGCTACCTTTCAGAAACATCTATGCTTGCAGTCTTAAAAGTGATTGACAGATAAGCAGCTCCCACTCCTCTGTTAACTAATTTTAGGCACTTAACTACTGTCACCCTGAGTACCCCAGGAAACAGCAAGGCACCTACAGACAGCAGCTGAGATCGTGGTGGTACAAGCTGCTCATTTCTCCCTCTGACTACAGGGGACACAGCACGATTATTTTCCTAACTGAGGTGCATTAATTATGTACCTAAAATTATCCAGGCTTACACAGACCTGCATTTACAGAGAATCACTGCACCTAAACTACTTCTGTGGAAAGGTCATTCTTTTTAAAAGTTTTTTAAGCCCCTGTTACACTTTTAGGTACCTCGTTCCCAGTGAATTAACTGGGAGCTGGTGAATGACTGCTCAGTGAAGACCTTTCCCCAAAGCACATTTGAAAACAGTACCTCTATTTTTCACCTGATTTGGGAATCTGGGCACAGCAACAGAGCAACTGAACACCAAAGGAGAACAGGTAGCAGGGTGTGGGAGGCAGAACAGCTGGGGAAGAGAGAAAATTGAGTTACCTTATTGGCATTTCCAGCACTTCAGAGGCTCCTGGAGAATCCTGCTGGCTTTGTGATTGATGTGATCCATGAAGATCAAGAAGCCAGGAGCAGCAGTCCAAGGTGGGTGGCACAGCCAACAGCGTTGCTGTCCACTGGGAATGCAGAGGGCACAAGGCAGCATGCAGAGCCTCTCTCCGTGAGATGCAACACTTTAACCCTTCATAAAAGCATGCTAAGCAAGGGCTTGTGTATTTATTTGTAAGGTTAAAATATCCTTTTGGCAAAAAAGAATCTGTTACAGTCCAAACAAAACTTTCATTGAAGGTAAACAAAGAGCGGCTCAGAGGAGAAAAGCAGCACACACACACGAAATTGGCCAGGTTTGTTTAAGCCTGCAAAAATTCTGAAGAGAATTGAGGATTTACCAGAGCAGATCTGATAACATCCCATATGTAATTAGAAAAAGGAAAACAAATACGTCCTAATGTATCTAGCAGATCTCCATTGCTGTATGTTGTGGGAAGAAGTTCAATCTCCTTTTCCCTGCTGAGAAGGGCCATTTAAACCAATTAAAATAGATCAGCTGGGTTTTAACATGTATTTTCACATTATCAAGAGGCATAATACAAAATACAGAGAGGTGCAGGCAAACAAAATTAGGAAGGAACATCCAGCTCCACACTTCCAACAGCTTCCATCATGGAAATAATAAAATGAAATACCAACTTAATCATGCAATACCGACCCATCCTTTCTTTTTAATGACTTGGGAAAAAAGTGTTACCCCACTGGTGGGAATTTTAAATACATTTCCACATGATCTGACCCTTAGCTCTACAGTTTTCCAAATGCCAGACTCTCCACTTCAGACACAGCTGGCAGAATTGTATGTTTTGCTTTAGTCCCAGGATACACTGCAAAGCAAAGTGCAACATAATGTGAAAGGCTGAGTTGACAACCTTGGGTTGTCACTTTACCGTGACAAGTCCTTGCTTGGAATCCAGGAGACGAACGGGACTTTCCACGCTTCTTGCTTTCAGATAGTTATTTATTAGGTGTTATCACAGAAACAGAGTCACAGACGTGACCCTGAACATTACAGAGAGAGACTGCGAGGGAGAAGCCAGAGGGAAAAGCCAAATTATCAAGATTACACCGTCTTTTAAAGGTAAATTATCTAACGAACACCTAAAAATGAAAGATATTTTTACTTTTCTACCAATGCTCATTAAATGACTTTGTCACATGAAGAGGAACTGCGGAATTTTTCATCCAATCCTCTGAATCCACTTTTGCCACAGAATATGGAGTCGTAGAAGAAGGGAAAAAGGTCTAGATAATGACAACAATCCTCTGCATTGGCATTTTTGTAACTTATCTATTTACTATTTTAACAAACCCAACAGCTCTAAATTTTTCACCCTGTGACAGTTTCACATAATATTCTAACAGTTAGTTTATACTGGTGTACATTCTCATTCTTCCCAGAGGCTAGGCAATTTTCTCCATGGATGAAGGTCAAAGACAGCGCTGTCCAGGGTGGGTAGAACCCTCCAAAACAGGCAGAGAAATATTCCCTGCACTCTGGACTCCAACATTGGGTCACTGCTGCCAATATTTACTGGTGGAAGTGATAGATAGAGGTTTTCCATGGAGAAAAGCCAATTTTGTACGAAATAATTTGTCACAAAGTGTAACGTAATCCATTTAATTTTTCTAAGACACAACAAAATATGTGGCATTGGGCATGCTCCTAAATGGGGTGAAAGGTAGAATGGCTATACCCATCCAGTTTAAATTTTATTTAATTATGTTCTTTACTCTGGCTGAGCCAAACTTCTGCATTCACCCATGAAAAATGCTACATCAGGCTTCCTGATCCTGCAGCTGCAGGTGAATGTGGTTTATAGGAGTTGAGGTAATATTGGAAACTGGTGTCAGCACTCAGCTCTAGAAAAAACAACACTTCAGTGCAAGGCTCTTTGTTCATTGCATTAAATAAAGGCTAATTTTAAGAAAGCAATGGTACATTTTCTCCATTATAAAATATGTGATACCTGGGCCTAGTGAATAAGAAAGCTTTAAACAATCTCTGGCCCAGAGCAGGTTTTGCTTCTACAGCAAGGATTAATAACAATATCTAATAATCTCTGCAAGTCTCTTAAATTCTCTGGACCTAATATTTCCCCTCCATGAAACAGATATAATATGTATTACCCTCACAAAAATCACCATTATGGTGAAAAATATTTCTTCTACCTAAGCCTTCTTCTAAGGAAAAAAAAATGTCCTTTAAAAAAGATTAAAAACCTGGTGGATACACGAGCTTGATGTGAGCTCAGCCACGTTTTCCTTCGTTTCAGAAGACATGAAAAACACGCTCATATGGGACACAGCATATGAGCAGCAGCCTTCTAGTTCCTCTTTGTAAATTAACTTTCTGCTGGAAATGAGAGGCCTTTTAGCTCTTTGACGAGGTTTGCGGTGGCCTCTAGTGGTGTCTGTGGGAATGGGACACTTCCCTCTCCAGCTGCCGGGATGTCTACATGAGATCCATGAACCCAAAACATCCGTGTTCTGAGTTCTCACACCCTCTAGAAAGGGAAAGGTGTGAAAGAGCTAATTAATAAAGCTCTTCCAGAGTTTACATTTCGGGATGGCAAATACAGAGTCTTTGAATGCGAAGGAATAACTTGATTTGCTCTCTATTTCTTTGCAAGCTCATTAAATCCTTAATTAATATTTCTAAATCTTTTATCCTGGTGCCTTGAATGAGTCCTCTCTCCTAGAGTTTCCCTCAAAGTCTTCAGGGTCTGTGGTCTTTAACATGTACCTGACTTCACCCTCAATCCAGCAGTAAAGAAGTCTGAGGATGGTCTTTCCTAAAAGAGACACACAGGTGAACTTCCAAGACTCACGGGACACAGTCTGACCATGCTGCAATAACGAGCAATGATAAGGATAGTTTTAGGGTCTGATTTTCTCACAGAAGAAATGTTTCTGAACTTCATTCCTTAAGCTGTCTTTTAAATATTCCTCAGGTTCATTCCAAAAGCAAAACACTACTCTCTGGTGAGGGAAGCGTACACAATGTGAGGAAACATTTCTGTATATACTCTCAGGCCTTAATGACTTCTCTGCCAGATGTCATTTATCATTTCTCTCTTATCTATCTTGAAATCATTCTCATGAAAAGACTTAATCATCCATACCCAAGTCTCTGTTACACCGCTGCAAATATTTTTTGATGGTTGCCCTATTTCTTCTTCCTCCTCTCTTCAGACCCAAAGGCCAGACTGCAGAAGTGTGGGAGGCTCTGAAACCAGCAAATCACTGGCATCAATGTGCAGCAGCAAGGGCAGTGTTCACTTCAGCCACCACATTATTTAATGGCTCTGAGACAGTTTATTCCCAAGACACTTGCTAGCAGAAATCAGGATTACGGAATGCTTGTCAGAGATGTTTGAACTGGATGTGCTAAGGGAGGGCCTAATGAAAGGTGAATCTGTCTAAAACATAGAGCTTTTTTTTTGTTTAACTTCTCATTTCTTCAAGGGCTTGTACAGAACTGACTCTATTCAGCTTTTAATTCCATCTGAAATATAAACCATTGAACAGTCCATTTTACAGTGACATCCTCTCTTTCAGCTGCTCAGCTGGGCTCCCAAAAGAGGCCAGAAGCCTCTGTGGAAGAGCCCACAGAACAGCTTTGAAGTGAGGACTTACATGGGCCGGGAAACTGAGTCACAGACAGAAGAGCACACAGATAGGACGTGACAAGGTCAGAAATAAACTCCGGTTTTCCCAGTTCCTAGGACCCTGTCCTAATCCCTGAATACATTCCTTTTCTTGGGAGGGTTATTTCATAATGAACCATTAAATCCCACCACTGTTCTCATCTTTCTCTGGCCAAATGACATCACATGTTGCTTTCATTATTGGTTTGTGCTATCCTTTGGCTCTCCTGCTCCACTCCAGCTCACTCGGCTTGGCCTATGAGCTCTTCAAAAGCACAGTGCAAGTATTATTTCTGTTTCATGCAAAGCTTGCCTAAATTTGTGGCAAGGAAAAGGCTGCAGAAGAACTGTATCGTGTGACTCCCAAACGAAACCAGCTGCCTATTATTTCCATGTCTGCAACTTTAGACCAAATTATGTGAGCTGAAAAGCTAATCTTTGGCCACCCTTTGACAAAGAGAGCACTTTATGATTATTTTTATTTACATTTTGTGCTGTCAGCGTGGAAATTTGATCGCAAATGTGACCTTGTTGTCATCTCCTCTCGCTCAGACGATTTTGCTGCTAAGCTAATTACAATAGTGGTGTGGAAAATTTGTTTTAATGTGTCATTTCATTGTAGCTGTCAAGTCTACTGATAAAAGACCAACACTCAGTGGCACCACCTCCCACAGGTCATTGACAGCAACTGCAAAGCTCTCCTGCAGTCTTTACCCTGTTTTACCAAACTCCATGCTGCTATAAACCATCCCTGTCTGGTGAGCATAATAACTGACCTAAAATTAATTTGGGATTATTAGGTGTAATGCTAGACTAGAGAAGGATATTGGCACCGTGGGCTCTCCGAGAGTAGCTGGGAGTCACTAATGTTACAAGTTTATCTACAAGATAAAGATTGTGTGTCTTTCAGAAACCAGTTCTCACTCTGAAACAGGCAGCCAGTGCAGGAATTGTCACATGAAACATTATGGCCAGCAGTCTGCAAGGTGTAAAGTAGATGATCTTAATTATCCCTTTGCTTATTAAAGCATATTGTTTTCTCTTGGGCCTGTATGTTAATTAGCTCTCATTCAGCTGCTAGAGAGGAGGGCCTTATTTCACCTCGAGCATTTCAAAACTTCCTTCTCCAAGCTTCTTTATTCTTGTGGGGAGGAAGAGACAAGAAGAAATTGATATTTTCCTCATTTTTTTCCTGCCTTGCTTCCTACAAGTTGTTCTTACTCATTCTTCTGCCCGAGGCCTTGCAAGGACTACATCTGGAAGTGAAATGACACTGCTGTGTCTATTTCTCAAAGTCAGGCTCTGGCAGTGTGAGGGTGAGTACATGAAAATAGCTGTAACAGAGCACTACCTAGTGGCTTTAACCAAAATTAGAATTTCAGTGCCTAGGAGCTGCACAGCATCTCTCAAGGCCTTGAGTACCAAAACCAAGACATGATTCACACTTCCTACTACCTCTACCCCCATGTGCAAATGGTCTGTGCCTATGGCACATCTGATCTGCACGGGACTTCTACTTTTTGTCATTTTTCACTTCTCACCTTTTCAAAACCCAGAGTGCAAAGACCCACCCAGTCAATGCTCAAAATGGCTCATGCAACCCATTGAGAAATAGGTAACAACTTTCCTGAATGAAGCAGCAGATTTGCAGCAGGCAGAAGTAATAGATGACATGAGATACCATCTTCCTTCAGAGGAACTGAAGATAAGGCTTCAATGGAACACAGTGCAGAAAAGTGTTTACCACTGATATTATGGGAAATGTGAACATCCAAAAAAAGAAGGTGGTGGAAGCGGGATGATGCCTCAGTGCCAGGTCTGAATCGCTATGGCCTGTTCACAGCCAGCATCCTGAGGCTCAGAATAAATCCTGCAATATATTTTCTTCTAAAAAAGAATTTATGGACAGGAAGAAAGCTGACCAGTGGTATGAACTCACTGTAAAACAAACACATGCACAAATCCTGGTACTCTTTGAAGGGTAATAGATTCAAATCTACTGCCATCTAATTATTTCTTCATTTTCAGAGGGCACAGTGGAATAAAAGTATCCAGAGGAATGAAAGTATTGAAGCTTTATCTTAACCCTGCCAGATCTGCATAGCAGAATGTGGTTTATAGCTTAAGGCAAAACCATAGTTATTTGTAGAACCTTTGGCTTTCTTGCTGCATATCCCAGAGGCTGTGAGCATCCCACATCCTCCTCCGGCTCTAAGTCTCTACTTCAGCCGATCTTCAGCAGAAGATATTAATGAAAGTGAAAAACTATCTGTTACCCAGCCAGCTAGGCATGGAACAAGCCCACCGTCTCCTTTGACAACACAGAACTGCAGAAGATGTCCTTGGCATTCCCAAAATAATTGCTATTTTTTAACTTCCAGGAAAATAAATCCAGAAATAAAAACATCTAAGTTCAGAGCAACAGCCACAAAACCCAGATGTGAAAATCCTAGATCCTATACCCAGCAGTCTCACCAGGCCTACAGCTTTTGCCTTACAGAGATAGCTCAGAAGAAAGTTCCCAACTCTTCATGATTCTACAGATTTCATTTTCCTGGATAACTTTGCCAAGGTTTTAGGGTTTGAATGCCAGCACGTGACTCTCTAGGATATGCTACATTACGAAAGTCACCATTGTAGTTCTAAATGAATATATGCACATGCTTATATATATATATATAAAATATATACATATAAATAATATAAGTATCAAGCTGATAAATATGTAAACAAGTCCTGGAGAGTGTAAATTATTGCATGCTTCTGGCAGAGTCAGTAATTGTTGGGTTTGCCTACTGATTTTCATTTTAACTCCTTGCTCTTATATACTCACTGTTTCTAAAAGGCTTCCTTGTATTATTATCAGTACTGATGGCTGCTATAGTAGCACTTACAGATTAAAGCCTTTTTCTTTTAGGTCTTGTGTGTAATAGACAGAAATGCTCTATGCTCAGTTTTACAAGTATCTCTTAGCTCTTGGCGTGACCCATAACCCAACTGAGTCACGTGGGCTCGGCCAAACCCCAGACAACCCTTCCCACTGACTGTGTAGCCCATTTAGCTTTTCATTTCATATGAAATTAAGGGACAGGAGCAAAATCTTAGCAGGATTTTGGCAGTTTACAGTACCTAGAATATACATGCTGCTGCAGGGTTCACAGATTATTGTTAAGGCAATTTCCCGTATGCTTCTACTGTGCTTTCTTCCGACTACAACATTTTCAATCATTTAAGTTTGCTTATACCTAAAATTAATTTTCTTCATACTTTTTTTTATTTAGTCTCGAAAAAAAAAATCATAGCAAGTCCTTTAGTTAAACAATCAACACTAAAATGGCTGAAGCAAAGGTATTTTTTTATGGAAAATTCGCAATAAATAAACACTGAAAACACCTCCCCACCACCACCCCCTTTCCCGACAACTTTTCACCTGGGATTGTTTTCTACTGTTCGGTTACCTTCACCTTATCCCATTGGATATGTCAGGTCAGACCCAAAACAGCCAGGGAGCCTTTTGCAAAGATGAAATAAAGGGAATAGAGGCGGGTAATTACAGAACAGGTAATTGCTGGTGCAATCCAGAAGACAGGACTTCAGGAATAAAACGTAACCTGAATAGATTTTTGGTCCTTCTGCTTTCCCACCAAACTTTGGGAGCACAGCTAAACCCTCAGTGGCAGTGCTAGGCTTGCAGCCACTTTGGGATACACAGCCTGAAGCTCCAGCTTGCACGGACGGGGTTTACAGCCAAGAATTACCACCGCAACAGATCCAATCCAGCCTTGTCTTGGTGGACACAGCATTACTGTGCTCCTAGCAGTGCTACAATATTTCACAGAGAAGAAAAAGCTCCCAACAGAGCTGAAGATTTCACTCGTATGTCTAATCCTAGACACCACTCTTGAATTCTCTCGAAAACATCCTGCTCCTCAGAGCCTGCAATTATGTGTTTTCAGTCTCGCATTTTTATTATTCCCATTTTATCCTTCCAATAAAGTTAATAAATAGCAAAGTTTAACAGTACAATAAAATTTTCCTCCAAAGCTTCAGTTAGTGTCTCTTAAGCCAATCTCAATACACAAACTTATTATAACCAGTGCAACATGAATGGAAGCTTTTATTCTTTCAGTGTGCCCATTTGAACAGCAGAAATTCTAAACCCAGTAAGACTCTTCATAAAGTTTGGGAGTTTTTCTGTTTCGGAACAAATGCAGAAGTTTGCTCCATTGTTTTCAGAGTCATTATGAATAGGCTCAACATTTCTAACTTGGTTCTGCTGGTGTTACTGCACGTGGGATTTCTGATTTTTCATCGCCATGAGCTGTGAAAACTCTTGTGCCTACAGCCTTTTGGCCCAGACTCCCAGATTACAGAACTCAGCACAACACTGACTCATCACAGAGAAGATTTTTCTTCAACAAATTTTCACACAAAAACCTTGCAAACACGGGTCAGCATTAAGCATTTGACTAATTTCCGGCTGAGAGCAGAGAAATAACTTCCACGAGGTACTTTTTACAAGAACACTTAAACTGAACAATTCCAATTGATACCAGCAGTGTTTTCCAATAGTTTTGAGGGTGACTTTGTGACACACTTACTTGGCCATTACTATTTTGACTCCCATAAAGAGACTTTACTTAGAATCAGAGAATGGTTTGGGCTGGAAGTGACCTTAAAGATCATCCAGTTCCAAGCCCCTGCGTGGGCAGGGACACCTTCCACTGGAATAGACTGCTCAGAGCCCCATCCAACCTGGCCTTGGACACTGCCAGGGATGGGCATCCACAGCTTCCCTTAGGCTGAAGTTACTCTAAATAACAGTAGCTTCTAACACCTACTTTTGTACCAAACTGGAAAATGAGTTTGAATCATCAGGTTACTGTAATTAATTTAGAGATACAATATATTGGCAAGAAAAGGGAGTGAAACAAGTCCATGCTGTTATGCCCACCCGGGTTAAAATTTCATGCAGTGACAACAAATTATAAAGGCCATGAATCCTTGCTTCAGTGTGATATTTTTTGTCTGTCGGGTTGCAGGAACTGATCCAGTTACTGGATCAAGTCAGATGAGTTTTCTCCTTTACCAGACCTCATTTCTAAGCCTTAACTCACCTTTGACATGGCAGATTAAGTGCTAGCGAGTGCCAAGCCATTCGGTGCTGTGCTTTGCTGCTCCTCGCAGCAGAAGCACTTATTTTAACTTGTACAACAATCAGACTGATAATTATGCAAGGAAGCTTCTTACTATATGGAATTACAGGCTGATGATCCAGACTGACTCTCTCCACCAGCAGCCAGGCCCTCTTTCTCTACATGAAAAGGAATCGAGTCTGGCCTGTACTGAGTTGCATTGCAAGCACTTAGAGGCAGCATTTGACCACAATAACACTTAGTCTGCAACCTCTGACCTTGCCTCTGGTATCCCAGCCACAGAAACATTTCAGAAGAGACAAAATTTCAGTTTGCTAGTTTCATCTCTTAGGGAGATGGAAGCAATTTGCTGCAAATCATTTAACATCCTCAAGCTTCAGTGAGGCTGAGAGCGTGCAAGGTTTTGAACATTTTGTTGCCCTGCATCCGACTCCATGTCGGTCATGATTAAAAAAGACTGATTTAACTTGAAAATTAAGATATTTATTAATTATATGCTACCTCATTAAAATTATAAATAAGATGGACAAAGTAAGTCTCTTTCTTTCACAGCTCTTGTCTCTAAGTGAAATAAGCTGGAAAAAGGATGAGGCTCTGGTTGAAACTTCAGGACACCTGAAGGCTTCCACTGACTTAATAAGGCCAACTATTTTCTCATTTCCAATTTCTTTTTTTATTATTTTTTCTAGTTCCCTCTGAGAACACAAAACTAATGAATGTGTTTTTATCATGGCAAAATAAAGTAGCACTGCTGAAATCAGCAAGAGCAAGTGGGCATGGAAATGCCTTTTTTTTTTTTTAATAAGAAGTTTAATAAAAATGTATATATAAGCCTTGCAGCTCTTCAATAAGAGCCTGAGCCTGCACAATGCTGCAGACCTCAACTTCCCCTGAAGTCAGCAAACTGTTTTACAGGAAACAATCTTGTGCTGCTCCCAAGGCAATGAAGAATATTATCTAATATATCTTTTCTACCTTGAACCTCTGTGATTCAGTTCTTAATTATATCAGTTGGAGAATATTAGGAACACAGGAGAGCAGATATGGAGATCCCAGCTGTTTTTTCTGCTGGTGCAAGAGAGGGGGACACACTCCCAGCCTTTCACAGTGAGTGCTGGGAGAAGAGAAAGCTCCCAGGGTCCCCACCCACTCTCCTGCCCAGCCAGAGCCCTGGTGCTGCAGAAGAATGCTCCAATTGCTGGTTCTGTCATAAGAATGTGGCAGAAAAGGCCTTGGTGCCCAACAGGTCTCGCTGTTGGGACCCAGAAGTCATGGGTTCATTAAATTATTTAGTTTGGAAAAGACCTCCAAGATCACGGAGTCTGACTGACCCCAGCTCTGCCAGGCCCACCCCTAAATAATGTCCCCAAGTGCCACATGTACACTCCTTTTCAATCCCTCCAGGGCTGGGGACTCCACCACTTCTCTGGGCAGCCTGATGTAGTGCTTGACAACCCTTTCCACGAAGAAATGTTCCCTAATATCCAACCTAAACCTGCACTGGGGCTACTCCAGGCCATTTCCTCTTGTACTATTTTTTTTTACTTGGGAGAAGAGACCAACTCTTACTTGAAGTAAGCACTGAACGCGTTTTAGGAGGAGCATCTCAAAAATAATTTTGAAGCCAGTAATTCAAATTTTTTCGAAGTAAATAAACCAATACTGGTAGCAAGAGTTTTCTGTTTCAAAAGGGGAGATTGGATAAATTGGAAGTACCAGTTAATAAAATGAACTAGGCCAGTCAACCAGACAGAGAAACCTGGGGATCTGAATGCCTGCTTGCAACTTCTGCAAGTTCATAAAAGGCACTTAAACTCATCAATACACAGCAAGTTCATAAAAGGCTTTATCACACACATAAAAGGCTTTATTCAGTGCCTCTGAGAGCAAGAAAGCGAGCTGCTGTGCAATCACAGCAGATTTTCCCTCCTCCTGTTCCCAAACCACCCTTCATGGCCCAGCCTCTCAAAGGGCACCCTCAGACCTCACTGGTGTCCAGCCACCAGCCCAAGCAGCTCGGGCACAGGTATCTTCAGCATGAGGAGCAATTTTGGCTTCAGGCCACAGGAAAAGCTGGAATAAAATTTTGTTTCTCTTGTTTATGACTTCGACACGCTCTGCTCAAAACGGAGCACCAGAAAATTCAACTTACATTGGGGATTTTTAGAAACAGCTTCTTTATATTTGTATTCAAAACTGTGCTCAGAGTTGATTTACACTGTAATAAAGAAGTAATATTGCTTTGGCAAGTATTACAGCTACTTAGATATTCCAGTGAGAGCATTGCTTTAATGAAAGCAGAAACACTAAGAAAAACAGACAAACCAACAATTTTCTCCGCCTGTTGAACTGTGACAACTGTTTTATCTCCTATTGACCTTCATTAACAGGGGAAATGGTTTTATCCATCAAGTATTTGCAATAAAAACTGTAGGCAGTTCCAAGTTTGTGGAGATCAGCACTTTGAATTTAATTGCAGAGGCTTTTAGATGACTTTAAATTAAAAAAAAAAAATTTAAAAAATTAGAAGTTGAGTGCTACTAGACACGTCCAATTAAGGAATAACCAGATCAGTTATTTACCAGAAGGACTGATTCTGCTTAAGGCTAAGTCACACTTAAGACCAGTGTAAGTAGTACAACACACAGATTTACAGATGTAGGAGGCCAGGCCAGAGGTGTGGAACAGAAACAGCAACTGAAAGGAGACAGCATGAAATCACTCTGACAAGACACAGAGTTCTACTGTCTTTTACTGTCCTTGTTTTCAAGTTGCAGGAACTCTCTGAGGAGCAAGATATGTGAAACTGAGACAATGATGAAAATGGATTTTAGCAGCAAGCCAGCCCAGACAAGTGCTGCTGTGTCACAAACAGCCACACTTTGGTTCAGGTGCAACCAGAAACCTGCAACTTGGTACCTGAACAGGAGTTAAAAGTAAGGTATTGCTGTTATAGCCTTATTAAAACCCTGGAAATGTTACAGAAAATTTAATTTCTGAGACTCAGGCACATGACATGTAACAACACATCTCTTCCACTTTCTCCCTTGTGTCTCAGCCTTACATTTCTACCAGATAACCAAAATAGCCAAGCCAATAACTGCAGAGTTCTTCAAACTTGGATTTAATTCTCTCTTTTGATGTCTAACATAGAAACTGAGCAAAATTTGTCCACTTCAGAATACTGGGCAACAGGATAGAAGACACAAAACCCAAAAAGAATCTCTTGATTCTCCAACTCTTCAGCATCACTTCCAAGTCCAATAGGTAAAAAGTACTAGCAAGAAAATGGAAACCACTAAAATACAAAAGCTGGGAACAGAAGCTCCCATGTACTATTTAAATGGCATAAAAAGCAGCCACAGTAATTAGAGGCCCTGAAATGTACAGAAAAAAAATTATTTGCAGGTATGAAACTGTAACTTATTTATCTTCTTTCAACCCAGATTGAATGCAAAGAAATCAGACCTTTACAGTTGCTGCTGATTATTCCAAGTGTTGATGTCCAATGTTCCCTTAATGCTAACCTATGTGTTCATTAGCTTATTGTTACAGATTGTACAGAACAAAACTCAAGTATATTTAACTACGGGCCTGAGGAATACGGAAAAAAACCATCACGAGACAGAAAAGAAGCTGCCTATGTCTTTCCTCTACCCTGAACCATGAAACAATTAAAAGCTTTGTCTAATGTCAAATTTTATAAGCAGAAAAAGCTTGCCTACCTTCTGATTTTGGGATTTCCACAGCAAAAGTTCACCGCAGACATCCACAAAACCCGGTGCATGTGTGGGAGGATGTTTGTGTTAGGGGGGGATTTTTTTAATTTAAACACAGTGAGTCAGCACAGAGTATAGTTCTATATATTCTATTTCTATAGTATAGAAAGTTACAGCTACTTTAGAGGGAAAAAATTAAGAAGAGAAAATACCCAAACAAACCACTCCACTGAGCTATCAGTATCCAAATTATATCAGCTGAACTCACTGTGTCCAATCAACCCAAGTCCCCAGGGGCCACATGCTTAAATAGGGAGTGTGAGAAAGGCCAGGTGAGGCTGACTGGAGCCATTAAGGCTAATTTGCATCCACAGGGTCCTGGCCCAAATATTTCTAATTACCAGTTCTCCCCACATTTGGCTTATCTTAAGATAATTGCAAAGAAATTGCAATTAGTAGTGTATTGCCTTGTATTTCTGAAATGCAAAATCTGCCCTGTATTCAGCAGTGAAATCCCTGTGTTGTCCTGACTCAGGAGTTCACTTTAGTGTCACAGTTTGAAAGGAACACATTTTCACTTGTGCTGCAGGGAAAAACACCCATGGTACAAGTCACTTTTACAGCCCTGGTGACTCTCAGCAAAGGGACTGCAAATGATGCACAAGCTGAGGTAATTTGGACGTTCAGAGCCACGGCAACCAAATGAAAGGAAAACGATGCCCACTGGAGACCCAGACAAGTGATTAATGTTTAGAAACATTCAGCATTTCAAGTAAATTTGAGCTAAAAAGCAGCTAATTTCTCAGGTGTTGGCAGAAGTGCAGAGACAGAAGGAGAACTTGAATGTGCCAGAAAAGAGAAGTCACTGGCTGCTTTGAGCAGGACAAGATTTGGCTTTGACTCCCCCAGACTCAAGTTCTCCAAGCATGGGCCTGTCACAGTCAGGCTCATAATATGCTCATCTCCCTGCTGTTATGTTTTTCAATTTATGTATGGCAGAGTCCCTGCCCTTAACAGCTGCAAATGGGGAAGAAGATAACAATAGCAACAGGAAAAAAGAGGGGAACAAAGCCCAACAAAGAAACAAAATACCCCAAACCAGTGTATGCAGTTCTGGCACTGCTGCTTTTAACTAAATCGGGGGAAAAGTGTTACACAAATTTTCATTGTGGGTAGAAACAGAAGACTGACTCCACAATCAAAGCATCAGTTCGATGCCACACAGTAAATACTTCCTTTTAACGGTGCTTGTCTATAAAGCTGAAAGAGACAGCGAGCCCAGGGCAGCAAAGGTGAAGCAAATGGGACTGTAGAGGAGATGAATGCAAGAAACAGGAGAAGGAAAGCGAGAGGAGCTGCACAGAAACTCAGGGGGAGTGTAACAGGGCTGAAGTGGTAAGAAAGACGTGCAGCTCGAGGGAACTGACTGCAAGTGCAGGCAAGAGACAGCCTAATTCTAAAGGTATCTCATCCAGCCAGCTGAAAAGCTCTTCATGTCCAGGTCAGATGCCCCGCTGTGAAATCCTCTATATGGAAGTGTCCTTTGGTTGGAAAGTCTTTTCCAGTTGTATCTGAGGCAGCTTTCAAAAAAAAAGCTTCTCCCAGCACTGAAGCCAAGCATCTCATGGGGCATTAAACAACAAGAAAGAGCCACACACAGCTGTGGCACCAGCCACTGCCTACAGGCAGTACCCCACATGGTCATCAGATTGCAGTCTGGTATTTAGATGAGATTATCAAGACCGCAAGACAAAGAAATGCTCTGTACCTAGTCATTAACAAACGAGACTAATACTTCATTCAGCACTCAGTTTCCTCAGAGCAATTAGAGGCTGCACCTCCCACAGAATGATGTTACTTAATGGAAAGCATAGATAACAAATCATCCTGTTTACTTTGCTTGTAATCTTCACAACAGTATGTAATTAAGAGCACTAAGTAAAAGAAAAAAATCAACAGGAAAACACGATGCTATAATACAGAGTGGAAGTCGCCTGTTTTAAGAGGCAAGAAAAAAGGTTTGTGTTCCAAGATGAACATCCCTGATCCCGAAGATGGTATAAAGTAAACCCTTCCCTGAAATTAAATTTGAATATTTTTGAGGGGGACTCTCCTGTGTAAAAGGGAAATGCTTTGAGTGGAAACTATAGGCAGAGCTGTAGTATCGTGGATCTAGAGGTCAAGAAAGACTCTTACTGACTTCAGCTAGTCAAGAATCATTTTCTTCCTCATCTTCCTTATCCACCTCCCACACCAACAGTCATCAGCTCTGCAAATAGCTGATGGTTGTGTGGGGTGGTACAACAAAGGTTGCCATCATCAGAAATGAAAATGCACAGATTTTTCTCTACTCTCAGTGGATCTGATTGCAACCTGTAAAGATTTGGATGAGAGAAAAAAAAATAATCACATGGTGGCACATATTATGAGTTTTTACAGAAGTGCTGGAGAAACTTGACAGGATTTCCAATAAAGAGATGTTAGCATTAGAGAAATTCTGAGGCTGACCATTGTACGGAAGATGAAACAAATATTACAAGACTGCTTTATGCCATTGGGTCAAAGAAATATGAATCAGCCAAGAGAGAAGATTTGTGATTTGTAGTGATGTGGCAAGGATTTAAAAACACTAAATCCACAGGAATTATGGGAAAAGAAGAGAAGAAATAGCAATTTCGAAAGTTACCATAAATTAAAAATCAAAAATCTTCCTTCGTGTGCCTATGAGTAGGAGTCAACTAATAAGGCTATAAAAGTCAGTGAAATGGCAAATGAAATAATGTGTTCTACAGCCAAGGTATAACAGCAGAATAACGAGCACAGCTGTGATGGTGTGGTCAGTACTTCAGAATCCCATTAAAAGGAACTCCATGTCCAAAATGACACACCAGTCCCTGACTAACACACCTGACCGTGTGGATGTCTCCCAGCATGTACAACAAAACACTTGGAAGCAGTCAAATGTTTTATCTCAGCACGGTTTCCTGTCACCTTAGTCAAATGAACAATCGGTTTTGTTTGCAAATCAGCAGCACAGAAAAGATGAATTCCCCACATAAACCCAACAAGTGTGAAATAAAAGAGACAGTACAACAAAGCTTTAATGAAACTGTATCCAGCATTTGGGGACACTAATCATTTATGGAAAAGATAGAGGAGCTTCTTCTCAAGAAGTCAGCAAAATAGCATTTGTAACGCTCTGATAAAACACAAAGAACCGTGTGATCTCCTTTCAGCCTGCTGGAGTGTAAAAGAGTAGCATTTTTTAAAGTCATTAGAATTTCAGAAGTTGATAGTAAGGAGACTTGTAAGTGATTTTTTTCCCCCCCAATTGGTGTGAGATGTAAATAGCAAAACAGGAGTTTTGTGAAGTTTCTGTACTACCAAGACAGGATCATACAAGGAATAACATCAGAGAGATTTGTGATGCCGACCTACAGCATTACACACAAGACCTAAAAGAAAAAGGCTTTAATCTGTAAGTGCTACTATAGCAGCCATCAGTACTGATAATAATACAAGGAAGCCTTTTAGAAACAGTGAGTATATAAGAGCAAGGAGTTAAAATGAAAATCAGTAGGCAAACCCAACAATTACTGACTCTGCCAGAAGCTCCATGGAGACAAGTTCTTCTCAGCCCTACCAGAACACACAGCTGAGATCTCCCATTCAGGTGGATCTTGGGACTGTCAGGGAGATGACCAAGACATTGAGGAAATTTAAATATTCAGATCATTTGCAGTAGATATATTCTGCTTATTCCTTATCTTTTGGTATTTTGGTTTTCGGTATTTTTCCCTTGAGTTGCACAGGAAGTGACCAAGCAAATGGCTTCTCTTTCACACAGTATTTAACTTTGACATTCCTAGAGTGAAAGGGGGAAAGATGATTGCTTTTTAATAACAGAAATCTATTTATAAGCTGTAGTGGATGTTCAAAACCCAACAGCCATGAACTTCTGTCGTTCAGACAGGACATGAAGTGCTTGCACAGGTAATGGGAGTTGCCTTCAACAGCTCGATTTTTCTTATTGGTTTTTTAAGAAAACATCTCAGTGGCTACCAGTAGCACTTCTGCTGGGGAAAAAAAAAAAGTCAGTCTGTGTGACACTTAAAAATAAACATGCCAAATGTCTTTAGTTAAAGGCACTACGAAGAGTTTATCTTCATGAAGACATAAAATATGTTTCATTCTAGAAAGCTAATTCTGTGTAAAAATTCAGTGAAAATTAAAGCCTGTGTTGTTTTTATGGGAGCTATTTAGTGAGGATAACATCTATAAAGGACGTGAGAATTTATCCTGACTCTGACTGAAGTGAAAACTGCCATCTGCTCTGCATTAGGATCTTACCACTCAGTCTTTCTGAAGTTCCTTTTTTTCGTTAGCAAATCCAGCACCAAAGGATTTTTCTCTCTCCCTGCTCTAATCCAGTTTACTTCCTCCCTGTCAAATCTGTCAAACAGTGAATGGCTGGTACATTTCAGTGCATGTTTTAGTTCAGCTGCTCCCGGCAACTGAACTGATACCTACCCACTTTTGGGCTACTCCCTTTTTTGAAAAAGCTGCTGAAAAAAAACCCCAAAAAATTTGTTCAAAATCTGTCCTCACATCAACTTTAAATTAGTAGTTTTTCCTCCCTCCCTGGCATCAATTGCTCAATTGGTTTTGTTTCTCTTTGGAATTTTTTCTAAAAGAAAGGCTTCCTTGGTAAAACAAGCCATGCTTCCCCATGTCTGCTCCAGTTTAATTCCACTTGGACTCCACCTCTCTGAACACAGTTGACTGTATACGTGGTGTTTCAGATAAAGACTTGCAGCACTTCGTAAAGGTGTTGTAATCCTTCAAACTTTAATGAAAATACCACACCCAACACATCAGAGCTTTTATTTAAAGCCAAAATGTATCAGCGAGCATAGACCATACAGCAAAACTCTAGTAAGGAGCTTCCAAATAAGCAGAGACTTGAGATAGAGAAGCTTGAAATTCTTATTCAAAGCACTTTTACATTTAGGGAAAAGGAATTGAGGCCTAATCTAATCTAATCTAATCTAATCTTTATCATTATTAGAGTATTCATGTCCTCCAAAGTTTTCCTAGGGAAAAGTCAGATTGCACCAGGGGGTTGGCACATTATGGACATCAACACAGGCACTGTGATGTAACTCAGGAACAAGATGTTTTTGTGCATTAAGAAGTGTGGGGCAGAGAGAGAATCCTAAAGGACCAGATTGCCACAGGACTGGGCTGGTTTGGACCATCTTGGACGCTGCAGTCAGAAAGTGAGGGAAACTTCTGGGCCTGTTCCAGTGCACTCTCAACACAATGGAAATATTTGCCCTGATTTTCACACGGTTTCAATCAGGCCCAGGGAAAACTAAACCTCAGCCTCAGATAAGCCTTATAACAAATGTGATGCAGGTGTTCAGGAGCTGTTGTGTTCAGCCTCAGATACCTGTGAATCTGTTTTTCAACAAGTATTTCAGAGAATGTCTGGATTCTGAAGTTAAACGAAAATGACAGTTTTGAAAAATATTATTGTAGCTCTGATGAGAAAGCCCTTTAAGGCTTTTTTTTATTTTGTGAAGATTTGACTATCCTCATCTTATTAAAGTTCATGGGCTTGTTGTGTGTAAGAAACACATTACAAGGATTTCAGCTTCTCTTTATAAGGAGTTATTAGTTCGCTTTAAAAGATAGCCAGAAAAGTGTTCTGTATTTAGAAAAGACAAAATCTTCCTCTCTCTCTCTCCCTGTCTCCAAAAATAAATCAGGAATTTGGTTCTCCCCTGTACTCTGTTATTTTCTGCAGAAAGAACCATAATATTTCAATTTAAGATGATGCCTTCTTGAGTGAGAATTCGACAAAAGCTCTCACCTGCATTTGCAAAGAACTGCAAAAAGATAATGCCAGAATGATTTTCACCAAACCAGCAGCAAAATGTTACTGAAAAATGTTTTATTTTATGCCATGTGTGTTGAATTCCCCAAGCACACTGGGGAATACAATTACCTCTGCTTAGTCAGGTAATTGTGGTAATCTTATCCCAGATTTAACTGGAAGCTCACACTGGGGATGACTCGACGTACCCAATCTGAAGCTGATGAAAGGATTTCAGGTTCCTAGGGCTTTGGATACAATTTTTTTAACAAACAATAAAAGCTATTTACGGAAAAAAAAAAAAGGAGAGGGAGAGGGAAAAAAGGAAAAAAAGGGGAAAAAATGGAAAAAGGGGAAAAAAGGGGAAAAAAGGAAAAAAAGGGAAAAAAAGGAAAGGAAAAAAAGGGGGAAAAAAGGAAAAAAAAAGGGAAAAAAAGGGGGAAAAAAAGGGAAAAAAAGGAAAAAAAAAAGGGGAAAAAAAAAGGAATAAAAAGGAAAAAAAAGAAATTAGTTTAACAATTCACACTGCTACAAGCCTGTGGCTTCAGGGCTCCAGTGGCAGTAGCACCTGCCTCACCATAAAGTTGTCCTTTCCCATCTATAAAAAAATCCCTTCCCTTCACAAACATGAGTACACATGAAACACGGCCTGTATTTTCAAATACTAAATGCGTTGCAGGAACACCACTTGAAGTACCAGAAACCTTCCGGGTTTTATAATTTCTTGCAATAAGAGATTTGTCGCTTAATTAAGCCCCTCGGAGGCAGCATGCTTGGAATGGATTGCAAATTAAGACCTTTATTTTCCTCTGCCTTTCTTCAGCAATTCCTCACAGATCTAGTTTTTAATTTTAAAATTCTTTTTTAAAACTAGTTCCACTTTTGATGGATGTCAAATTGCCAAATTCATATGAACCTCTATCAGTTTCTTTAGTAAAGTAAGATTTTAATAGAAAAATGAAAGAATCAAAGACATCAGCAAAAAGGACTAAAATTAATGGGTTTTTTGGTTCTCTTAGCAAAGCTCTCTGTCAGTTCTCATGCCCTAAGATACATGGAAAATAAAATTAACACTGCAGCCAGATTTCTAAAAGTATCAGCTCATAATAAAGGACAGAATGATAATATTTGGAAACAATAAATTGTCCTATGTACAGAGAATATCACCCAAGGGTGAAGATAATCCCTTTGGCTTCCATCTTACCACTCTGAGCTTAATAAAATATTAGCTACTGCCCTGTCGAAATAATTGCACATTAAACTTCTCCACTCAGGCCAGGCTGGCCTTAAAATTCTGCCCTGGAGCTGTACCCAGCTGAGATCTCAGCATCCCACCACCTCCCACACCAAGCTGGCAGGTCCATGCCGGGTGTCTGTGTGGCACCCCTCCCTTGCCACCAGCCACCGCTGGCACCCACCCTGGGGGCACAGAGCAAAGAAACCCTTGGCTGCTCAGGGAGGTGATTCTCCCACATCCACACACGTCAATAAACCTAAAGGCACTGTTTCATCGTCTCTCAGGTGTTGTTTTGTCCAGGTTGTACAGAGGCTCTCTGCTGCGCTCCCCTGGATCCGTGGTTAATTAACAAAGAAGCCTGCGAAATAATTCCCTGATCCCGAGGCCTCTATCACCTAATGTCCATGGATTGCAACAATTTCCTCTGCCAGGCTGCTTGCACTGCCTGCCCCTGAGAGGAAATGAGCATCCTCACAGGGGGAGCCCCCAGCTCTCCCACCCGAGGAAGGGCCACCCTGCTGCACACAGAGCAGGCAGCTACTCACACACCTCTCTCTGAATTATTAAAATATAAATATCACTGGTTTGTAACAGAGCTGCAGATGGGTACATAACAGGCCCCGAGCCCTTAATCTTTCATGTGTGAAGAGTAGTACTTCTCTCCCCTACCAAATTATATAAGGATGCAGTGTTCTTCCTTGCGGGTCTAAATCTTGCAATTCTTGGAATCAAAGATCATAACAAGATTATCATTATGATGTTAATACAGCTACTGCAATATTGTCCTAATAATATCTTCAAATCAAACAACTTATTTACAATTAATCATTTTCGTCTTAGAAAAACTGCATGCTTGGGCTTAATCAGAGTTATTAAAAATCTCCACATACAAATTACACCATCTAAACAACTGGTTTTGAAACTCCTGACCAAAAGACTTGCACTGGGCAGGTATCAGAGGCAAGACGAAATTTTCCTACTGTTTTTCAGCAGGATCAGGACAAGCCTAAGGAGGTTTTTCTGTTCTCTCCAGTATCACCATCACCTGCAGCCACAGAGAACGTGAGGATCTGTGCTGGGCCTTGGCACAAGCACAATTTTGCCTCTTGGCATCCAGGCTGATTTTTTTTCCCCATCAACCTAAAGATGAGGTACAAGCAGGTCATTGCAAAAGAAGTTTTTGTTACAGCCAAAAAACTAATAAGACTCGCTTAAAAAGAACCCCACAGAAGTCTCTCTTTGACCAAATACAGAGACCTAAATTTTAGTGGCCTTTCCTTCCTACACAAAGGGAACTTTAAGGAATAAGGAATTTACTTATCATGCAAAACCCACCAACCTGAATGGCTGCTGTACCTCCAATGACGTTGTAACCCAGCCCTCTCACAGCTGGTATGAATACAGCTATGAATTAAAAAAAAACAAACAAAACAAAACCAAACACAAATGATCAAAAATAAACAAACTGGGGGGAAAAAAAAATCCTTGTTATGAAACATGGAAAGTTAGACAAGTTAGACAAGTTTTACCACCACACACTTAAACCTTTTTTGCCCCTCCCTTGACAGGTATTTTAAGTGTGAGGGGTTTTTTTCCTGATAATACTGCTCTAATTGAGTGGTAGTTAATCATGTGTTTTGATTTGAAGAGCAGAATGGCTTTCTTTGAAAGCAGAAAAGCTTTATCCCAGAAACCCCTACACTTTAAAAGCAGTTTAAACGTTATTTAAAAACAGTTTAAACGTCCCCTCCCTAAACGTTGTTGTCACACTCTCACATTGAAGACCTCTGCTAAATCAGTGAAAATAAATGAAGTGAAATCATAATGTCTCAGATATTTTATTCTGTTATTCTAGATACTGCCAAAATCATGTGAAAATAAAACGTGTAACCAAAGCCAGGTAGTTTGTCATTTACCTCCACTGTTTTCATGATGTGAAAGAAACCACTTAAAGCTGGAAGCAAGAATTCCAAGAGAAACAGTTAGTCAGAAGAAATACCCAGATTAAAATCAAAGAGAAGGCAGAAAAATAGAAATGAAACAGAAAATGAAGAGGAAAGCATATTAAGGAAAGAGAGAAGATGACAAGGGACCAAATTCCATCAGGCTAGAGAGAATTGCTGAGCACTAGGTTCAGATATCGAAGAATAAAAGACTTCTGCAAATTAAATGGCAACAGCCCTAATTATTGCAGTAATAAATGCTTTTATCTCTGGTTTTGTTACAATGAAGTTTCTAGTGAGGATCTTGGCACTGGTGAAGCGTTTCTACAACTTACCAGAGAAGCAAAATAGACAAGGGGAACGAAATAATTCTGCTTCTTCTAAGCAACGTGGAGATTTTGCACCCTCTGCAGGTCCAGGGAGATATAAAGAACCCAGAAATACACCCATCCTGTAATGAAATACATCCTGCATTTTATTTATTGGTGCTGCATTTCCGTGGCAATGTCTGTGTTCCCCCCTTTCAGATGTTCCTGAGCGTTCTCCTTCCCGAACCAAGCCATATATGATATTTACTTTTCCCTTTATGTTTTGACTCTAGCTGAGAGGACTGGGTTCAGGGCACTTGCAGTGATCATGAGCCTTCTTTAGAAAACATTCTTTTCTTCCCTACTTGGAAATATGAGAAGGAAGGGGTTTTAAATGACCAAAGCTTACAGCACACATTGCCTCACCTAAACATGATGCCCTTGTACTCCACTATATATTAAGTTAAAGTCTTCTTTCTTCATGTTCAGTTTCTTTGTGCTTCCCTGCATGAGACACTTTTGACCAGGCACAGACTGAAAAAACAGCAGCAATCATACAATTCCTGATATGTTGCGGTGGCCCAGCCCACTTTGGGGCTGAGTGGCATTCAGTGGGTGGACTTTCCAGCCCAAGAGTCTGACCCCAAAGGCAGGGTCGACGATTGAGGCTCCATCCCACTGGGTGTCAATCCACCACAACTCCACCCCTCTTTCCAGAACCCTCTTTGCTCTCCTTACACCCATAGGTTTACCCCTTTATGTATATTTATAACCCCTTTTTAAATATTCAATTAACTCTGGAAAGTTCTGTTAAGTTCGGTTTACCATTGGTTTGTTTAAATACGTTCCTCCCCTATACCTTTGTTATTGGTTCATGTCAACCCCTCGTCATTCCCCTATTGGTTTTCCCTTTCGTCTCCTCCCTGCACTGCCCCCGTTTAAAAGGGGGGTGCAACGGTTTTTCCCCGACTCTCTCTGGGTTGCCTCCCCTTCCAGCTACCTACCCTCGGACTTCCCCTCTTCAAATAAACTGGGATTGAAGGCACCAAGGAGTACCTCCTTCTTCTTTGCCCTCGTCTGGTTGCTAAGCAACAACCTTTCGCAGACTGCTATTTCGTGAGCCTGCCACAGGTGGCTTACAACGGGTTCATTTGAATGCACTGGTGGCCCTTCGGCCGGAGCCTTGCAGCCGTCGTCTGTCTGGCCACCGGGCGGCCAGAGCGAACAAGCGACCGCGCTGCACTGGTAGAAACAGGATGATTTCAGGTAAAGCACAGCTCTTCCCAGTGTCGCTTAGGGAGAAAAAAAAACCAAAATGAGGGGTCAATTTTTAAAGTTAATATCTATCAATTTAATCATGCAATGAAAGTTCACTGCATAAAAATCGTCTAACCTAATACACTAGCACAAAATATCAATATAAACAGATATAAGAAATTAAATCAATGGACTTTGAACTTTATTTCCTCAAAAGAAAGTAATCCTCTAAAATGTGGAAAGAGAAAAATCTTGACAGTGCCTGAGAAAAAAAAATAACATTGGATTTAAGATGAAAGTGAGTTTGATGGATCTGGTAAAGCCAGTTGTATATTACTGTGCACCCTTATCTGATACAGCTGCTCTAGTACATGTCCCACTGCAGCAAATATAAACACAGCCAGCAATTGATGACTAAAATTTGTGATGAAAAGACATATTGGACTAGTCTCAAGCGTATTCCACTGCATACTACTTTTCCTGATGACTTCAACGTGTATTTGAAACAAACAGCTGCTTTCAATTGCTTTTGAAACCTCCATTGACGTCAATAAGAAAACAATGTCAGCAAAGGATCTACGATAAAATAAGATGAGCTTTAAGAGCAATTGTGCTTTTGGTTATTTATTTTTAAAGTGCTTTGTTGCTTCCAGTGGGACTCAGATGAAAAACACATTTACATTTATGAGTATGACTTCCCTATTTTTCCTGCCTCCCTCCTTTCTTTCTGGATCTCTCATTTCTCATGTCTAATCTCATACTCTGCACCTCCTACACAGAAGCCATCCTAAACTTTCCCCTGGTTTCCCCACCAGTTACAGTTCCACTTTCTTTCCAATTTACTAAAGATCAGCACTGTTATCAGGCTTTATAGATTATCAGCCTAAGGAAGAATTCAGAAAATTTGGAAAAGAATATGCACTAGGTTTAAACATTGCAATTTAATTTTCACAACCAAAAGACCTAAAAGTATAATACTTTCTTATTAAAAGTCCCCAGCTGACATCCAGGTAGCGCTAAAATTCTATGGTGGTCACACAAATACATTAGGAAGGTTGGAACATATCTCCAGCTAAAGAAATAGCTTGAAGATCGAGAACAAATTATGCCAAATTTGAAGGATGAACGGCAGTATACCCTGCCCACAATCCAGGGAAAGGTGGGGTCTGAGATCTTCATTTTTTTATGACAGCAGACAGGTTTTCAAACTTTCTTATACTTCTAACAGTGATAAGAAGGAAAAAAAAATCATATTTTTTTCTCTTTTTTCTTAAAACACGGTTGTCTGTTTTTCCTAAAGCTATTTAAAAGGTGCATTCTTTGTCACAAGATTGTTATTATAGTCCAGCTTTGTTAATAATTTGATTTTCTGAAAAAAAGACAATAAAATCATCATTATGCCTGCCCTGAACCGGCTTCAGCACACGGTTGTCTTCTCTTGCCAAAGGAGTTTGTAAAATTCCACTTGGAAACAGATCTGCAGAGAGTTACAGAACCCCTTCTTTTATACGGATTCTGTAACTCTGCAGAGTTACAGAACCTATATACACCGACCATAACGAAAACTCTGCTGTAAGATACAAGTCTGTAGATAAATGAGGAAGAAATTTGAACTTAGAGTGTAACAGTGTAATAAAAACAAACAACTCTGTTTACATAAATGTGGTTACTTGCCATTTCTACATGTGTGAGTCAGCACAGGCAGCTGGGACAGCCACAAACTCAGGACTAAAACACAAAGAGAACATTTATTTCCATCACCTCACCGGGGGATGCCCGGAGCAGCACCCAGGCAGAGCACAAGACAAAGAGACAAAGGCACTGTTAAACTCTGTCCATGCTAGAGAATCACTGGCCTGCTGTTCACACAGGTTCATCAAGAGTTATTCCCAGCTGCAGGGTCACTGGAGCGTATTTATAATCGCCAGTCTTCTGCTTTTCACTCACCCCTCCCAACATTTTGTATACCTCCTCCTTGACACGAGAGCACCTATTTTATTAAGGCCGTTAAATAAAAGACTCTCAATTCTCTTGTAGCAGCAATGACAACAATGAGCCATCATCCACCCCATTTAAAAATCAGCCATTCCCAGTTACTAAATGCAAATATCTTCTCAGGTAGTTCGTTGGACGCCACCCTGGCGTATCTGTTTGTTCATACTCAGAAACAATCGCGTGAGGCTGGGCTGACAGGTACCTGACAACCTCTATCAGCACTTTGGAGTGAAAAGAGCTGGACTGCTGCCAGACCAGTACATTTCCTCATCCATCACAACTTTCCTACACTCTTGTCCATGAGCAGCCACCCCCGCTTCTTTTGTATGGCTAATCTCAGGTGATCTGAGCTGTCACAGTTCTTATCTGGATCAAAGGTGTTGTCTCAGCTCTTTTCAAAAAACTGCGGTGGAAGAACTCCAAAATTCACAGGGGGAAAGGAAGAGAGGAAAGGCTCTAAAAGCAAGGAATAAGCAGCAGTCAGACTGCACAACTGCTGAACTGGAGAAGGCCCTCACAGGATTTAACTCAAGGCGTTTCTGAACACAGTTAAAGTATCTGCTTATGGATGTGGCAAATGAGTGTGTTAGGCTGCTTAAAGAATCACTGTCAAAGGTATTAGTGAAAGCAGGTTTTAACATAAATTTGTAAGGATGTCACTTAACAGACTTCAGTGGCAAGATTTACTCCATTATCTACCACATAGGTGAAGCACACAAAGGAAAAACAGATTAGAATCAGTTCAGAATAATTTACATGGGGACCAGGGATGCAAAATAGTAAAGGTGCAACGGGTAATGGTGCTAAAGGGTAAGGGTGCAAAAGGGCTTAGCAGCACTTAATCGTTGACTAGTTCAATATTTATAAAGTGATTCAATAGGATTTATTACAATTACTAGCGTGACCTAATTACAGATTCAAGATAGCACCATGGCTACTGCACTTGAGAGGATATTTGAATCAATTCACATGCATGCACACATAGACACAGAGATATCTATATCTGTCTGTACAAAGGTACCTGTTAAAAATTCCTCAGGTGCAGTGAAATACACTGGATGCCTTTGCATCTCTCAGTGGGTGGAGGAAAGGAGTCATCAGCCCAGGCCCTGTCATCAACTTTCAGCAACAGCCCTCCAAGAATCACAGACCTGAGGGCTCACAAGCTCTGAGAGGCATCCCACTCACAGGGAGATGCTGGCACAGCCCACTGTGGTCCAGGAGAGCTCAAAAGGCTTCACTTAGGACCTAGCAGGAATCCCCAAGGTTGTAGAGCAGCCCCAAAGAGAGGGGAGCAAATGCACCACCGTACTGGAGAAACAGGACCTAGCTTGGCATTCAGGGCAGCTCTGGTGATTCTTTTCAATGAATTTCTAACCCCGGTCTTAGAGTTTTGGTGAAAAGTTTCACTTCGGTGTTACTAAAATCGGTGTCTGCAAAGGCAGCTGCTGCAGGGAAATGATTTTAGTGAGCACTGAAAATCCACACCTTGCTAATAAATTTGGGTACTGTCAATCAAAGAGGGGGGGAATCAAACAAAGCATTTTAGAAATGTCTTTCTCACATAAAAACTTTCTTCATTGCTGATGTACCTCTTCCTACTGGCATTGCCAGATCCATGAACACGACATAGTGCAATTAAGACTGATAGAAGTATTTCTGTCTCAGAGTAGACCTTTCTCGCTCTAAGTTATTGAGGGTTGTTTACTTTTGTTTTTAGAGAAAGGTTGAGAGTATGCAACAATTCAGATCCACACTGAAGACTGTGACAGAGTATAGCATAAAAGAGAAAATTTTGGGTGCACTGGCTGCCACAGGCATCCTGCAAGAAGGCCCCCTGCAAAATGGTCACCTCCTGCACAGTGCCAGCTACACTTTGAACAGCACTGCCACATTTGCCCTGCCCACAGCCACAGGCTGCAGTTTGGGGGTGCACAGGGCTGGGTGCCCCAGGAGGGCTGCCAGGCTGCCCAGGGTGTGACAGGGAAGTGACTCAGCCAAAGCACAGGGGAGGATGGAGGGATTAAATCCTCCCTCCTGTTAGGAGAGACTGAGGGAGATGAGGATCTTTAGTCTGGAGAAGAGAAGGTTCAAGGGGGGCTTGTCAATGTTTATAAATACCTGAGGGGAAGGTGCAAAGAGGACAGAACCAGGCTCTTTTCAGTGGTGCCCAATGACAGAAGGAGAGCCAATGAGCACAAAGTGAGACAGAGAAGGCTCTTTCTACCATTACAAAACACTTTTCTACCACAAAGGGGACTGAGCACCGGCACGGTTTGCCCAGAGATGTTGTGGTGTCTCCCATCTGGACACAGCTCTGAGCAACCTGCTCTCAGTGGCCCTGCTTCAGCAGTGAAGATGGACAAGACAAATTCTAGAAGTCCCTTTCCATCTCACCATTCCATGATTCTGTGCTAGGTCTCAATCTTCATCCATTGCATATTCTGAAAAGGTGTCCAGTATGCTTTTAGACTCACGGGAAAAAAAAAAAACCAAGCAAGTTTTACTAAAATATAAATAGCAATACTTACCTTTTAACAGTTCAGAGAATCACATTTGTTGTTCCATTATTGTTGCAATCAATACATTGCAATGTTTTGTCAGCTGTGCAGGAGAAGACACTTGTGACAGGCTCATTAGCTTTAGTTCAGGAAAATAATGCAAACTGTTTCCCAAAGAACATTAACAGCAAGGTTGACTCATGTTGGGGCTTTCTCCCTAAAAACTTTCCTCTCTGGAGGTTGGACCTGATAGTCTCAGAGATCTTTTCCAACCTTAATGGTTCTATGATTCTGTCTAGACAAAACATTGCCAATAGTACTGGAGTGTCCACATAAGAGATTTGCATTTTTGCATTTCAGCAGAAGCTGATGGAGAAGGAGCACCATTACTCTCTAGAAGAGTCACTACAAAGGAGGGACAGCTCCAAACTAGACACTGGTAAACTTCCAATCAGGTGATAGAGACCCATAAAAAGGTTATGGGCAAGTCACCGCCTGTATCTGCACACTCTGATTCATGAAACAGCATGGCAGGGTGCCCAAGGGAGTTGCCAGGCTCTGCAGGGAGTGAAATCACCATGACTCAGTAAAAAAGCTGAGGTAGATGGGCTTCAGTCACCATCCACACTGCATTCAGCAAATAATAGTAGTTAAAAAAAAATTAAACCCTTTTAAATCCTCATAAAGTCAGGTTTTATACGGCTTGGAGTGATGAGTTACCTTCCTCCATGCAGATAAAGAAATCAGGACAAAAATGTTTGAAGAGAAAAGCCTGTACACATCAGAGAGTCCTTCCAGCGATTCCCCTCTGCTTGCCCATGCTATGGCTGAGTTGCCAAAATCTCTCCCTGCTCCTCCCTGGCCTGCAGGAAGTTCACTCCAAAATCATTAATGTCTTCGAATAAAGATTTACAAGCAGGAAAATTGTTGATGGCTCTGTTAAACAAATAGGTTAAGAAAAAAAAACCAAAAAAGGCAATTACGTGGGATTTATACCTTCCAGACCAAGATTTGTTGCAATTAAAGGTAAGTTTAATAGCTCAATCTCAGCATTTTCTGGTCAGCTCCTATTTCTGTAGCACCCAAGTGGCTTTCATAAAACATTAAGTAATATGGATATGACATAGGCTCGGTGTAAAATCTTTGCAGTGTAATTGGAGATCTGTGTAAGAAGAAGAGTGTGGCCCTTTACGGCCTTAAAAACAATGTACCATTACTAAATTTATAAAATTTCAACAGATTTTTTTCCTCTTTCTTTTTTGGTAGATCTTTCTTTTCTGTCAGGTTCATCACATCTCTTGCAGCAGCTTTGTCTTTTTCTTTTTTGGGGTGGGGCTGTTTCAGCTATGTGTTTTTTCGTATTTGTTTTCAGTGGAAGACACCTCCTCTCGCTGCTCTTGTTTGACCATACTGGAGCCACTTTGAAAAATTTGATTCCCTGCTTCTCTGTCTCTGCTTCATATCAGTTTGGGTTTTTTTTTCCATTCTGGAACATGCAATGACATCCAAGGCAACAGAAAGATGACAATAAAGCTTGGTTAAGCCAATGGCTTAGAAACCAGGCCAAGGAGAGCAGGAAGAGGTTTTGTTTATATTCAAACCCAGAACATGCATTTGCCAACCAACGAAAAATACTGTCCCATAAAAGCAGTTCAAATAATGCAAATGCACATAAATTTTAACAAATCACATCAAACATTACGGATTGTGGCTCAATAATTCACAGTTGCTTCTATATTTTGATAGGCAAACATTGTAAGTCTAAGCATAAAATATTTAATTCTTGCTCACACTGTACAAGCCACAAGCTGACACCAGTGGAACTCCCACAGCGTGTAAATTGGTGGTCAGGGATCAGCAATGAGCAAGAAGGAGTTTATAGCAATATAAGGAAAAGAAAAGGTAGACTCAAGCAGTAAAGCATCCCTACAAACCCAAAATCTCTGTGACGTGAGATGGCTAAGGTAGGGTGCTGAATTTACATCAGCTTCATAGTGTGAAACATCTTTTCTTCCAGAGAGCTGCCAGCTAAGCAGCCCAGTCCCTCCAGGCTCTGGCTCTTGATTTCTGAGGCACTGCACTCGTACAAAGTCTCCCACCACCTTTAAATATCAGCCTTTTGACCGTACGCAAAAACCAGGGGGGTTATTTGGGCTAAAGCACTACCTGTTGACAAGCTGTGATCACAAATCCCTTTTGTAGCCTCTGACACCCTACCAGCGCTGGGTGAAATTTTAATTGGAGGCCAGGGAAATCTTTCACACAGACTGAGGCAATGGTCCCACAGGGAGCCCATCGCTCTGCAAAGACAGGGAACACAGAATTGAGCTAAAAGGTGAGGCCACATTCCCTTTTAATTAGTTCCTCTGTGAACAGCAGGTGAGCCTAATATTTTTGAGAAAAAGTATGAAAAATTCTGTCCATTTGACACCACCTGAGAGTAACAAAATCCTCCAGTGGACACCCACTGGCTCATGCAGAAATTCTCCTGGCACCCACCATGCTCTCTCATCTGTGGTACCACAGAGTGATTAGGGTTGGAGAAGACTCTAAAGCTGTCGAGTCCATCCGGTCCCCAGCACCACCACGTGTACCACCACCACCCCCTGTCCCCAGGTACCACATCCACACACCCTTCCAGCGCCCCCAGGGATGGCGATGCCACCACAGCAAAGCGCCAAGTCCGCGGCTGAGACGTTTGCTCCGAGGTTGCTCATTTTCGAACAAACAGCTAAAACAGCATCAAGCCTTCCTGCAGCCTCACACTGACGGGCATCTCCCGTCTGTCGCGTAGGACGAGGCGGGGAGCGGGGCTGGGCGTGGGGCGAGGCGGGGCCGGGGCAGCTCCGCTCTTTATAGCGGCCTCGGGCAACCCTGGGTAGGTTAAGACGGACGGACGGACGGACGGATCGACAGACGGACCGACAGACAGACAGACAGACACACACACACACACCGGCAGCATGGCCATTCCCCGCGTGGAGCTCAGCAACAAGATGAAGATACCCGCCCTGGGGCTGGGCACTTGGCAGGTACCGAGGCAGGGCGGGAGTCCGGCGGGAGATGCCGAGATGCGAAATAAAGTTAAACAAAAAAAACCAAAAAACAAAACAAAAAAAAAAACCACCACCAGAATAGAAAAGGATCCGGCGCTGTAAAAGCGGGCTCCATGCCCTGCGTGGGGCCGTGGGGCGCTGTCGCCGCCCGCTCGGAGCGCCCGATGGCGGCCGCTTGTGTAACCGGGCGGGCCGCCAGGCGCGGGGGGGCCGCGGAGAGACAAGGGCGGGGGGAAAAGGCAAAAATAAAAAGAGTATAAATGAAGGGCTGAAGAAGGTGGAAGGAGGCATAAAAAAGACGGGAAGCGAAAGAAACGGACTGAAAAGTCTGAGCGGCAGCGGGTCGCGGCTCCGGGGTGGGGTCGCGGTCTGAGGGGGTCCCTGGTCACGGAGCCGCCCTCGCGGGGCAGATTTGGGGAAGGTGAAGTGGCGAAACTCCTTTGGCAACACGGAGCAAACAGGGGAGATGACAGTGGATATTGCGCTGCTGGCAGAGCTGAAAGTCTTGCAGAAACAAACTCCTTTCCGCTCTGTGCCCGTTCCCTGCGAAAATGCTGGTTTTGCCTGCAAACTCCGCTGGAATTCAGTTAAATGCAGGTGATGGGGAAACTCCAGGAGCAGCTGGAAAAGGGGACTGTGTGGAGCTGTCACAGCACTGAGCCCTGGCAGGAGGACATGGAAGAGCTCATGGTTGGCTTCTGTTTTCTTTCAGGCTCCCCCAGGAAAGGTGGAAGAGGTGGTGAAGTTTGCTATTGGTGCTGGCTACCGCCACTTCGACTGTGCCTATTTCTACCAGAATGAACATGAAATAGGGAACGCCATCCAGCAGAAGATCAAGGAGGGGGCTGTGAAACGGGAAGACCTCTTCATTGTCACTAAGGTACAAGGATGCAAGATTATGGGTGCATTTAGGTTTTCTTGCAGAGAAACCCTTCTTGTACCTATAAAGTAACATAGGGACCTATTCCCTTCACTGAAAGTCACTCCGTGGTTTTCTTGTTGTGTCTTTAAAAGTTCCATCCTGTATTTGCAATTTGAACTCGGCTTTTTCAGGAACCATGGACAACTTAGGAAAGATAGCACGGCTATTACTCATCTAATAATTTCCTCACATCAGTTAGGTCAATTATACTGAATGTTCAGTTGGACACACCCAAGAAAGATAAGAGGGGGGGGAAGACAAGACAGTTGTCTGGATTCATCAGTGTTAAGCAAGACATTTGAAAACTGTGTCATGTACAAATGTTAATCCTGAAAGGGAACAGAAATCAAAGTATTTTATATGTATGTGTTTTCTTCATTCCTTTATCTCATCCACTTGTCTCAGAAGTGCTCCTTACCAAAAGAACAGTTCAACTAATAAATTTATGGCTTGAGGTTTTCACCAGCAAAACCAGAAAACTTTGTGTATAACTAAGATTTTCCACATTAAGCTTTGTTTTTGTTAAAGAACATGGCTTAATTTAATACTACTTCTGAATTCTTCTATTTAAACAACTTGAATTTTGATTTCAAAAATGAAGTAAAATTGACAGCTGTGAACACTGAGTTTAAAGGGACAGAAAGAAGGTAGCTGTGACTGCTCAATAATCAAAACTTAGTCTGAAAAAAATAATTGTAACACTAACAGCTTTGCTGTGTCAGATACACTTGCCAGAGTGTTACACTTATATCTGAAAATCTCTTTTCATAAATGGGAATCCTGACTCCACCTTCATGACTGCGGGCTTTGTGGTATGTTTGCCCTACCTAACAGTGAAATGTTACATCCTCAGCATGTACTGACTTAAGTGGGGAGGGAGTTGTCCTGCCAGACCACTGAGTGAGAGGTTTCTGTCCCCTGCTCTGCCCTGTGGGAGCTGTAAAGTGACAGTCGGGCTTGGTCTCTTCCCACAGCTATGGAACACGTTCCATGAGAAGTCCCTGGTTAAGGTAGGATGCAAGAAGAGCCTCACTGCACTGCAGCTGGACTACATCGACCTGTACCTGATGCACTACCCGATGGGATTCAAGGTAGTCCTGCTCTCCACACCTTTCTTCCTTACCTGCCCAGGAACACGGTGCATTCTCTCATCTTCATTACACAGCTGGGATATGGGGTTCATTTGGCTCTTCCCTCCCGGTGGTAGCAAGCATTTGGTCACTTAGTAGTGGTGTGTTTTAGCGCAGGGGTCTGGTTTTTCCTGCCTGCTGGAATGAGGTAGATACAGGTGTGAGCCCCCTGGGTCTTCTGGTAACCAGCACAGGATGGTGGTTACAGCATGGACATTGTGGGTTTTGGAGGTGTTGGCTTGGTCTGAAGTAACCAACAGTGAAAAAGAAAGCATAGCACAGAAAGAATGTGCTTCTTCCCCCAGTCCACATCCGTGAAAAATAAATAAAAACCTAGAATAAAGGGGCTGGGGCGTGTCTGTTCCCTTCTCTCCAGATCTGCTCAAGTTACATAATTACTACTAATCCCTGCACTCTTTGCATGTAGGGACTGATTTTGAGAAATATGGCCCTCATCCAAAAGAGAATGCTGATGGACATGCATCATTTTTTTAGTTTTGCAATGTGTCTAAACAACCTGCTAACTTGCTGCCTGTAAATGCAGTCAGAAGTGCTGTAGGAAAAGTACACTGTAGGAAATTCAACACTTAAAAAGTCTTGTGTTTTATCTGCCCTGAAATAACAGGCTGGTGAAGAGCTGCATCCCCTGGATGACAAGGGTCACAGTATTCCCAGTGACACAGATTTTCTGGACACATGGGAGGTAAGTCACTATTTGCTCTTTAGAGCAGGTATCCCCACTAAAGATGCAGCAGAGATCTGTGTGCAAAATGAAATTGAGGGATATGTTTGGGTGTGAAGGACAGCCACACAACATTGTATTTCAACCAGATAGCTGCTTCTATCTTTTGTTTTGGGGGGCAAGAAGGGCATGTTTTTAGTAAGGATAAAGAGGAGGAAGCCAGCAGCACTGTAGGTGCTGTGGCTAAAATATTTCAATAGACACAGGGGTAGAATCAACCATTTAGATTAATCCAGGTGTGGCTGTTAATTTACTGGGTGTTGCATACAGTTAGGAAATTCCATCTTCTTTTATGAACTGAGATACTTTTATGTAATCTAATCTAGCGTGAGTTGTTTGTTCATTTGTCACAAGCTTGAGAGAAATAAAATAATGTAGTTTGACAGTAATACCACCAACTCATTCCCACTCTTTGGTTGTCCTTACTCATTAGGCCATGGAAGAGCTGGTGGACTGTGGCCTGGTAAAAGCCATTGGTATCTCCAACTTTAACCATGAGCAGATTGAAAGGCTCTTGAACAAGCCAGGACTGAAATACAAGCCTGTAATGCTCCAGGTGAGAATTTTATTTCCATTCCTCAGCTAACCTCACAGTCTAGAATCATAGAATGGTTAGGATTGGAAGGTACTTCAAGGATTATCTAGATCCAACCCCTTTCCATGAGGTTGGAACCTTCCACTTAGAAGTATTCCTAAATATATTTAGAATGTGTGTGTGTATATATACATATATATTGAGAGTATGCCTAAATGCATATAATATATAAATATAATATCTATGTTCTTATAAATAAGATATCATTTACATAATAGATATTTATTATATAAATTCCTATGATACATATTTAGAGTAGTCTTAAATATATTCAGCAAAATCCCCACTGTGAGTTTCTGCACCAGCATGAGACTATACTGGGATGCACTCACTGGACTTATTCATCTTTCAACATAAAATAAACCACTCAACTTCCTTATAGAAGGGAGGGTTGACGTGTACAATTCCATAACAAATTCTCACCACCTACCTCACGAATGTAATCACAGGACAGCAGCAGCAGCAGCTTAGGGACCTTCTGGTTTTCTTCCATATGCAACTTCTTTGCACTCAGCTGAGGGTGCTGAATGCCCATCTCTTCCAGATGGGGAACATCCAGGGATGTCCCCACACTGTAAACTACTGTACATGTTTTTCATGTCACCATGCCTGGTAGTAAAACTCTAGTGTTTAGAAACAGCGGGGTGTGTGCGCAGGGCCACATGAAGCAGCCCAGACACAGCCCCGTGGCCATGCCATGGCTTGTGGCGAGCTGAGCAGCATCCCCACAGAGCTCCTGCTGCTTTCAGTTCAAGGACATCTTACCCAAACACCTCTTTGCAACTTGATCTTGCTTCCCTAGGTTAGCTCAGATTATCTCCCCGGGCTTCTTCAGGAATCAGGGAGGCTCTCTGAGGCAAGGAGAGGTTGGGTGCATCAGAGCAGAGAATAAACTTCAGGCATCCTGAGCTGCCCCTCTGAAGATGCAATCCTGCCCTGCAGTAGTCAGGAAGCCTCATTTCCCAGGTTCCACACAGATAACACTCCCACTCTTATCTGTTTTTTGCTTTCTGTGGGTAATATGTAGCACAAGAAAGCTCTGTTCTCTGCTAGGCCTCTAGACACTGCTGTGACATTAATAACTTTTCCGTGAGATAGATTTGAATCATGATGCTGGAAGTCAAGTCTTAACATTTCCCATGACCCAAGAGAATTTAAAATGTAATGCTCAGCAGCCTGGCAAAGTCTGCCTCTTTATCAACCATCTTTCTGTGCTTGCAGATGGAATGTCATCCATACCTGACCCAGGAGAAGTTGCTCAAGTACTGTAAATCCAAAGGGCTTGCTGTGACTGCATACAGTCCCCTGGGCTCTCCTAACCGCCCGTGGTAAGAGAGCATGGCAGCCTTTCTGCACACAAAGCCATGCTGCAGCTTGATCTATGAAAATTATTATTATTAGAAAATTAAGTAAATAATACAGGTAAAATGAGAAAAGTGCTGTTGCTTTTATGCAGATTATGTCACACAATGTTCCTGCAGGGAAATTATTACCTTTCTACCGCCAATATCACTGTTTTTTAACAGGGCTAAGCCTGGGGAACCCACGCTGCTGGACGATCCCAAGATTAAAGACATTGCAGCTAGACACCATAAAAGCCCTGCCCAGGTAAGTGGGATTGTCAGAGCAAACTATTCCTCCTCCTCAGATGTCTTACAGGCCAGTCCTAGCAGATGCTGCTTTCTCTAGAGATATAGTAAAATGGGGCTGAACTTGACTCTTCATTCTGCCCAAGCTCTTAACAGCATTCATAAAAATTATCAGCTATTTTCAAGGAGGTCTTGAGTGCCAAGTTTTAGGGTGGACTGAGGAGCAATAGTTCATGCTTACTTCAGGTGTTCACCTTCCTAAATTTTTGTTCCTTTCTCCAGCTAAGTTATTCTTCAGAGGAGTCCTGTAATTTGTAGACATATTTGATTGCCTCCCATCTGCTCGTGTTCACAAAGAATTATTGAAAGTTGCTTATTTAAGACTTTTTTTTCTCTGTTAGTTTGCTAGTCACACAAATGAGTTGTTGCCTGGGGTGTGCAGAAACTGCACTTCAGAGAAAGCCGCATGTTCACATGCAATCAAAGACAATCATATTTTAACACAGGCAGAGCAGGACAAAAACATTGTCTGCAACAGTTCTTTTTTTCGGGGAGATGACTTTTAAATTCTATAAATATGTTTTTCCTTTTATGGACTTCCAAAAGCTGAACCTTTGTGAGGTATTTACCTCTGAGCCCAAAATAATCTATAGTATCATAATGCTCATTGGGTCTGAGCACTCATATAATACAAGCCAGAGCATCATAATTTTTCTCCCCCTGCTACTACCCTAAACAGAACCAAAACAAATCCTGGAAAAGCCACAATGTAGAAACAACACAGGCCAGAAACAATTACAGTTTGCCAGTCTACTGGCAAACACATGAGCAAATCCTGGCATATCAAACTCCTGTGTGCAAACTGGTAGTCTTCCAAAAAGTGAATATGGTTCTAGAAAAATAAATTAGTTAAAAAAAAAAACAAACAAACCACAAAATGTGTTTGAATAGATTTCTTGGGACCTCTGTGTTCATGCTCTTTCTTGTTCTTTCCTAGGTCCTGATCCGCTTTCTGATCCAAAGAGATTTCATTGTCATTCCCAAGTCTGACAAGCCACACCGTGTTGAGGAAAACATGAAGGTGAAGCTTCCTTTGGAAATGCTGCTACCTGGTTTTAGGCACCCACTGCGTTTCCAAGCAGCACCTAAGAGTCACTGGAAGGGGGGGTAAAGAGGTTTGAAGGCTGGGGCTCAGCACTACCAAACCATCTGGGTAAAAGCATTTTGTTCCTGCTAGGAAAGAACTTGTTTACACCAGGATTGCCTGAGCTCCATTGCTGTGGAAAGGGAGCCCCAGCTTTGGATTTGCCCTTGGGGAAACGCTTAGCAAGTCCTTAGGGTGCAAAGCAACAAGCTGTAAACACCAGACCTGATCCAGTTTGTCTCACTTTGAGGCTGTGGTTCTCCTTGGCAGTGAAGTTGAGCTGGATGTTTGCCCGTTAGGTGTGGCATCTTATATAACACCTCTGTGTTGCTTTCAATCCATGGTGATAGGGTTTGGAGTTATTTCACCTGTGAACCTGTAGCAAGAACTCTTAGGTGATAAACTGTGAGGCACCTATCTGCAGTCAATACCCAGTAGTACTCTCTTGTAGCAGAAAATTTACCTCCAATTCCAGTATTTGTGACACCTGAAGTATTTTCTCTGTGCATTATAACACAAAGTGCAGTGGTATTGGCATTCAGCCACCCTGAAATGTAAGACCTTACTATGAACAGCACCTCAGAAAGAAAAGGACTGTCTTGATGACTTCGAGGGTTGTTATTTGCCTGAGAAATAAGAGGATTGCTTAACTATGCATAATGTGTTCCTACCTCAAGCCATAAGTGCATGAAGCACACTTAGTAGCTAACTACTCATGAATTTAACTAAAAAGAGCTTCTTTTTCTCTTTCCCTGCTAGGTGTTTGACTTTGAACTGTCTAAAAAGGAGATGGATGTCATCCTCACCTTTAACAGGAACTGGAGGGCTGTTCCAGTGCTCCAGTACGTTCCTTATTATCCTTACTATCCATTAGTCCTTCTGTATTTTCATTCAATTCTTTCTGTATTTTCATCCCCCTTGTCTTGAAAAGATATGTGACCAAAATCAGGGAGAGCTCATACTTTAAAGCCTGGACCCCAGGTAATGAGGCGTGTCCTGGAACATCAGGAGGGAGCTGCATTTGGAGTGTTCCCTTCAGCATATTGGTGTTCCAGGGGCTTTCTCACAAGCCTGTGCTCAGTTTAATGACAGCTGAGTGCATTGGCAGCCGGAGAGGGACACTGCAACAGGGAAATGCTGCCCAAGATCCTTTCTGCAGGACTTCAATAATGAGGTGTTTCTCTTTTCAGAGCTATCAACCACAAGGACTACCCATTCAAAGCAGAGTATTAAATGCAAGTGGGTCCTGCAAGACCTCCATTTAACTCCTTCCAGATTAAACAATGTACTCTGCAGCTTGATCTTCATTTCCTCTTCTGTACTTGAGAATCATTATGAGCAGTTACCTTTTCCTCCTTTTTTAAGGAGGAGACCAACATCGGATGTAAGAATGCAGTAATAAGGGTGGGGATTTTGTAAAGATGCTTAGCATTGCTTTTTATATATTTGTGATTTTTTTATAGAGTGTATTTCTAAGGCTTTAAAACCTTATATGAATAAAGTTTTATTAACAACAAAAGCTGATCAGTGTAGCACTTAAATTGTTTTATACAGTTAGGCATGTTCTTCTGAAGTCTGGTGTTTTAGAAATTTTAATACAGATAGAAATAAGTTTCCATAATCCCTGTACAAGGACAGGACAAACAGATCATTTTGTGATCACAAAACAGGATTGTGCTCTAACTAGGACCTAAAGGACAAAGTTGTAGCTGTTGCTTCACCCAGCCCCCTTCCTCTGAACACCTAGAAACTGAACTCCTGCGTGATTAGTGATGAAAGCATCGTAGGCAGTGATAACTCACATTAAAATCCAGCCAGCCGAATATATGGGCTGCCTCCAACATCAGCCTGGGAGTCTCAAATATAAACTTACATTTTTGCAACTCTGCTGGCAGCATCGAGAATATTACATTCAGACACATGTTGGCTTTATCTAAGGAAAGCACGGAAAAACTCTTCTTCAAAAACACCAAAGCCAACCCTGAGATAGCCTCACAGTTAATTGCTCTAAAATATTTTCAGACAGATTTTGCTAGGCCAAAGCCAAGCTGCTGTGTGGCATTCTGGATGTTGGTAAGAGAAAGTCTGGCTAGAATGTGGAGTCAGCTGCAGCAAAGCCAACCACGATTTGGTATTGTCTGAAAAATCCTCACTTCACAATGCTACTGAAACACCAAGAATCTCGCAGTGCTGCTGAGTCAGCCACCGGGATTTGTCCTTGGTGAATTCTGCCAGGGCTGAGCAAACCATGGACACTTTACAGTATTTCCTAAAAAAAAAACAAACCCTGTTGTGCACAGCACAATTCCACACTCTCAAAAAGGCAATAACCAGCAGCAAAAGGAACTTACCACCTTCAGCAAGGGGAAGTGTCACTTCAGCAATGCTTGTGGTGACTGGCAGTGACACAGCCGGGCCTTGCAGGGCAGGACAGGCACTCTCCAGAGCGTTCCAGCTCTTTGCAGCTTGAATCAGGCAGCATCCAATTCTTTCTCTCCCCGTAATTCAGAAAGCTGTGTTTGCTGCAGCCCTCCCATGGAGCTGGCAGCAGCCTGCGGGGCCTCTTTTGGATGCCCACGACCCACTTAGAGTAGGGCACTGCACGCTGTTCTGCTGTTAGAGCAAAAGTGAAAGGGTGCAGGAGGGGGTCAGGAGAGCCTGCAGCTCCCCAGGCTTGGTCCCTGGGATCATCCAAGCCTGGAAGCACATTCTGCTGAGGGAGACAGAAGAAATGCAGTGGCTCTCACACAGAAAACTTGCTTGGAAGCAGACAGCTGCATGGCTGGGTCAGAACACCTTGTGTGGAGCTCACTGCCTTGCAGATGATGCTCAGCTCCTGTCCTGTACTCGTCAGTATGACAATTAAGATGATTTCCCTCCCCCTTGGGAATGTATTTGCTAAAGCTGACAATTTTATGACCTGTCTCCTGGAGGATGGTGCATCAGGAGAGAGGTCCTTAGGGGTTCCTTACCTTATCTCACAGGGACTTAGCCCAATTCCTATCCCACTTACAGCAACTGGTCCATTCCTACTCATTAACAAACAGGGGGCTGCTGATGGAAATATTCCATTTATTGTGGATGCAGTTTCAGAATACATTGTTTGAACAAGTTGTTTTTATTGCAGCTATCAGATGTATTTGAAAGACTCAGAGGAGTGTTTACAAAAGCCCCAAACAAAAAACATGACAACTCACAGACAATGTCAGGCACAGTTTCACCCCCTACAGATAACTTCGTGCATCTCTACATGTAAACAAGATGTTTCAGCCAAGCAGGGGAGCTCAGCTTTGGGTTGAAATATACCATTACACTTCTTCGGGAAGAAGTCAGATGCTGTAAGACATGGAAGCGGTGAAAAGGGAGATCCTGGGGGTTCTAATGCCCAACAAAGCTGTTAACAACATGCTCAGGGGCTACTTGAGTTGCTCAGTTTATGCCACCCATACACTGTAGGATGTAAATGCTAAACTGTATGGCATGTAAATTCAAACCAAGCTGACGTCTTATAGCCATGTGTTTACTATATACAAATGAAAACATCTGTAAATAAGATATTCAGGAGAGAGAGAGGTAAAAAGAAGCATTATAAAGATAGAGGTTTACTTCATTTTCGGTGGACCTGGAGTACGGCACTGATGGATGGCAAGATTTAGTGTACAGTCATTTGAAACAAGCTCCAACTCTGTTTACATTTTTTAATTTTTAATTATGGTAGTTTTATATAAATTAAACTACAACGTTTTATACAAGTGACCTATTTTTGACCTTCTATACCCTTACCTTTTCCTCTTTTAAAATCTATACTTTCTTTTTAATTACCCATTACTGGGCAACTGACATTTAAATTTTTTAATACTTATCATACCTCTAATGGCAATTATGAAATCTTACTATAGAAAAGTGTGTGATTTTGTCTTTATTTTTTTTAAGCTGTGATATTGGCTAATTATGTATGTTTATTGCTAAATATAATACTCTAGCACATATTAAAGCATTCTACCATTAGTAGTGCCTTTAGGCTAAACTTTGTAAAGCTATGTGTGTATATATATCCTAGATTGCAATCATTACTAGTCACTAACAACAAAAAGAAATATCAGTACCGCTGTCAGCTAACATAATCATCCAAATTTAGGTATTAACTTAAACTAGAATGGAAAAATTGATACTTAAAAAAAGTATAAAACAAAAAAAAAATTAAAGCACGTTATTGATGCAGTATTTCTCATGACATGGGCAACTTACAGAAAATATTACATTGTCAACTAAAGATATTTCTTCCATGCCTTAGTCTAAAGTGCAGAAAGAAAAAGACTTCTGTATTACAAAAGTAACCATTGTTTTTATAGGTTTACTGCACACCTTTCCCAAGCAACTTCACTTTACATGCGTTTTGGGTTGACCTCTAATGCCAGCTGAAATCACTGTTCAGATCCATAGTTAGTTCTGACTGTCAGTAGGAGAGTCTATATATTTCACAGCATGGGTTTCTTTAGGAATAAAGGCTCTTGTGCAAAGGCAGTACTATTCTGATGAATGTCTAGACTGATTATTAAATACAGTGCTAATATACATGGTTTTAACTGGGATAATGCAAAAAAAAGACATTTTGGTAAATAAACATAAATATAAAAAGAACAATTTAGCACTTTTTCCTTTTTTTTCCCCCTAAACTGATTGGTCCAGCGTCTTTAGTGGCCTTCTACGGTTCTTTCTCAAATTGTCTCAAACCTGCTGAGAAAGAGACAGATTAAATATGGCTTGAAACAACCCAAACACATCTCTAGAACAGAAAAGGCACAGCTCTAGGTTAACACATAGGACGACAGGACACGAGCTGGGTGCTGCTCTGCTCATGGGCTGGGGTTGCCCTGAGGTGGTCCCCAAGAGGACAAAAAGCAGGATTTCAGCCTCTGAGGAGAGGCAGACTGAGAACCCCTTCCATGGGAGCACAGCTGAACTCACACTAAGCGAGCCCAAAAACCCCTCTCCTGACACTTAGGTTTTAAAAAAAGGAGAAGAAGAGCAAAACAATTCTGTTTTGCATGACTCTAAACCAGTAAGAAAAGTTCACAGGCATGCCATACCTCTGGCTTTACATAAAAACACTAAAAAAGTGTGTGCACATATTGAAGTGTAGAAAACCAAAGGTTTTTCTACAGTTGATCATTTCACTCTTAGTAAAGAATCGAGGGATGTTGCAAAACATCCTTAAAGCTATTAAATTGGTCAGTGAACTTTCATTCTTCCCCACTGGTCCTTAGCCACACAATTAGTTTAATTGGCTTTATATGGAGTGCTTTAGGTTAAAATAAAAATAAAAAACTAGAAGGGCTATTTTGCTGATTTCTTTCTGTAAAACTAGGTTGCGTTTCACCAACCAGTGGTTTCAAAATGACAACAGTGTAACTATTTTTGACTTGAAAAGACACCAATGCACAAGTCCAGCAAAAGCAGTTTCTCAACCATTCAAGTTTCAATGATATTGCAATGGAGTTTTTGAAAGGCAAAGGCAAAAGGGGTTTTTGAACAGCTGCAGAATTTTTAAACACAGATACACCTGTGCAAAAATGTGGCAATATTTCTATATTATTATATGTATTACAACATGTTCATTGTATGATTATATGTATATTATTAAATATCGTATGTATGATTTTATTAAGTATACATATAATAATGTATGTTAACATTATATGTATAATATTATTATATTATATATATGTATAATATGTATTAAACTATAGAAACTGGTGCAATGTATGCATTATGGCATTACTTACCATTAGTTTCTGATTTTTTCCCCATAGCTGATACCTGTTTGAAAAAGCAAAAAGCCATTATTAAAATTCAAAAGGGGAGAATATTGCTATTTATAACAGGAAAAAAAACCCAACTCCATGCAAAGGACAGATGTCCACACATAACACAGCTCTGCCAGACAGGAATATAAAAGTGATACACTGCTTTCTGCACCTCATTGTACTTTGTTTTATAGATAAAGAAGTGGCTAAGGAACAGAATATTATCCTCTAAACACTGCCCAGAAGTGTTATTACCTTAGAAGAAGCAGCTGTCTTCTCCACTGACTGCTTCTCCCAGAGATTACGTTTGCCAGACACATCTCCTGGTCTTAAATCCTGTATTTTTAATGTCAGAGAACAGAAATCAGCATTAGACGAGGTTTATTTTCACTCGTGAAAGAAAAGGTTAGAATGCAACTTCCTCATAAGAGAAGCTGAGGAACATCCACCAGAGGTAAATATTGCATTGTTTATCAGTTATAAAGAATTCTATTTCACGAAGTGACTCCACACATATCCATGTTTTAAGACAAAAACCAATCCTGTCACATCCATTTCATAGGGCACAGACTGGTCTTCACCCAGTATGTTCAACCAAGGCAGTGCAGTGAAGAGCTACTGAACCATCAGATTTTTACAGAAAAACCAAATCCAATTTTTGCAGAAAAAACCACACATTTTTTTCAGGGGCAGTATTCATAAGTAACTTGTCTTGGTTATTTTAGATCAAAATCAAAATATTTTATTAAAAAATTGTGAAAAAAGTAGAGTAGGACTTTCAATACAACAGAAAAGCAGATCCTACTCTGCATTCTTAAATACAGATTTCAGCATTTATCACTGTAGTCCTTCATATCCATTTTAATTTCCACTGCATCCTTTGCAACCTTAGGATGTGCCAATCACTAGCCTGACAGAAAAAAAAAAAAAAAAACCAAAACTAAAAACCAGATGAGGTAAAGTCATTAAAGAATAGTAGTATTCTCTGAAAATAAGTGTATTATGGAGATTTAATCATAACTCCATAAAAATGCCAACTAGCTTCTTGGGGAAAAGGAGGGCTATGTATGAAAATTACATCTGCTAGGCAGATGAATTGAAATCTACCTCTGTGCACGGCAAACAAGAGACTCAAACAATTTTGGACACAAGTACTCTCCTTTTCAGAAAGTATTCCAGTCCTGCACGGCTTCCAGAACTTTGTACTTGCCATCCATAGGGAGTTCTCTGCACATGAGAATTTCTACCTGTAAAATGCTCAGTGATGATTGGAAATGAGATTCCTGCAAGGGGTATTTGCACTCAGGAGAGATCCTCTAGAACTCATCATGATTTGCAGCCACAGAGGGTTGCTGATGATTAAAACTTGAAGCCAATTCTGCACTTTGAAAAAAGGAGTTCAGCAGTAACAGAGGAAGGAAGGAAACTACCAACTCACAGTTGACCTTATCACAAAGCCCCTTGCCGTGGACATTTTCACAAAACCATTTCCAGAGTCCCAAAATAATTTGGGATCTGTGATTTAGGGTCACCGTAAAACCGAAATCTTTGCTCTACCCTGAATTCAAAATTGTTCCAAACCCCAGAAGAATCTTGACGATCACAAAAAACTTTGAGCATTTCTTTATTTTGGTGGAATGTGATGGGGGGTAAGAAGTTATTTGCTAAATAAGAAATTCTAGGCTTCCCTTCAATTTATCCTGACTTTAAAAAGTAAAAATCACGTATTATAGATGTATATAAACCTTCATAGTGAATTATAAACAGGTTTACCTGACCAACTTAGCAAACAGACCCCCAAAGAAGAAGAATAGGAGGAGGGCGCGTTCCTTCAAGCAGAGACATTGAAAGAAGAAAGAACAATCTATTGAGAGAGAGGGAAATTAAGACATAGATAGAAACAGCTGGCTGAGGGAAAAACAAGAGATTAGTTTTACATCATCTAAAAGATGCAACTTAAAAGAAAGAGAGAAAAATCTGGAAGCAGATTCTACAATGGACAATGCTGCAAATTTCCAACTCCTCTTTAGGAAAAATAGGAGTGTGAATTGAGGAAGTGGTTTTCAGGCTGCACCTTTTATAAAGGGCAGGTGAACTGGCAGAAAAACACTGCACAAGGATATGGAAAGAAACCAGTTCTTTAACAAAATCCTAAAGTTGAATCCTTAACATCCCAATCATTAACATCCATCCAATATGGACATTTACATGCCAGTTCCTCATCCCTACCCTTCCCCATCCCACAGTTACCTCTTCCTGCTCCTTCCCACATCCACAGTGCTGCTTATTACCTCAATAGCATTTTCTGCTCTGATTCTTGCTGAAGTAATGGGCAGGCTAAAGGGCCTTCTTTAGAAATTACATTTGGGCTCAAAAAGAACTAAATTATTTCAGTTGTGTTTTAAAACATATTTGGAAGATTTTTACAGGGCAGGGGCCAAACCCCAAGCGTGTGTAAGTGTGCAATCCGGGCTCTGTGGCTGGTAATTTCTCAATTAGTGGTAAGGCTTTCACAGGTAGTGAATTAATGTTCTTTTCTAACAGAGAAGTGCTTCTCTGAGCTTTAAGGTGAGAACTGCCCTGTTTCATCTCCCTGTTTCCTAACCACCAAGAAGTCAGCAGCCAGAGGGCCTCTGTGAGCTTCCAAGAGGACACGAAGCAGAGTTCCTCCAAAGGCCATCAGCTCTTGGAGGAAGCACCCTCTGCCCGAGGAGAGAACCCACCTGCTGAAGAGATGGTTGTTCCAAATTTACTTACAGAAGGTTTTGGAGCAGGCGATTTGTTGCTCTCTGGGGTCTTGGTCAACCACTCGTTGATACGACTGGAGACACCAACCTTCAGCCCAGCAGTTTCCTGCAAAATGATAAAATCCAAGCAGAAGACTTTCAGAATGGCTTTTGCTCTGTTTTCCACGGTTTAGATTTAAAAGCAAAGCCAAGCCTAATACAGAGATCCTCACTGAGCCTAAGGCTCGCCCAGTGTGCTCTGAACGTATGGTCCCTGTGAATTACACAGTGCTGCTGCCCTCTAGTTTTCAAAAGTGATACACATGGACTGACAAAAACATCTCCACTTTACTGCTACCCCAGTAATAAATGTCAGATATAAACATGCATTTTCTACCACAAGCCCAAACTCCAAAAATCTTCAGCTTAATAGACTACTTTTTTTCTCGTTAAACTATTTTTTTCAGAAAAACCACACAATACAAGAGTTAAGTGGCCTAAACTTTAAAACATTAAATATTTACAAGGTTAGAACAAATTACTAGAATTTAATGACTATCTGTAATAACCCACTTCAATCCATGGCTGATCTTTTTGCCTGTGATAAATGCTCATCAACTTGCATCAATTTATAGAAAGAAAATACTGCCTTAAGGATTTACACAGAAAAGATAAAGGTCTCACAAATACCTCTATGCGTTATCTAGAAAATATCATCACTATCTTGCCTATTCAATTCTCCTTTGCTCCCCAAAAGAATTTTGCCTTACTCAAAGAATTTCTTTGTACTCCGCTTGAACTACCCAGATGTATTTTTCTAAGATATCTGATGTGGCTCTGGAATGTCTCATAACTGATCTCAGTAGGTCACTAAATTCCTCCATTACACTCAATATTGCAGCCACACCACATTGTGGATTTCTGAGGTCTTCAGGATCCTTTGGGATATTCCTCACAAGTGTTGCCAACAGGAGCAGACAGGCTTGCTCACAGGAACACGGATGGCAAGGTCAGGCCCAGAGCATAAGTCTTTATAATCACTGGGTTAAATTAAACACATACCTTATTTGGTGTTCCTGTCCCAGAGGGTGATGAAAAAACATTTCCTTTCTCCCACATGCTCTTGATGTTACGGACACCCTCAGCTGGAACGTGGAGGTCAGAAGCTTTAGCTGGTCTTGAAGCCTTTGTGCCCTAGAGAAAAATTGGGGCCAGTTGGTGTTTGGCATTAAGAGCTGGGTTTGCAGGGTTTGCATTTGAATGCAGCATCTCTACGTGGTTCTAGCACTGATCATGCAAGGACGAGAAGGAGCATCCAGCTCAAGAAGTGCCACTGAGACTCTCTCCCCTTTTTGATTTGCAGTTTCACCAGCTGTGAAAACGGCACTCACTTGTTTTTGTGTTTTTTGTGTTTATTACCTTTCTAAAACCCATGGTGAACCATGGCTCTGCACACAACTGCTCCAAGGCTTTCATTTCTTAGTTCCTGAATCCTGGAAGCCCGGCTCTTTTAGGGACCGAGCCAGGGAAATCTTTTTGCACAGGCAGGGGGAAAGGCTGCCCTGTCATTCAGCATCAGACTCTGCTCCATCTGTCCCAGACAACTGAACCTCAACAACACAGGATTCGAAGGGTAAATCTCAGCAATTACAGTATGTTTGAAACAAGGTGTTCTTTCAAAGAGTGGAGAATTGAGAGGGAGTTTTTGGGATTTTTTTTCTTTTGGAAATGTGTCTTTTGCATGGTTATTACAAACACCAGACCAAATTCTTCCTCTTTCTTCTTTTCAAAATTCTTGTACATTTTACATAGATTTGATGAGAATAAGAACCTGTATGAGCTGAAGCTTTGCCTCTCTAGCTGCAAAGCAAGTCAGAATTGGCAACCTGTGGACAAATCAAAAACTCAGCAAAGGAAATGTTTCAAGTCAGATGGCAGCTAGATACAGTGGTAGCAAACTCCCTTTTTACCATGGACTATGAAAAAAAAAAGCCCTCAGTTCTGGCCCTTAGGCACATTATTAACCACTAGTTGTCAAAATTACCTGGGGTCAAATTCTGCGTTTTAATGTGATTTTTTTCCCCTTTGCCACTGCTTAACTCCCTAGTTGTCTGCAGAGTGTGTCTTTGCCAAGGAATTTCACTGGGAGGTGGCAGCCAGCAGCACAGAGCCAGTTCCTTGCTCTCCTAAATAAGCTGCTAAGTCAGCTGTGCTCAGGATGACTATCAGCTCTGTGCTGACAGGTCTCTCATCAGCCAAGCAGGGGATGTGACTGTCACTCAAGATGCTGACTGAATCCTCCTAAAGCTACTGCGAGCTTACAAAACAGAGTAAATCACAGCATGAAAGGGAAGACACAAATCTGAGGGTTTGTTTAGATATATCTCTAGATGTTGGTTACAGATGTGCCTCAAGCATTTTGTTCTTGAAGTCACATTAAAGAAGAGTCTGTGATCAAAAAATCCCTGCAATTCTTGAACAGCAAAACAAAGGCTGATTAAAGGCTCAAAAGCCATTAGTAACTAGATCCATTTAGGAATTAACTTACCTCAATTGCACTAGTGTATTGCTCAAGTCTACTGTCAATCTTTGACACAACTGCTGTTGTCTGGGTGGGCTTCATACCACTACAGGAAGTAGGGGAAAAAAAGCAAGAATTATTATTCCCTCCAATTAAACAAACTGCTGTTTGAACTGAACTTGCTGTTTCTTTGCCTTACCTCTTTTGAGCAGATTTGTTCAAAAATTCTGTTCGCTCCTCTATCTAGAAAAGAGAGGAACAAAAGCTTTAAGTTTAAAGTTAATAAAGAGGCAGCCTGTGCAATACCAGCCTAAAATGTCAGTTTAAATGTCAAAAAAGTCAATCTGAAAGAGATACATTCCAACAGAAATTTCACACACACAAAGGTTTTATAGATAGGAGGCTATTATGCTACAGATTCATAAAAGTGGATATATTTTCTGCATGAATGTTTGCATCCTACACATTTCTTCAGTGCCTCATATGTAACAAGAGAAGAAACGAACAACACAGAAAGAAGAAAAGGGAAGAAGTCTATCTCGTGAAAGGGATTGATACGGACAAAAATCTATGCCATCCTTGTATCTCCCACTCAAGAGCAAGTATGTATCTCTTGAGACAGACAGCAAATTTAATAATGATTTTCTGAGCTGAGACATCAGATTAGGCCAGGTTTGGAGCTCAGCCACACAGCCTCTCTTATGCGTGTTTTTGGAGGACACTAACAATTTAAATGTGAGCTCCGAAAAACCCATCAGAATAAACCCTGCTCGTGTTCAGGCAGGGTCACTGCTGAATCAGTATCTACCAGCTGTTATTATACAAACTGCTATCTTACATTTCATAGTTATTTTTTATTCGGTAAATAGGAAAATATTGATGTTTCCAGGGAAGAAGACTCATGAAGGTCTCATATGACTTCTGTCAAACCTCTCAATACTTTGAAAACCAAAAAACTCCATCCCTGAATAAAGTTTTAAAACATTTCACATTGAGGGGTGGGGGGTATGTGCATCTATTTGTATTCTGGGTCAAGAAATATTTTCATCAAACTTCCTCAAGTCTCATCCCCATTGCATTGTTCCACTTCTCATCCCAGGCTCTACAGTTTCACTTAAAAGTAAAATAGATGCAAGCAGCTCCAGGGGATTGAAATGATTAATAATCAGCCTGGCTGGATTCCTGGGGATTCCCCAGTCTCAGTAGGGGCTCTCCATTTTCAATTTACTTTAACCGTGACTGCTCTGGCATTCATGCCTTTAAAACAAGGCAGCGACAGCCATTCCTTTAAATGGTTCTCTTCAGTGCCTTTAGCGTCCCAGGCTTTCCCAGAATACCCAGTCCCACAGCAATCCCATCAAAGGGCATGCAGGGTTTATTTCTCAAGCCCTTGCAAGCAAAAACTCAGGCAGTTCCCCTGAGTGCAGAATTTGCCAAACGAGCTCACTGGAGGAGCTCCAGCTGCCGCCCATCCAGCTCCAAGGCGCGCCTGAAGCTCTGAAACGTACGTACAATTTACAGAGCCTTTTCCATCAACACTTTTAGTTGCCAAAACGCGAGCTAAAAGCAGTCCTGAGTGCGAAGGTGGGCTTTGCTAGGACAAATCCCCTCTTTCGGTGGAGCGATGTCACAAGGTGGCAGCAGAAGACCGGCAGGAGCAGGAGCCCTGCGCACCCGCAGGAACAGGTTACAGCTGTTCCACCCAGAGGGGATACAGCCGGCAATGCCACAAAACCAGCGAGGAAATGGTTCAAAAGTGACCAAACAGACCAAGGACGATCACTTAAAACACGTCGCCTCATGTCTGCTATGGTATAGTAGAAGTTTCCCCTCCCCCCAGTGCTGATTTCTGGGTCATTACCAGCAATGCATCAAAATCATGAGTTATTCCAGCAAGAGCCTCCAGTTTATCCCCAGTCTGTCCCCAGCTGCATCAGTGAAACCCCGGTGGGCAGCAAGGACAAATAGTATGGACTATCTCAAAGAACCAGGACTCAAGGTAACCGCCTAACAATTCATTTACAGGATCTTCACCCTCTTTTATGTGCAGGTAGGAGAGATGCTCCTGCACAGCAGGAAAACCAGGCGTCAGCAGGCACTGGAGGAAGAGAGGGACAGGTGGGAGGGAAGAGGGACATCATTCCTGTGGCTATAGTAAAAAGACAACAGTGGGATCATTCTTTACCCACTGGAAACAGCAGATCTCAGGGCACCAGCTGCGGGACCAGGAAAAAGTCAGGGGTTGTTCAGAAGAGCAGAGTGAAAAAGCAAAACAGAAAATAGACAGAAAAGCAGAGTTAGGAAGAAACCCTCAGAGCTGAGCAAGGCCCTCTGGCTGGGGAAGCAGGTGCCTTGTGTGGAGGGATTAAACATTTTCTGCACATTTACATGAGAATTTGTTCTAAAGTATTTTCCTCAAAACATAGCAGAAGCAGACATTGAATACATCTAGAGGAAAAAAAGCTGTACACACGTGTATTCAAGTCTTCAAGTGTATTCAACATATAAGTCAAACACATTTAGACTGCACAGCAACATCTAAAGGTCATTTATCCACTGCACATCACACAAACTCCATGCAAAGCATTTCATACATTTGGCACATACAGTAAACAGTATGACAAAATAGATCTGTAAAAGAAACAGGCAAAGCAAGGTGGTTAGCATAAAATGCAAGATATTTTCTCAGTTTCAGACCAGAAAATAAGAATAATCTTTTTTGCTGCATTCATCTTAACAGGATCTTGTTAAATAGTTTGGACTATGTTTTGTCACCACGGAACACTTTCAGAACACACATGTACTCAAAAAAATCAACCTGCTAGCCCCTAATTAAATTATGAGCAAAAAGAATGAGTTAACACACAATATGAGACCATGACTTGGGAAACAAAAACCATTGGATACTCCCAGTAAAACCTGTTTCATAGAAAGGTATTACGTGATTCTTAGGGGTTTTAAACTATGTACTGGATATTATGCAACAGAAACTTGTGAACGGATCTATAGAAAACTCTTCTCAAAAAATGTGTCAGGGAGGAAGGGGAATAAAAACACACATGGGAAACCCTGTGTTATAATTTTGCCTCATATCTAAGAGTGGAAGATCCTAGATCCATTGGAGAGGTAGTCCCTGGGAGAGGCTTCTCCTCATCCTCCCTGAGTGGCCAACACAGTCTCTTGCTTCATTAAGCACAGCTATGCTTTTCCTGCTGTCAGCAGCATCTGAGCAGAGCGTGCCAGTTTAGCTCAGTTTACCTACCTCGAGTGCTGCCATCAGCACCAAAGATGGAGAAAAGCAAATGTCACATATCCTGCTCTTACCATTCTGTTTTCCCTCTGCCACAAGAACAGCTCATCTAGGAAGAACAGATTGTGAGGAGTCTAATTCTTTCCAGTCACTGCCCCAGCTGTCAGGTATTGAGAGCAATAATGAGATAGGACAAGACAGGTCTTTACAGAAAAAAAAAAGTCTCTGAAAAGTCCTATCTTCTGTCCCAGCTGTCAGCAATGCCTTGCAGAAGAGTGCTGGCTGCCACATCGGCCCCTGTTTCCCAGGAGACATTTTCTCCAAAGACAGAGGATATCTTAGCCTGGGATATCTCAGCCTCCTGCCATTGCTCCCTCATCCTCAACACCTAACTGCTTTTGCATTTCTCTAGTGGTGGTGTTCATCCCCAAGAAGAGACTGAGTACTGAAATACCCTGTTCTCTCCTGATTAACCCAGAGAGTAGGATACAAGGAGTCAGCAACCCTCCTTCGCAAAGAAAACACGAGGAATTAACTTGTCTAAAAAGCAAAATGAACAAAGATTTTTCAGGAAATTTCATTCTTCGAATGCATCATATTTTGCATGAACTAAAGTAGGGAAAGCACAAGCTAGAGGCATATGGGAGAGCAGCAGAGGTTGTGCCAGGCTTTGTCCTTATTTCAAAAAAATAACAAGACACAGGACAGAGGTTGAACAGTAAGTCTGGTATTGCTGCAGCCCACAGGGTGTGCACCCAGTCCTGGGAAATCCAAGCTGCTTCTGTCCCTGAGCTAGTGATGAACTTGGCCTGTTTTCTCTTCACTGTCCCCTCAGAAAGAACCAGCCCTTGTGCTGTCACTGCAAGGACCCCACACTGTGGTAGCTCTGCTGAAGTAGTGCCTCAGGTTTGAGGGAAACACTGCATTTCACAGTTAAAACAACAGGAGTTGTCAACACTGCATAGGGTGTGATTGTTTAGAGGCTAGACTAGACAATCACAGCAGGTCTTGCCAAATATAAGCATGTATGTATATTTTTTCCATGTTTGGATACACATATTTACATTTGGGCATCCATGAGCTGTGTCATACATGGAGAGGAGTTGCACATCTTTGTCTCCCAATCCTGAGTCTGCACTCAGGCTAGTCCACGGCCTGCCTGATGGACAGATGCAGCATCCATAGGATGGCAACATGCCACACTGCTGCTCACTTCATCTCTTCTTTCCTTTGTTCTTGTAGTTCACTTGGCAATCAGCACGCCCTGCTTTCCTCATATTAGCCACTCCTATGAACTTCTTTCTCATCCCAAAAGCTTATCACAACAGGAAGGACAGGGAAGGAGAAAAAAGGTGCTTTGCCAGATCGTGACCCAGGAGAAGTCAGAATGTGCACGTCTCACACATTATTTTTATACTGAGCCTCCCTTTTTTCAGGATTAATTCCAACCACCCACCCACAACTGTGCATTTGGGATTCTCACATGACTCATGACAGATCTAATGAGATGATACATTCGTCAAGGGAGAAAACCTGTGCCAGATGCTTTACAAATCAAAAGATAACTTGGGCAGTGCAAAGCAGACAGTGAGAAAGCTTCGTACCAAGCAGGTGAGACCAGCCTGAGATGTCTGTCCAAATTAGAGGTAACAAAATAGACTGTCTTCTAATAGCTGGATTTTGACATCAAGTTTCACATCAGGTTAATAAACTGAGATTATTCTCCCCTCAGCTCTTGACCACAGAACGCCAAGAAACAGTTTGGGGTGTGAACTTCTACAGCATTACAGATCTACACTGGCCACCCACAGACACTGGACTGGAATGTGTACAGTATCACCAATTTCTCAGCAAGAGAAACAGAGAAAGAGGGGAAAGTGTGTAGAGTTGCATATATCAGGGTTTGTAGCAAACAACTTCTACCTAACAAGACACAAAACCCAGCGGCAATTGTCATCATAAAAAAAAAAAAATTGCACCTTCGATGCTTAAAAACATTTGAAAAATTTCAGCTTTCCTCTGAAAATACACTTAGAATAGTGTAGCATCAGTACAAAAGGTATCTGAAAGCTTTTGGCCTCCTGCCAAGTCCAGTGTTTTTTCACACTTTCCCCAAAATTAGGATCTATATCCTTTTTACTTCATGTTTTCAAGGACAATTTCCTCCATTCCGAGCCTTCTGTGAATTAAAGCTCCGAATGTATGTCATAAAAGGCATCTCAATAAACAGAAGAAAAGGAAGCCATCCCAGGAGGGCTGGGAAGAAGCTGTACATTTATAGTGTCTGTTATCGACATCATCTTTAGCAACCAAAATGGCAAGACCAGGTTTAACTAACTGGAGCAAGTCGTAAAGCTTGGCAATTTTTGTTTACAGCTGTGTGCATCCTGTCCCAGTATTTCAGGTTCAAATGGATCTTAGAAGCAAAAGACAAGTCCATTCAAAAACATTTGGACTCTGTATTTGCTAGAACTGGACCCAAAACAGACCTGAATCCCCAGGTTGGATCAAAGTGTAGCTCTCTGTGAGTGGAAAACTAATTTTGCTCAAATGCAGTTTTTCACTCAACGGTTTTTAATCTCATGGAGATCCACTCCATGGTTCAATGAGCTCCTACCCGGTCCTTTTCTCTCCTAGTTCCCACTAGGTGGCCTTTTTGACAAACATTTTGGATTCTTAAATGACTAATGGCATGAAATGGAAAAGGGAAAAGATATTTGAAAACATTAATAGATCTGCAGTTTGAGCTTGAGCTGAGAAAGCAACTGGACTGAATTCCAAAACAACACTCCCAATAATTTCAGTGGGGCGAGGATTCCTCTTCCATGCTGAAAGACCATTTAATTGATTTATCACACTTCTAATATAATATAGGCCACAAAAGACCATTTAGAAATCCTGCAGCAACAGAAGGGTGAGGTTTTATTTCTTGTTATGTAAGAAAATGAAATCCAGCCCAGTACTTCTAGATGTTATTTTTAGGGGGTTTAGACATAAGCTGGAACTCCCATATGGGTCAGTTACAATTAATGATGATTAGGCTGCATATGCTTAAAGACAAAGTAATCTGGCAAGGAAGAAAATAATTGTGGAGGTGGGAAGAGTGAGAGAACATTTGTGGCTCAATGGTCTTAAGAAATCTTTTCCAACCTAAATGATTCTATGGTTCTTCTCCAGTTCACAAAGCACTTCATAATTTAAAGCAACATAGTAATATAGCTCGAAGTTTCAAAAAAATTTTTCTCTTGAAGGTGAAGATCCTTTTTGGAGATTCTTCATCAACAAGAAGAGACAGCTGCCAGTCTAGCCTCTATTTTTAGGACGGAACTCTAATTTTCAATCATCCGAATGAATGAAGTCTTTCAGCTCGAGATTTCAGGCTGAGTCTATCAAAGCAGTTTCCCAGGTCTGATTACAAGTATTTCAACATTGCTTTTGATGTCTGGCTGTTGGTTTGGACTACAAACCCCATTACTTTTTATGTACTATATAGGTGTTAGTGGGGAGGTTACCTTGAGAGATGAACCTTTAGGACTGAAACATTTGAACGGTTTCTTGTCTTCAGATACACCATCTTCTGGCATCTTTTGGCGCTTCTCAGCAGCTTCAGCCCTTCTCCTTTCAATTTCTTCCTTCATCCTCCTCTTCTCCTCCTTAAAAAATATGAATGTTTACTTGTTCTTTCAGAAACTACATCACCACTACAGGGCTGTGCAGCCCTGCAAACATTTACCAGATTTTCTAAGAGCAGATCTTTATGCCGGTCGAAAAAGTTCAGTGATCTGTCTGAAATGTATAAAGGTGTTAGTGCCAATCCAGCACAGTGTTAAGGATGCCAGGAAGACAATTAAGTCTTTGCTGCTCTAGTGTCTCTTCCTGCAGTGAAGTCACCAAATTTATTGTCATTTATTTAGTGCCACTTAAACAGAGAAAAAGACTCAAACTCAGTTTCTCTGTATTCTCATGTATCGTATTGGTATTGTTCTTCTGTCCCTCTACTCTGACACTTATCGTGCCAAGGTTAATATTTAACATGGAAAAATCAAGAGTTGGCCAAGAAACCCAAGATTAAATGCTTGCAGATTTCCCTCCAGGGATGAGTTTTGCTTCGCGAGCTATGGTCAAACCAGAAGCCCTCAAAGCAACACCACTGTGAGCACTGGTCAGTGGGGTCTGAGCAGCAAGGTGTTGTGCAATCTTGGCATCTACTGAGTTCTGTTGTAGAGAGCTTTGTTCATTAGAGGAATTGGCATTCAGCTGCCAGATACTATCAGTATTATTCATTTACCATTTGTTTTCCAAACAACTAGGATTCCTAAATGATGCACCAGAGACTTGGAAATCCTATTTGTAGAGTCCCTTGGCAGAGGAAGTACAAGAAAACAGATGTGTTGGATATTCAATATTTAAATAGACAAGAATATCTCCCTAATGAGATCTAGCCCATTGTAACTATATATAACATTAGCATTCCAGCCCATCTGCAGCAGATAAATTTTGACATGCACTTTGTAATTCAATCCGTGTAATGTCAAAAAAATTCTGTGGCTATAATACTGCCCCAACATTTTGAATCCCCAAGAAGATAAGAAATTTTCAGCTATCACAGATGAAATCCTGACTCGTGAAAACAGATATTAGAGCCCTGTCTTTCCTAAGGCTAGAATTAGAACATTTTTTCCTACCCTGGATGCTGCATGAAGACCTCAGGTCTTCACTAGACAATGCTGCAAAGAGTCATCAACTAATGCAAGGACAGTGGAAGTAAAGTAGTAATAAAGGAATAAACCCAAGTTCAACACTCTGTACTTTACACTTACCTCCTCTCTGATTTTTCTCTCAGCCTCCTCCTGCTTCTTCTTCTGCTCCTCTTCCTCCAGGATTTTCCGGCGCTCCTCCCGCCTTTTCTTCAGTTCATCCAGCTCTGCTGCCGCCTCCTGCTGCTTCTCCTTCAGCTTCTCCAGCTCCTCGCTCTCGTTCTCGCCCCGGCGGCGCCGCTGATCTTCCAACCTCTTCAGAGCCTCGACCCCCGGCTTCGCCTCCTCCGCATTTGCAGTCCCTTTCAAATTGGAGCGGCTGGGAAGGAAATAAAAGGAAAAATGATGCCCAGGGGTTTCCCCGTGCTAGCCAGAGCCACATGCTGCCACGTACTCAGCAGCAGCACGAGAACCTGGCATTCCAAGGTGCTGCCTTCTAAGACCTTTTGCTCCTTGCAAGCTATGGCTGACCCAAAACATTTCCATCAGGAGCTGTTAGGCTGGGATATTCCAAGGAGCACCTCTCCCATCACTGCCAGGGAGAAGGGAGTCTCTCCCACACTCCTGTGTGCACAAGATCTGCACCGCTGTGCCTGAGGACTTGTGCCACCCCTATTTTGTGATCTGTGTCATAAAGGATGCACTAATCCTTTGCTTTCAAAGGCAAAGCTTTTTTATAAATCCTCTAGAAAAAGACAAGCATCTTCGGGGACAGAACAAATTACCTGACTCAGGTAAAACAGGAATAAATAAGAGAGGGGAGTCTTCCAGTTTCAACAGTGTTTTTTTAAAAAAAAAACCCTAAAAAGATTCCTATCTCATCTGTAACACCCGTCACTCTAACTCCACCAGCATGTATCAACAGAAAGGTTCATCAGGTCTTTTGCTTACATTTTCTAGGGAAAATATGACTTTTTAGTAAGGAACTGGAAATTACTAATGGTAACTTTCCATAGGAGAAAAACAGGAGTTTTCCAAGCAGCTGTAATATATGAGACAGAAAGAAAGCAAGCAAGCAAGCCAAAAAAAACCCCAAACCTAAAGAATTTGCATAGGTGAAGTGCATGCTTCCAACAGAGTCAGATAGCATCACCTTGTTAAATAATTACCACATCAGTGTTTAGACAAATGTCTGCTCCCTAAGTGTATTTAACGTTACTGCTGACAAGGAGATAGGTACCTAAGATTTCTAAGTGTGCTATTGACAAAAAGAAGATGAATGTAGTTACGGAATTTTTAAAAAAAACTTTACGTATTGTTAGCATCTAAAAAAGCTGGATATAAATGACTTCATTGATGCAACCAGAGTGTTGCAGAGTATAATACCACAAGAGAGTATATATCAAACATTCCAATAGTAACTGTTAGAGATGGTAATATAAAAAACAAATACCATATAAATTTGCAATCCAGCCAATCACACCCAATCTTGCAAAGATGCTCTTCTTTCAGACAGATGCCTCATGCAGATGGAGTCAGCCATATAAAACAGGAGCAGAATTAAATTATCTGTGCTTTCAATATCATAATAGAATCTACTGACACAGAGTTCTCTGCCCCCATATGAGCTTACCAAATTGAATGAAATTTGGTTCTAGCATGGCATGCATGATTTAGGATTTAGGAACTAAAAAAACATATGACAAGTTAATTTAAGGGGCCATGAATAAGGGCTTGCATCAGCGAGTGATGCCAAATTACAGAAAGGAACTCCTGCTTTTATAAATGAAAAATACATACACAAGTGAGCAAGTATTGTGAGAATACATTGGAAACTTTATTTGAAACTTCATTTAGCCCATTCAAAAACAAAGTGAAGAGCAATACGTGAGGTGTGATTTTGAGTGGGTGTCCAGCCTGGAATACCTCTGATTCAGTTTGCAGAAGCACTGAGAACCCAAAATGTTCCACAACCCTCGACAAGGCACTCCGTGATTTCTAAAGATCCAATGCACCTAATTCTGCATAGGATGTAAGAAATCCCTGGCTATCTTAAGGCTTTCTTGCTTCATTGCAACGTTGTAGCCCCTACAGCAAACAAAACCAGGAACCTCACTCTTTTTTCACTTTGCCTCTTGGTCGCTAAGTCTGTGTTGCCACTCACCAAGACCTGCAAGCTTTGGGCCCAAAGAAGATGGAAGAGGTCACTTCAGAGAGACAAAATGATCCCGTGGCAGGGGCAAACGTTTGGCCTTCAGAATTAAGAGAATGAAGAACATTTGCCAAGATTCTCCTAAGAAAGAGCCACTCTGTTCTCTGTCAGCACAAAGGTTAGCCCTCAGTACCTTCAGTGCAGTCAGCCCCAATGAAATTAACATCTACTCAGCTTTCAGCTGATCAAGCCAATGGCAGAATCCAGTCTGAACATTCTTGTTTTTGCAGACCTCGGGTGATTATTTTGGCCTCCTTACAAACAAGGATATCTAAAGTTTTGAACTTACTTTATTCTCATGCTGCTCACAGGTCTTCCCTGACTGGTTCTGCGTAATCCAAAATAGCAAACGATACACTGGCACTAATTATCCTTATTTTCCTCCACCTCCAACTCCTCTGTTTTCAACAGATTCTGGGAAATCTCTGTTCTCTGCTGTCGACATTGGGAAATGAGTATTGAGATGCTGGGTGGAAGAAAAGTTTTGTAAGCACCTCTTTGGTATTAAGAAATGAAGCTGGTTGCCAGCTTTCAGACAAGGAGGAAAAGGAAAGAAGTGGTTTGTGGGAGCCAAATATGTCAGAACAATGTGAAAAAACATGTTACATCATATTTAGGACTTTTGCAGTCCTGTACGAGAACAGGGAGGAAGGCAGGTGGGAGGGGAGATGGGAAGGGGAAGCCATAAAATGGGATTTTATTCATCTTACTGACTGACGTAGACAAAAAGATAACATTTTTCTTTAGCCTCCACTACCCTATTTTGTTCTGAGTTCTCACCACTGAAAGTTAGCCAAGTTATATTCTTTCTAAATAGTATCTGATATGTTCAGTAAAAAAAAAAACAAAACCAAAAAAAACCCCCAAAAATACCCATAGGATAGTTGCAGACAAAGCCCAACTCTGTGGGGGCAGTTCATTAGAAAATAGGCCAAGAGCCCTAATTCATACCTAACAACCCAACAAACACTGGAGCCTCTGCTGACGTTGCCAACCCAAGTCTTCTACTCAGCTGATAAAAGGTTGTTGAACAGGCTTCTTCACGCTTTCACAAAACAGTAGAAGAAAAACAGAAATAGAAAAAAAAAAAAGGAGTGGAAACTCAAACCTACATTTTGTCACTTAATGCCTGTCTCCCACAAGAAGTAAAGCAAATGAAAACACAACAAAAATATTTTTAGAAAAAGCATTCTCATATTATCGATGATGTGACCCAAGCCATGAAGGACAGTTTTGAGCAAAGCCAATTTCCTGCTATTCCATCTCCATCGTTGTCTGTCTTTTGGCCTTAGGTCAGGGTGTCTCCAGGGTCTTTTGAACTGCATTTTATTTTGAGAAAGTTTGTTTTTACCGGAAGAATCACAAGGGGAATGCTGAGATACAACAGCAAATCCCATCTGCCATGCTCAGATTTCTCAAAGTGCCTGGAGAGCTTAACCTTTCCTTTGCCTGTGTCCATGTAACAGAGGAAGAGAGACGTAGAAGGAGAAAAATTTAGATTTCTAACCTACTCATTCCTAGCATCCTGCTAAAAGGAAGAACTTCTTTTTCATGTATCCCATGCTTTTAGCAGGGAGGATCCTTTTAAATAAGGTTTTTCACTAGAAAATTGTTACCTTCTTTGAATTTCCCAATACAACCACAAGCCAAATATTTCCTTAAAAAGAAAAATAAAAATCAAACTGTGACACAGCTAATATAAAAAGGAAGAAAAGAAAAAAAAAAAAGAAAAAAGGTGATTTTGGGTAGGAGAGGTTTTTACCTAATTGAAAAAACACTTTTCTACAGAAGCCATTAATTTAAATGTTTGCCTTGAAATCAAGAGGGAAGCTCTATCTACCAACTGGATTGTGCTTCATTCTGCTATGCAGAGTCTAATTAAAAATAGGTGGGTAATTGGAAATAGGTTACTACAGCAAAAGTTGAAATCTGACTTAAAAAATTAGAGAACACAAAATCTAGGGTTTTGTCATTACTGGCCTGTGTGCAGATGTTAGAAATAAACAAGGAAGGAAAGCTCCAGCAAAGCAAAACCAAGCCTCTTGCCTCTACTGAAGGAGCAAGACCATTTCCACCTGCTTTCTGAACTTCACGTTGTTACTGCAACAGTGTGGGGACAGCTTAGAAACTACAACCCAATGAGCCATGCTGAGGTTGCCAGCCCAGTTCCTCTACTCAGCTGCCTCAAGGCCATTAAGCAGAGACCCAGAGATGGCCCCATATCTGCTGTGACCCAAACAAGCCCAATTCTTACTTGGAACTTACCCAAAAGCATTCTCAGTAGGTTTAAGTTTGGAGACGGTGAGTTCACGTTCTCCGTTCTGTGCCTTTTGTTCAGGAACACCCTTCTTACGATCCCAGACGCTTTTCATTTCCTCTTTGGGGGCTTTACCTTTGTCATCTTTTACCTATTCAGAAGATAGCACAAATCACAGAACAAAACACAAGACACAAAAAAAAATGTCAGAATGAGGCATTCTAAATAACAGCTGAGAAACGCAGATTTCTTGGCAAGACTGGGAACTGTCTTCATGCTGTTTATGTGCTATATGGCAGAAATAGTCTGCAAAGTTCTGAAGTGTGATCAGCCATCACTTTATGTCCTGACCTGAATTCAAGACCAAAGCATCTTGAAAATAATATTATCTGTCTTCTGTGAAAGTTTGCTGAGGCCGTGGGATTATGTCACCACACTGCTTCACTCTGCTACTGCACCCCTACTCTGCCCTCCCATTGCAGCATCATTCACCTGTAAATTCTTAAGATTGTGGGTTGCAAACTCTCTGGGACTTGTCAGTACATTCTCAGTACCAGGTTTAGGGTATTGGTGAAATAAAAATAACATATAACCTCTACCAAATGTCAAGCTTGTTTGACAAAGTTCGTGCTCTTTTCAGTACCATAGCAGAGGGATGCTTCATTATTGCAAGAATAATGGCCAAAACACAAAATCATCTTTATATCAGAGCCAAACTTACTCTGACAAAAAGCACAGTCCTACCTGGGGCTGGTTATGGGTAGCATTATCAGACACAAATAATTAAACCTATGAAGAAGGAAATGCTCTGGAAAACATGAGTAAAAATTCCCTTTATCCTTACAAATCTTTGTCTTATGATTCTTAATAGTAATCAAGAATATTCTGTGCATAAAATTTCATTCTCCAGTATTCCTTCAGAGTTAAGAAATATTTATCAATACCACAGATGGCCTGACCCCAGCATGCTGAGTCATGGCTAGATGCTGGTAAAAGGAGAAAGTGACCTGATTTAAGTTATGTATCCTCAGGTAGAAATATTCTCAGTTAGTTAAGACTACCAGCCAAAACAAACTTTCAACAGCAGCAGATGAAATTTTTACCTCCAAAGTATTTATTTGCTTTCCCCAGCTCTGTGTTGAAGGAAGATTCTAGCTGGCAAGCAAGAAATACCTTCTGCATAGAATTCAAATGGAAACCTTTAGAAAACAAATACTTTGGAAGCCCGTTGCAATCCCATTTGCTAACTAGAAAGATAAAGAACTTCTGCAACAGTCCTGTCTGCAACACAACTGCGCTTAAGGTGTCCTGAGCTGCACCTTGAAATAAAAAACTAGTACAGCTTCACACTCCAAATCAAAAGAAATTTCTGTTCTCCCTCATCAAAGAACAACTCCTGGAGAAGCAGAATCTTTGCCTTCAAAGGATGAGTTCAGAGTCTTCAAAGCCAAGATCCTCTTAAGGCATTGAATTAGGCTGGTGCTGAGCGAAGTCCCAGAGTGAGTGTCTGACTTCACCTGAGGCCAGTTTGCTGCTCAGAGAAACTGAAGGGATGGACACCACCGTGGTAGCACACGTTGTAAGTGAGATTAGGATGGTTAAACCATTTCAGCAAATTCACTACTCGGGGGGGGACGCTGGACACAACAGCAGAGGCATTTGCTCTGCTCTGAGAGCAGGCAGCAGCAGTGCAGACTTTTCCCACCCTCTCCTGCCAACGGGCTTTAGCCACAACCTGGCAGCAGCTCCTTGATGGACAAGAGGGGAGTTCAGCTTCCATGGCCGTGCATTCTTTGGCCATGATGCTGCAATTGCTACAAGCAGGGCCATTATTACCAGCAGCCTCAAGGAATGGTTTGCTGTTTTCTAGGAGCTGGGCTGAGACAAGCGGGGCTATTCATTTATCCTAATGAATGCCATCAGCCAGGATCATCTTCTGGGTGTTCCCAAACCGGGGTGAGCGGGTGATCATGTTCACAGCAAGAATCTCTGCTGCCTGTTAGCAATCTTCCAACCCTCCAGCCCCAGCAGGGTGATACTGAAACCGGCTGTGTTGATCGGTGCAAGATTTCTCATGCCAGGATGTCTGTCCTGGGATTTTGAGAGCATAAGATTTCCTTTGCTGAGATTTCCATCAAGATCTTCCTAAGTCTTATTAAAAAGCCAACACTTCCAGCTGCCTTATGTGTTCAGGTCCACTGGGGAGGGTTGTATCCCTTAAATCTTAATTGAAATCACTGAGAAAACTAATATTGAAACAATATCGTTTCAAAATTAATAGGTTAGGAAATAGCATTTCAGAAGCCAGTAGGATTTATGATGATGTGTCTGCATTTGAGAAAACCATTAACACAGCTTGGCCTCTTTATTCAAAAAGATGGTAAAACAAGATATTACAGAAACATTTCACATCTTTTGGGCCCAGTCCTTCTCCTACTAATTTTAATACTGAAACAGAGATTGATTAGCACAGAAGTAGAAACCTTTGCATCTCATTCCAAAGGCAGGCAAGAGAATAAGTTCTTTCTCTTGTCTCACTGCTTCCCTAAATTATAGACTAATTCAGCTTCTGCTGAATTAAAAAAGAATTCTCTTGGAGCAGATGGGGGATATTACCTGAACTTAAACAGTTCATATGTTCTCACAAATCTTGATATCAAGATAGAACATGATCAAAGGCATGGTTAGCCAATTTCCAGCCTTATGTATTTATATTTTAATCTTTCTCTACACTGCTTCTTTACTGTTAGATTTTTATGCTATTATTTGAGAGCCGAGATTTCTAAATCTTGAGCTTGAACACCTTCAGACTGAAGCAAATCTGTTACTGAGGTTGGGTTCATCTGGCAGATTTGATTCCTTATTTGGGCTCAGTTACTTGGTGAGTTAAAAGCTGTGGGCATCTGGGTCTAGGACTTCCCTGTAGAGTCAGCTCTGGGTCCAAATACCATGAGAAAAGCAACTGTTGCAGCACGTCTAGCCAAACTGGAAGCAGGAAATACCAGGAGTCTCACATCATGAGAAAGCTTGTTCTTATGAACTTCTCAGGTCACTTCTAAGAACCAAAAACTGTGCAGAAGTTCAGAAAAAGAGACAAATTTTTCTTGCCAAATCAATCGAAACCTGAACTTTGAGGGCCAAAGCAAAAGCAAAACCTGATTATGTGGATACACTCTATTCCTTCAGGGTCTTGTTCATGAAACACTGCCATCCTCTTAGCTGCATGCATATTCAGAAAGAGATCTCATTGAATGTGTATGTCCTGGAAAGGGGGGGAGAAGTGGAGATGAGAGTTTGATCTTACCTGATCATCAAATTTTCTTCACAAGAAAAGAAGCAACAATTGAGATTTTCAAGACATTTTGAATGCTCAGGATGGGCATTCAGCATTGCACTAGAAGTGGGATTCTATTAAGTTGTCTCAGCTTGAGCATCCAAAGATGGAAACTCTAAAATCCCAAGCAACTTTCATAAGTCTTGCCAATTTCCTGGAATAATCTAACCCAGTGGGTAGGGTTTAAAAAGCATGATGAGAGCTCCAGGGAGAGTTGGCCGAGCTCTACATAAGAACGAGCAGGACAACTGTGTCTCAAGTTCCCCACAAATCAAAGTTTGTGGTCAGTTACAGACTCCTCTTTACATTTACTTGTAATATTCAAAGATTGCATGCAAAAGTGAATAGTGGGAACCAGTTCTGTCTTCTTAATATAATCCATCCCTTATTTTTTGTGCAGCTGTTTCCTCACCACTCTCTGAGGGTGAGCTAAGCATCTACAGCATGTTCCAAACTCATCTGCTAACTAAGGCCCCTGGAGTGGACCCTCTGCAACCCTCAATGGTCCCAATCCACTGGACAGGCAGCAATCTGTGCTGTGGCTCCCTTTAAGTCACACAGATCTGGCTGAACCCAAATGGGTCCAAACTTCCAAATCAGAATCAGGGGCTGTTTTGAGACCTGCTGCACTGAACTAAAACCACAGCTGCTGCACAGCACTGAACGTGGCTCCCTATGTCCAGCTGTATCCTGAAGAGTAAACGGTCCCCAAATCTTATTTACTTACCATACAGTAAAACACCATGGCACCAGCTCCTGTGTTTACAGTGGAAATGCAATGCAGTAAATTTTGCAGATTTTCTCTTTAAAACAAAAGAAGAATCTTGGGTATGCACAGTTTATATCACAGGGTATTGCAGTTTGCAGGGGAATTATTAGCTGAGGCAGTCAGGTGGCCAAGGGGCCTAGATTGTTACTATCATTATGATGATTATTATTAATTATGATGATGATGATGATGATTAGAGTAGGTTTCGTTTATAGGGAAGAAGTTCACAGTAAAGTGAGAGGAAACCAGGGAAGGATGATTAGTTAATACTGTCCTGAAAAATTCATCCCTAGGGGGAAATCCATATTTGTGTTATTGACTGAACTGAGTTTCCTGAAATATTTGTTTTAAGACAAACAGGAATTGGTCCTAAAGCCCCAAAAGAACAAACTACTTAAGAATTTACTTAATTTTAAGCACTTAAGGACCTTCATCCCTATTTATTTCAGCAGGATTACCCATGTTCTTGAAGTGGCGCACAAGTTTAAGTACTTTGCTGAAGAAGCAACTTTCAGTTATAGGTGCCTTATTTGTTTTCGTGTCTCAAGTTTCCCTATCATATTTAAATCAGTGGTTTATGAGTTACCTGATCTTTTATGGAGGTAGCTTGGAGCTTCTCTTCTGGCAGCTTTTCCTTTTTAGCTTCCACTTTTTCTTCCTCCTTTGTTTTTGGGTTTTCAATAATTAATTTATTTTTTTAACATGAAAACACCGCCTCTGTTTGCACTTCTGTTTCTCCGCACTGTGTTCACGTACCAATCCCGTATGCAGCCACAGCTCCATCATATGCTGCTGTGCCCACACCTCTGTGTGCAGCTGTGCCCCCTCCACCCTCTCCAAATGCTCCTGTTCCCCCCATCTGGGCCTTTCTCCCTCGCGTGGCATCGTGCTCCCATGTCCCAGCACAGAGCCCTTCCTTGTGATTGCATTTAGCACACAACATTCCTCACACAGTTCAACAGGTGCTCGTAATATTTTGTGCCAGGATGTGTCTGCCCCCACCTCATGTGTTACTGCATTAGGCCAGTTTATAGCAGCTGAGGGAAAAAAGGCAGCAAAAGCACATGCAGAGGTCTGAACATGCAAGGTTTTCCTTGAACGATGGAGTGAGGTCAGGCCTGTTGTGCACTGAATTATTGGTAAGCAGGAGGGGCTTTATTTTTAAAAAGAGAGAGCGACAGCACAAGTATTAGTAACTTCGGTACAGGACTAGATCGGTGAGGAAATTCCAATTCAATCTTTGCTTGCATTACATTTCACACAAATCACAGGTGTCTTATCTTGGTGCAAAATGTTTACTGTACCTGTTTTTTTAAGAAAGCTCCTTGAGGTTTTTTGTCTTCTACTGTCTTCTCTTTTACCTGTTTATCTTCTATTTTCTGTTCTTCCATCTTTTGTTTTTCCTTTAATTTCTCTGCTTCTAGTTTAGCCTTTTCCTCAGCTGCCCTCTTTTCCTCTTCTGCCTTTGCCCTTTCCTCAGCTGCCCTCTTTTCCTCCTCTGCCTTTGCCCTCTCCTCAGCTGCCCTCTTTTCCTCCTCTGCTTTCTGTTTTTCCTCAGCTGCCCTCCTCTCCTCTTCTGCTTTAGCTCTCTCTTTTTCCTCAGCTGCCCTCTTCTCCTCTTCTGCCTTAGCCCTCTCCTCCTCTTCTACCTTAGCCCTCTCCTCAGCTGCCCTCTTTTCTTCCTCTGCTTTCTGTTTTTCCTCAGCAGCCCTCTTTTCTTCCTCTGCTTTTAACCTCTCCCTTTCTTCTGCTTCCTTCCTTTCTTCCTCAGCCTTTTCCTCATCCCTAAGCTTCTCTTTATCTACAGCATCGGTTACACTTTGCGTCCCTTCAGGCGCAGCATTTGTATCATTCTCTGCTTTGTGTCCCTCTGCATTTACAGTTACTGCCTGTTCTTTATCCGTGGATTTTTCTGCTGTCACATCTACCTGATTTTCCTCTACAGGGAGCTCCTTTGGTTTCTCCTCCTGTACCTCCTCCTTGTCCTTTTCTTCTTTTTTTTCCTCTTCTTCCCCATCTTGCCTCCAGTTGTTCCTTTGGTAGGATTTGGTAACTGTTTCTGTCTCCTCAGTCTCATAGCGTCCTCGGCGTGTTTCAGCCTTTTCCTCTTTCCCCGTGGTCTCGTTTTCCTCCACATTGTTTACTTCTCTCCTGCTGGGCAGTGACAAGCTCCCATCTGTGATCGTGGGGTCAAATTCCTTTTGGCGTTCCAGGGCTTCCTGCAGACGTTTCTGGCGTCTCTCCTCCCGCCTTGCCAGTCTCTCCAGCAATGCAGCTTCATCATCTGTAGAACGCTTGCTTTCCTCTCCTGCCACACTGCGTAAAAGGGAGAGGTTTGCATTAAAAAAAAACCAAATTACTTCTAACAACATATGCACTTCATTGTTTCTAGGAAAAAGGCTTGCTGTAGCATCATTCCACAGCTGGAAAACACAACAGGTTACACACTTCAAAATTTAGCTGCTGTTTTGCTATCTGTATCCATTCTCCTTGACTTAAATGGAATGTGCTCAGTATCTATCAGCACTTGCTATCACAATGTTTATTTCTGGTTTCTTCTATCAATTGTGTAATGGCCACTGGAAATCTGGGTATATTATTTGTGACGGTGTGAAACTGAACAAATGATGGATGGACTGGAAGGCCAGCTCTGGACAGACAGGAAGGCCACTCAGATGGTGACAGGTGGATGGGGATATGAGTGATACGGTTTAATGGTTTAGGGGCTACAGGGGCACTGCTGGGTTTGTGGTTGGACTCAGCGATCCTAAAGGTCTCCTCAAATCCTAGAATCATCAAAGCTGGAAGTGTCACCTCACTCCATAAGCTTTTCTGCTCTTCGTGCCTGTCTGACACTGACAATGCCAGATGAGTGCTGTGGTCTAGAGCTCACACCCAGCACCCTGCAGGCTATGCTGCAGCTACAGCTTGAGGACTGGGTGCCACCCAGGGCTTTGGCCCCACGATGCCGTGACCCCTGTTAGCAGAACAGAAGATGTGGTGTTTTGTGAGGCCAGGTGCATCCATGCCTGAGAGAATCTGAGAGCCTCCATGAGCCCCAGCTGAACTACCCCATAGTCAGCCTTGAGGACACCTGGTTACGTGTCATGAGCATGGCCTCAGGCTCCCACCCTGCCATGTAGACACAGTCAGGGTGATCCTCACCGTGCTAGATCCTTCTTCAGTTTAAGGATGGCCAAACCCAGTGCTTAAAATTCAAGCACCAAAGCAAACCTCTTCCAAAAGTTCTCTACTCTGAACTAAAATTACCATTGACTTGTCAGAAAACAACATCGGATATTTACCTGTTTTGGGCATTAACTTCGGATTTTTCCGTTACTTCTCCTGAGAGATCTCCTTCTTCCTTTTGCCGCAGCCTCTCCTGTCGAGCCCGCCGGCGACGTTCTCTGGCGGCTTCTTCGTCATCGTCATCGTTTCTCTGGTAGGACAGCCTGCCGTAGAGAGAGGAAAACAAAAGTGCTATAGCATGTTGGACACTGAAAAAATCACAAAAAGCGGTTTTCTAGAGCATAGTAAGCATGGCTACAGTGGCTGCTCCAAATGCTGTTTAGAAAATACGCTGTGAAATCAAGATGCATAATTTCAAACCCTGGTTTTCTTTTGTTTCTCAGAAGTGACCTTGAGAAAATAGCCCCAGTGAAGATAGCAGCCACACCACGCTGTCTGTTGGCTCCTAGAAAACACCAAATCCATAAAAGCCCAGCTCCATAGCTGAGCAAGCATCCTGCTAGCCTGCATCATGATCCTGTCAGAGCACTCACAGCAGCATTTGAGCAGACTATTGCTCAGGCCCATGTAACTGAAATTGGACTCAGCAAAGCAGCTTTTCATTAGTCTCCTCTAAATATCACGTGCTGAAAATGGTGACACTATTCTAAATTTTAAAGACTAGAAAGCAGGGAGACACAAGTATGACAACAGCTCTCAGTGGTCGGTTCTGAGTGCCAAACATCTGACACCCACAAAATTTTTGTGAGCCCGGAGTCCTGCCAGGCCAAATCACACAAGACCGCTGCTGTGATGAAAGCCTACAGCTGAGAACCCATTGTATTCATCTAACCCAACAGATGAGTACATTTAGTTTCACCCTACTTGAAAAGGAAAGCAAGACCTTACAATCCTAATAATCCTGTGTCCCATTCAAATCTTTGCTGAGGTTGTTCCTGTGTGAGATAAAGGGAGAGGCCTGCATTCCTCTTATCTTTTTGAGCAGGGAAAGTGAATTAGGAAGCTAACATGTGCCAGACCCAGTCAGGACATTCATTTACTTTGCTTCTGGCCGTGGTCTGATACATCACGGTTAAGAAGTCTCCCTTCCTTACACAGTCACATGTTTAAGTCAGCAGTGCAGTCATGAACATAGAAAAAACCCAGAGTTCTGCACCAAGTAAAACCAAGGACAGATAATGTTTGTATTTCAAGGAATATTTTTACATTAAAAGCAACTAAACCATTTTGATTTAGCCATCAATCAGACTCTTTGGGCCCAAACCTCTCCTATCACCATGTTCTGATATTACTTTTCTCCTTTGCTGAAAGAAGGGTGAAAGTATAGGTTCAGCAGGGATTCAATCACCCCAGTTTTGCTTTAAGAATTTAGAGTGTTAAACATGGCTGAGCATGTTTAACATGTTCATGGTCTTGCCAGACCTAGAACAGCATTTTCATCCTGAATGCATCGAAGAATTTGATTTGCTACTTTCCTGCTCTGCTTCAAGAGCTTGCAACCTTTTTCTTTAGAGAAACAACTCCTCTCAAAGACAGTGCAAACCATGAGCAGCATGGCCATGAGGGATCACAGTGAGGGATGAGGAAGAAAGGAAGGACACAAATTAAAAACACTAGAGGTGATGCAGGGAAGGTAAGGAAAAACACTTCCTGCCATTTGTAAGCAACTTCAAGGGGTATCAACATTTCATTTAGGTCTAGAACAGAAAGCATGTGAATGAAATTACAAACCAAGGAGGTCCTTAATTTCCACAAGAAAGAGACTCTGGAATAAAACTGCATTAGCAAACTGACTACAGACACCCCCCTCATTAGTAAGATGTTCCGGCTGCAAGAAGCCTATGATCTTTTTAGGTCTGAAGTCCAGATGTAAGGGCACAGGAGATGACACACTGCTCCTAGCCTGTGGCAGCTGGACAATGGCCATGACTGAGTCAATACCCAGGGTCTATAGCTCAGGATTTGTCTTTGCAGTGAGACCACATAAGGATGAAGAAGTTTATCCCACTCTCTGTACCCACACAGAGCACCCCTACACAGCAAGGAGAACAACTGCTTTTAAAAGCCTCTTTGAAAAGCCTTTTTTAAACCACCAGTTGCTCAGCAGACTAAAAAAGGAAATTAAAAAATTACCCTATGCAAAAAATTCGCACGAAAATTTATCCATTAAACAGATATGTACTACCTGTCCTTGGACACTTATCACAGAGATCATCTGTTAAGAAATGCTGACAGTGTCTCTTAATATGCTTCTAAATACATCCATTGCCTTACTACAAATCACAGCAGTTTCCTAGGGTGAGCAAGTACACCAGGTATGGGCTCCATCCATAAGAATCACCTTAAGTATTCATTTCTGTTCACCAGCACTGATTCATGCAACGTGCCCAGTAATCTCGAAACAGTCATAGGAACAACTGATTGCAGCTTTTTAGAGATGTGTTTCATGCTTTCTTTACAATTATGTTAACACTGCTTTCACTGGGAGCATAAAGACTGACCCTCATTCTCCCACTGTTACAGATCTCTGTAGCTACCCACCACAGGCAAAATCAATTTGGGAACTCTTCCGAGCTTGTCTTCCAATTGCCTACATCTTTTGACATTCTTCAGACTACGAGTAAGTAAACAATAAAAAGGATGTCTCCAAGATTTCAACTCTGTTTATCAGAGAGATGGAAATCTGATGATCCATGCTGGCCTGTGTCGCTTCTCCACCCTTGGAGAGCAGCCTTGCACAGACCCAGCAACTAAATTAAACTAAACTTAGAACCATTTGTCACCTTCCACATAACTGTTCAAAGGCTTTGCAGGCAAGTGTCTCTTCTCAATGAGCTGTTCCAGCTATCTCAGGCAATGAGACCACAACACAGATCTCAAAGAGGTATGCCAAGCCTGCTGATACTACAGCTCTTGTTGAATATTCAGATCACAGAATATTCTGAGTTGGAAGGGACCCACGAGGATCATCAGGTGCAACTCTCAAGTGAATGGCCCACACAGGGATCAAACCCACAATCTTGGCATTATCAGCACCATGCTCCAACCAACTGAGCTGATCTCAGGGAAAAAAAAGATGATGATTTGGAAACCATCCTACACCATGTTATCAAAGATATGTTCTCAGTCTAAACACCAAGCCAAAAAAAAAAGGCATTTCAGCTGTTTGTCCTGTTACCTTCTCTGTTTCTGACATGAGAAGAAGCAGTGTAACCTCTGTGCACTATTGGCAAGCTGTTCTAGTAAAGCTTTACTGCTGAGTCTCTCATCCTTCCCATACAGCTCAACTCCATCCTGAGCTCGTCTGTGTTAGAGGACACTTCCCCCCACGCTGGGTAGTGATAACAAGTACCAAGTGATAGCAAGTACCAGCAGATGTTCTGCCCTGTCGAGAGGGCAGGACAGATTTGTATCTCCAGGACTGAAATCCCAGACCTGCAGAACTCAATAATGAATCTCCCGATTATTTGAGTAAGTCTGAAAGTGCTGGCCTCAGATTGAACAGGGAGACTTTGAGTGGAAAATAAATCTGCTGGATCGGGAATACAGGAGATGTGACCATCTGCTTCAGACCTTTTTCAGAGAAATACAACACTCTGTATTTTACACCAAACACCGAATTTATATAAAGTTATAACCCAGCAAGAAACTTGGTAATAGCTGGGATGATTATGGGGCTGAGACCATTTCATACAATCCGGCTTTAACTGGTTTCCACTTGAAACCGCAAATCAGCTCGAGCATTATCTAAGGCACTTCGGCTTTAGAGTTCCTTGCCCAGTACCACTACATTATTATTATTGTCTGAATTACGACAGCACTGAAATTTCCTGATTAAGCTCATGGGCTTGCTACAGTAGGCAATTTATAAAGACAGGGCAAGATCTTGTCCCCATTCTAAACAGTGTGTATTCTGATTAAAGAGAAACTTTATCATTTGTAGCACAATCTGCCCTCAGTGAGTCATAAATAAACCTGATGTGTCTAAATTCTGTTTTCATTTTTCATGGGAGTAGAAAAAACCTGCCTCATTTGAGCTGGATCACACTACTCCATTCTAGAGGAGGCAGGGAGAAAGAATTGCTGTAGATCTGAACTCGGACTCCATTTCAAGAGCGTCAGAAATACATTAAAAAATTCCAAACAGAAAAAAAAAGCCTTCAAGATTTTTAAGCCGGCAGCTCATATCTGCCTCTTTTTTCCTCCATGGTTCACTCAAATATCAGCCTGGTTTTTGTGCTTGCAAAAACACCTTTCATTCTTAGCAGGGCCCTCACAACATGGACCTCAATTAGACACAGTTTTACCTATTCAGCAAGCTCTTTCCCACACAACTCTGTTATCCTGAAGCTTTGACATGTATTACAGATTGATTTTGTCTGTGCTCCACCCCAAGAAATGAGGTTGTTCGTCCTGTACCAAACTGCTGCACCTCCAACTTGCAACCTAACCCACTTCTAAGACCTCTGCCCTTTATTATGTAAGACCACATCAGTTAAGTGATATCTGTCATCTTGTGTGTCTCCAAATTTATGTCAGATGGAGGATGTCAGTAAAATGTCCTCAATGACAAATTTCACTGCCAGACTCAGTCTATAAAAGTTGCATTTGTTGGCCTTCTCTGCTCTTAGAAAGTCCTTCTATTTACCCAGGCTCTTCCTGAAAGGATGGGTGGGTTGAGGATGGACTTTGTTAAAATACCCAGTGGGGAGTGCTCTTTGTGTCACTGTTGATATTCAGTCCCATTTTATTTAGGACACATATGTTTTTAATCTTTTTATTGTTCACCTAATTTGTGCTATGATAGGCACACTTCAAAACCTGAATATAAACAACTGATCAATCTTCACCTCAAAAAAACCCCCCAAAACATAACAAGTGCACGTGCTTCCACAGAGGGCTGTGCCTCTTTTAAGCTTTGCGTGTCAATGTCAGCTGTATTTCATTCGAGTCATATCTAAAAACGTGGTGAATGGTGTGGGGCAGTTGTGGGGAAAACTCTTTTTTCTAATCATTCCTCCATAATTCAAGAAGAGCTGCCAGCATTCTGCTCAGACCTGCTCAAGAAGATTCATTTTTATGAGGGAATGAGCAGAATTTCAGTCCAAGAGGCTCATGCTTCAAAAAGATGTAGTGAGTGAAAACAGGGGATTATGCTGGAGACATGCAGACATGCCACCACAGTCCTCAGTCCAATGTTGTGCATGAATGCTGTTATTTACACCCATATTTTTCACATATTTCTCAATTTGACATGAACCTTTTTTTTTTTTCACACTGAATGTAGGAGAGACAAGTGGATAAAATTAACCAATGGCTGGAAATTAAACCCAGACAAATTAAAACTGGAAATTAAGCACATGTTTTGAACAGCGAGGATAATTATACATGCAAGAAATTACGAACATCCATCTCTTACATCTCCCCATTAAGATGGATACCTTTTTGGAAGTTATACTACAAAAAAACCCCAAATTTTGAGTTCATTGTAGATAGCTTGGTGAAATTCTATTAACTTAGGTACGGGAAGTTAGACTAGATTAAATGGTGGCACCTGCTGGGCTTAAATGCTACAGCCTTCCACTTACAAAAGGTACACGCTTTGCATTTTGCTCACAATTTATCTCAATCTCAGGCGTTTTTACTCCTCTCATCCACCCATTCTCCACAGGTACACAGCCTGTACTTCTGAGCAGACAAATTACCCAGACATCCACACAGTTCTCAGGCCAAAACAGAGACTGATGCACCTTTCAGTGAATTATGTTGTCATTCACCTCATTTTCATACTGTGTTTCTAATATACTTTCTTCTTTTCCATAGCTCCAAAGATTTCAAAGATTTTTTTTTTTTTTCCTGATAGGTAACCACTTATTGAATATGTTTTCAGAACAATATTCTTTCTGTCAGACCTGGAATCCTTAATTTCCTACCATACCTTTAGAAGCGTTTCTTCTACCTTAAACCTTGATCTAAAATACCTAAAGGCTAAAACAGTGGGCATTTTAATGATTTTTTTTTGCTTCAGCAGAGAAAAACCTTTAGATTATTTACTTTGGTTAAGGACTTGGCTGGGAGATTTTTAATTTGTTTACATGACAACACAGTTAAGCATGGGAAAGAAGAGGTCTTCTGAGAGGTTCAGTTTGTGTACCTTTTTTTTTTATGGTTTCTCTTTTTTTTTGATGTTTTTGACATTTAGGTTTTTCCACAGGCAAGGAAAGAGTAGGTGCACTCATCCCTCTAACAGTGTGATCCTGAAACCTAAGGTGCAAGCCATCCACATCGAAGAATGAAGTATAAAAAGTGATATCCAAAGCAAAAACCACAAGGAAAAAGGACTCCATAGTGACAACAAAAATCCTTGGTGACTACCAAGTACTTAATGCAAAAACCATCCAGAGATTTTATTTCATTGCTGGGGATGGCACTGAAGCCTCTAGGAAAGATCCTGGCTTCCCAAATTGCTGGTTTCTGTTGAAAATGTAAGTTCCAGTTCTGTAGATGTCCAAGATTTCCAATGCCCTGTCTCTTCTCTTTTTTTCTGCTCATAACAGTATGGTTCCTTTGGTATTAGATTCAAGCCCTAAACCTGGACCTCACAGTTGGTTTTAGATTAAAGCCCTAAACCTGGGCCTCGCAGTTAGATCCAGTCTGTACCATTACAGCATCACTCTGCACAAAGGCAGAATGACTCATGCACCCTCCTATTTTTTTTTTTTCTTTCTTTCTTTCTTTCCTCATGGTTTAAAACTGATGATCTGTTTCATAATATGAAATGCAAGCAGATTCTCCAACCACATTCACATAGCTCTGGTAAATTGCCTCTGAGCACCTCAGCATAAATCGAGTGCAGGGCTGCAAACATGAAGGGCAAAACCCTTCTGCTACTGAAACAATGTCAAATTTGCCTCCAACATATATTATATATTTAGATAAAAGTGCTTGCTGGAAATGCACCAGGGGAAAGCACGTAATTCTCCCAGTATGTGAAGTCTAATGCTGAGCAGTTTTACTTCATAGGAATAGACACGGCACTGACCTGTCAGTGAGCAGAGCAGTACATAGAATCTGTTCTAATTTAGAAGTTTCACATGAAAAAAAAAAAAGAATAACTGAGCAGAAAACAATTGGCCAGGTGCCTTCTACCTGATAATTTTTTACTGTTTTCCTTGAAGCTTGGTGGAGTTCACCCAGATCTCTGTTTCCCTGGCAGATGGCAAACATGCCGAAAAAGTGTACGAAACAAGCTTGCTTTTCCAGACGTGAAAAAGTGGGAGCAAAACCCAATCAGTGTGCATACCACTGTGGTTAATGTGGTATTTGTTGACTCTGGAGCAAATTGCTTGCTGCCACCACCTCCAGCTTCTAGTGCTTTATTGCATGTAAAATCCAAAATAATTTATGCCACAGCCTTACCCAGTAAGTAATATTTCAGGCATATGACTTGAGAATAATGGGCATCTTGCCTAGCTCAGGCCTTTACAGGATTGGCCCTAGAATATACAATCCACAATTTCTACAAAGACAAATAAGAAATGTTCTTTCTTGTGGTTTTGGGCTGCTATATTTAATATGGCTTTCAGGGCACTTTTATACCTCAAATTGCTAGCTTACTGATTGCATCCAAAATTAAGATCTCACTCGTCCTCTCTTATATTTCGCTGCAAATAAAACTCCAACTGACATGACCAAGAGATTTCCTCAAGACAGGAGAAATTAAAAATGAAGACAGACATCTAACATAAAAAAGCTCCTCTCTATAGTGAGAATTTTGGTGTTCCTAGAAAATATGCAAAAGACTTGAGGAATGAAATCTACATATTTTTTTACAGGCACCTTTAGGCAAATTGATGCCTCCAATGTGTCATACTCAAGCTCCAAATTTCTGTATTTCCTCCAATCATCTTTTTAAGTCAAACAAAATTCATGTCATCACCTACAATACCTATCAGAGATCTCTAAATGAAGGCAAGAGAGGAAAAGCAGGCATGAGGAGGACTTTTGTTACTGGGCCATCTCCTTATCCAACACAGCCATGTCAGTAAGCTATGACACTGAGGTAGGTATAGGCAGGGATGGACACTCCATCAGACATCAAATGTGGAGCAAAAGCACGCAAGGAACTCTGTAGCTTCATGGGGAGGAACCTGAGCAAGGGCACAGGACTGTTTCTCATGGCCAACAGCCATCTTCCTCTATTTTTTATATGCATGCATATATAATAGATGTGTATTCTAAGCAATGGATATAAGAAACTGTTCTCTCTATTTAAAAATTAAAAACTCACGTCACATGCAGTATATTTTTTCCACTAGAGGCTGGAGGAGAAATTGTGTTGTCATTAGGAAGAGAGTGCACCACCTCAGCGAGATGAGCTAAAAGCAGACTCCGAAAACATGGTGCTCAGAGCACAGACCACCTTCACCCTTGTGTACCCACAGCAGTGACAGAAACAATGCATATTTTACCAAGGTTTCACTACAGACACAAAAGCAAAAAGTCTGGTTGGAAGGATAATTGGCTTCTCACTCTTCTCTGTTCAACGTGCAGTTTAGCCCAGTAGCTGCAGCAGGCAATGTTTTTTGAAAAAAAAATGGTTTCGACCTTTTTTTTTAAAAAATATTATTTCTGATGTTAATTTTTTTTATTCCAAAGCAGTACACTGCATCCTCACAAATAAGCAAACAAGAAAAAAACTGATGATTTCAGGAAAGCACAAACTGAGTTATTATAAATCACATATGTATCCCTAACCTGGAAACCCAGCCTTTAATTTCATCTGCTTATCTACTTTCACCCTGGTTACCAGCTTTAAGGGCTTCTTTAGAGAGCCTCTTAAAAAGCCAACGCTTGCATTTCATTTCCTCCTCAAAGATTAACAGGATTTCTGCATTTTAAGAGCACTGTATTTTAAAAGGAAGTGCAGGACCACGAGGATAAGGTCTCATACACACTAAGCTTCTTCAATTTCAACCCGCTCCTGCTCCACAGAATATTCTGTAAGGACAAAGACTAAGAAAGTTAACTCAGAGAATCACTGATTTGAGGAAGGAAACATCAATATCCAAACCAATCACAGTCACATACCCTAATCCTCCATCACCATGCTCAATCTACTCACAATCAACTTCCAGCATATATTTATTCACCATCCACCCTGACGAAACAAGCAATCTGTGAAACTGGAGATGAAACAAGGCTTTGGTTTTGAAAGATGACAAATTTCTGAGCAGAACTTCCTTTTGCACTCCTGCATTTTCTTCTCTCGCCTGCCCGGCTTTGCAGGGTGTAATGAAGAACCACGAGCCAGGACTCTACAGCGGGTGAGTGCTGAAGAGAAGAAAATTCGCAGCATCACAGGGAGTAGATATCAAGGACAAGACCCACCAATAGTGCTGGACTCATCCTGAAAGGAGTTTTGTCATCTGTCACTGAAATGCCACCGTGCCTGGGGTGGATCAGTTTGTAGGCCTTGGATGGGTTCATATCTAAAACAGCACTCTGATTTAGGACTGACCCTGAAATTCATTATGGATTTGAACAGAGTGGGGCAGAAAAGACTAAGTAGGGCAGGAAGGAGGAATGTGGAAGCAGGAATAGCAGGCTAGGTCTGCAGGAAGGGGACAGGAACAAGATGTCTCCCTGGACTGTGGACAGGGAGAGAGGAGACAGACAGCAGCAAATGGATGAGGAGCCTCCATCTGTGCAGGGCACAAGATGGGGAATGGAGGAGGGTTGCTGGGGAAATACTCAGAGAACAGGGAAAAGGAAAAGAGATCCTTCAGGGAACAGCAAGGACAGTGAAAGCACCAGGACTGGGCAAGTGGCTCTGTCACCAACATCCAGCCAGGTTCACAGGGCTGTCCAGGGCCTGGAAAACCAAAACCCTCCATGACTGACAGAAGGGAAAGTGTAACATAGCAGGTTGTGAATACCCAGATTACACATCACTCAGTAACCTCGGCCTAGACTGACGTGTTCTGTGATCTGAAACACCTACAAACAGTCAGAACCCAGTCATTTTATCGCCTGCTCCATTGAAGGTATGGGTGTTAGCACTAGCCTGGGCTCTGTGAAGCATCAAAACTGCTCTGTCTTTCCCAGGGGATTAGAGATTGTAACTAAATGACTATTGCTCAGAGCCAGACAGGTCTCTGAGGATGTCTGCTGAAGCTTTCAGAAATACAGCAAAGACTGTGCTGACAAACAAAGTACAAGGCATGTATTCGCACACAGGCAGTCTGGAAAAGTAATTTTACCAGGTAATTATTCAGATAATAATAGAATAATCTTTTTTTTATCCACTCTTCCCAGCACAAAAGATGCACTAGGAAGACACAGCCTTAACTTACCACAGCAGACTAAATATTGCAATAAATGCCACAAACAGGATAGCAGATGAAATGCAAGACCAGCACATGCACCAAAACAGAGCAGATTGTGAAGCCTTATGCTAACTGAAATAAACCACTTGAGGGGGGATATGGCATTACAAATACATCCAGTGCTACAACATGTGGTGAATGGAAAAAAAAAAATTAATGAAAATCAGATGTCTCAATGTTTTCTGGTACCGATTCCCCACGCACACAACTCACGGATGCTGTGCAGGTGTGGATTTTGTTTCAAGGGAAATTCACGGCTGTTCGCTTTTAACATGGGCAAGCATCTCTCTCTTTCTGAGGTGTTTAAGAAGCCTACTGTCAACAGCCAAGGTGATTAGGAGACATTTTCAGTGAGACAGCAGAGGAATTATTAGCGCAGATCCTGTCATTTGCTAACAGGATTAGGGGCAGATACATTCCATGCATCCCTGTGAAAGCTAATCCTGATGTGTCTTTCACCTTCATGAAAGGTAAAGAGCCCTTCCATAAAACAGGTCCATACAGATCTGCAAGGTCACGTACAGCACTTTGAACAGCACGCTAACGTTCCAACAATTTGCAGACGTCGTATAACAGCACTGTGCAAATTAAACAGCTGGAAGTTTGAAATGCAGCCATTGTAACTACACCCACATAAACACAATAAAATATCCTGGCTTTATCCTTTCAATTAGTTTTCCCTTAGATGTGCTTGTTCTTCTTATATTGCTTCACTGTAATCCTTATTCCAGAGAAGTTACTCGTAAGAAACTACCAAACTCAGTATGGGAGATACGCTCTGGAAAGCTGACTGAGCTCATGAGAACTGATTAATCACCCTGCAAACACAAATCTAAAAGCCACTGTTCTTTAAATAAGGGGAGGGGGAACAACCCTTTTCACAGAACTCTAGCATCCAACAAAAACCTCTTCCATTTCGAAGACTCACTAACAAATTATCTACAATTTATAAGCTGTTCACAGAGAGTAACCAGATGGGTAGTGGAAAACAGTAGAAAACAATAATTTGCTTGCCCTAAAGTGCCCACAGCCTGGGGATTTCCAAAGGGACATAGGCAGCTGTTAAGAGGCACCTAACACAGAGAAACTGCCCTGTGGAGATTTTGGGGCAGGGTAAGGGGCTTTTCTGCAGTATTCAGTGTGATTTCAAATCACAGCAGTTATTACGGCACCCTTTTTGTTGTTGTTGTTGCTGATAATTTCAGTTTAATTCTGGAACAGCAGTTCCACACAGGAAGCCAGTCAGTAATAGCTGTTGCGAAACGCTTTATGCAGGTGGGCATCAAGGCAGGAAGGATAGCAAAGAGCTGCTGTGACAAGAAAGCAATACAGCCAATGGAAACAGACAGCAAGGGCAGCCAAAAGAGGATCCGATTCCAAAGGTGAGAGGAGATGAGCCCTGATAAGTTTCCATCACCAAGAAGGAAAGCCATCTAACAGATTCAACTGACATTTTTACAGAAAGGGTAATCAAAATATTCATCATTAAACGTACACACCCACAGATGTTTAAGCCAAGGCTTCTGGTATAATCCATTACATTCCAGACGTGAATGCAGACCAATGGCTATTTTCCCCTTGTTATTACACTAGTTCTTGGCACTTGTGAAATTCCTTCCATCAAAAGATCTCAGCATGTTTTACAAATGTTAAGCAATCCGTGCAACTCCTTCTGACTTCTGTGTGGTGGGTATTATTGCTATTATAATGCCAGTTTATGGAATGGAAAAACAGATATATAGATGAATGCACTACTTTTAGTCTAAACCACAGAGCAGACACAGTTCTCTTTTGGCTCCACTACTTCACACCTGTTCCAAAATCTTGTTGAAGCTACCAGGAGCTCTTCCAGTAACTTCTAAAGGGACTTGTTGTAGGTATGTGGACTCCTTCCTCCCATCTCTAACAGCTGCACTGTGCTGACTTCCATTGCTGCTCTTGAAAGCACGTGAAAGCCATTGACAGAATTATCCTGAGATGTCTTTTTCTGGTATACTGAGCAAAGAGACATGCTCCCCTGAGCCCTCTCTGAGCAAGTGATGGCCTGTCTCTCCTCTACATTTCAAATAATGCCTTCTGTTGCTAGGTATTTCCAAGTCAGTAGTCTACATTTTTAAAAAAGAGGTGTGCCTGCTGGGAAATGGGAAAGGAAGGGCCAAAAGCAAGTTTAGCCCAGGAGATCTCGTGGTCATGTCACTGAGAAAGCACCTCGGATTTTTCACAGGGGTCAGCATGGCTCAACAGAGTCTGGAACCTTTTGAAGCACTGGGCTGTGAACTGAGATACACTTGAATGCCTGAAAGCATGAGAAATGGGGTGCAGGGTCCTTACCCTACCACTAGGAGACAAGGAGTTAGCTTCCTGCTACACCCTTCTGCTTCTCAAGCTTCAACAGGTACAGAAAGCTCTGGAGGTAGGATTTGGTTAGGTAGGACTCCCAAAAGCTGATGGGAGTGAGAAAACATCAGCTCTACACCAGAGAGGTTTTAGTCCTAGAGAAACTGCAGGAGTCACACAGAATGCTTCTGTGCACCACAGCTCTCACTGCTCCCTCTGCAGCCCCACGGCGCAGATGGCACTGCCCTGAATGCCATCCAACCCTTCCAACACCAGCTCTTGCAGGACTTGGTCTTGATTCGAAGTCCAAACTTTTCTCCTCTCACCTGGACTGCAAGACAGAGTGTTTTAGGGTGCCACTGAAGCTTCTATAACATTTGCACAGCAGATGGCTTCTGGAGGCATTTGCACAGCAGATGGATCCTTAGAAATAACACCAGAGAACAGCCCTCACACTTGATCCAACCACGCACTGTTCATCCAAGTATCCTCTTCCCAGCAATCCATAGTAACCATTCACAGACACACACCAAGCCCACTGCAAGGGAGACGCAATTCCATTTAGCCTTTTATGAAAGTTCTCACTGAATTTAAGTCATGCAGCCTGAAAGGCACTGGGAGGGCCCAAAAACCAAGCACTGGATAGCAAATTTACATTTAATATACTTTAGTGAAAGTACAACATTTGTAAAGCAAGGATTTGGCAACGTAAAATGACAAATACTTGACACAACGAAGAATTAGGACAAGCATAAGAGAATTTGAATTCCTACCCACACAGAGTGTGGTCCAACCTGTTACCACAATTCAACTGACAGATTATTGAGTAAACAAGAATATAGTAATTATCTATCTGAAGAAGATAACCCTTAGCAGCTACAAGCTAACAAAAAGGTCTAGGGATCAGCAATACTCTAAATCGTAAAAATAAGTTAAGACTGCTCTTAATTCAAACAAACATGCTGAGAGTTATGTTGCTAAATACTGGGTTTCAAAGAATTCATTTGGCTCCTCTTCTGCTACAGGTTCCTGTGTGAGATGCCTAAACTCTGCTGTGCTCCAGTTCCCATCTGACTAACGCTCAGGAATGTGCAGTGAAAAGAATCATGCATTTCAGGATGCAGAGGCCAGCACAACAGGCGCTGCCTACGTCAAACACAGGCGTAACTCTCAGCCCAAACACTTGCAATCCTCTGCCAGTGAGGTGCTCTTGGAAGTTCTTAGGGGTGCTGCTGCCAGCTCAAGATGAGCAAGAGACAGACTGCCAATGTTAGTGCGTAGTTATAATCATATACAAACAGGTTTTCATCATATACAAACAGGTTTTTGGGACATTTGACCAAAGTTTGCTCAAAATACCACCACTCAAAGTTGTTCAGGGGCAATAAACATAGGGCTGGATGGGAGACACTATCTCCCACCTAAGCACTTCACAGGGTGAGCTTGAAAGAGAGAAGAATCCAGGAAATCAGTTAAGTAATTAACCCCGTGGCTTTCCCAAAATGACAAAGGACCAAATACAGCTCTCAGATATACACAAGACAGGAATATTTGTTCTCAGCTGGATGGGCTGCAAATTATCACTAATGCACATGCAGTCAGTGGGAAGATTTCACAGCCATGTAGATAAGGACTATAGGAACACCAGGATAGCTCTGCTACAGCATTAAGAGAGGTTTTTAACTCTAAGTTTGGTAAGCCTTGAGTAAAAGCCATGTTTCCAGAGAACAACAAAACTGCCTTGCCTCAGCCTTTATGGCAAATTTAACAGAGGAACAAGGAGAAAATTAGTCCTCAAACTTCATCTTTTGAACTGAAGTAAAACTTTAGCTGGTTTTGGAAACAGATGTGGCCTCTGCTAATTAGGCTTTGGGGCTTTTTGCAATCCTGAGAAAGAAAACTGCTGACATGATGTGTTTGACCACTCCTGTTCCAGGAGGAGGGAGATGACTAAGGCCAAGATGCACAACACCATCTTACACACCCAGAGCACATGCCAGTGATTTTCCTCTTGCAGGAGAAACAGAATCCCAAAAATCTCATGCTTCACAGAGGAAAGATGAGTGTTACACAAAATACACACCCTAATTTAAAAATGGGATTCTTCTTTTAAAGAAATCAGTATGCAAGAGAATACAGTAAGGTTGGAACACATTTCATTTGGGCTTTGCAAAATAATCAAATAAAACACTATCAAGAGATGACTGAAAGGGAAAAATAAAAAAAGGAGGAAAGGAAACACATGACAATGGAGAATGCCACTGTAGCTCACGGGAGCTGGAAAGCCAGGAACAACCTGAAAATGAACAAAGAGACTGCAAAGGTTCCACCATGGTCATGTCAGGGTGTGATGATGGTGGCACACATCATTTGTGGATGCTGAAACCCACAGTGCATTGAGCTTGTGAGGTTCACCCATCCCATGATCCTCTTGCTGAGTTACAAACTCCACTCAATCAAGCATAACAAAAGAAATCCAAACAAATGAACAAAAACAACCCCAAAACAAAACAACCCAAAAAAACCCCCAAACAACAAAAACCTGTAGTAAGGAATGAGCCAGGACAGAAAGAGTTGTGATGCTAGAAGGTACTTCTGCAATTACACTGCAGCAACTCCAGAGCTGAACCAACTGCAGATGGAATCTGGCAAGCCAAAAACCTCCTGTTCAGAAACATGTAATATATTTTTATGGTCAAAAAGGCCTGCGGGCAATTTGGCTTTGGCAAACCAAACAGAAGCCAGAATTTTACATCCTGTACTGTCAACTGCATTGGTCCCAAGGACACACCTCTAGGACAGGCCTCCACATTTCCTGAAGAATCGTGGGAAGGAAAACAAGAGCACGTGGATGGCTTCTGCAGGGGCTGCTTTCTCGTATTTTTTAAATACATAGCACACCAGTTAGGAGATATTTCTGAATAGTGTTCAGTCTGGAACCAGAATCACCTTTTATTTTTTGCTCCGTAATACAGCAACATTTGCCTCAAGGACCCGCAGCAGGACCAGATCCTGCTGAAGAGAAGATTGAAAGTGATCTGAAAAAGATTCAGAGTTCTGAGTGAAACTTCTTGCACAGAGTTAATCCTCTCCAGTTGGTATGCCAGGTCCTGCTGGAATCAGTCTTGCTCACGAGAAACTGAATATTTCTCACTGTTGCTTTGTCAAGGTATGTGGAATAGTGGTGGGCAGGAATTGAAAGAGAAGACAAAGTTAGCCAAGGCCCTGATCGTCAAGATAAATGCTGACTTTGAGGAAGAAGAGTCTGAATACAAACAGGCATCTTACAAAAAAGACCCAACCCTACCAAGCCCCTCAAAAAGGGGTTGTTTATTAAGCTTTTGGGAATAGTCCACACCTAACGGTGCATCTGTACATTTTGCTTAATGTGAATTGGTACGTTCAACCCTTGCTACTAATGCTGTTTATTTTTCTTTTCTGCTTTATTATCATCCATCTGTCTTTCACATCCTTTCCCCACAGTAAGCTAACCTCAGCAATGACAGGATGTGTACTCTAGAATTACTATGGTGGGGAGGAGAGGAAAAATTGCTTCCCAAGTGACCCCAGCAAACATACAGTATTCAGAAGAAAATAAGCAAGAGAGTGACAGAGAAAACTGGGTGTTTGGTGACTAAGTTAACCATTATTCCTCCTACAATCAAAGAAACACACCAGAGCACCAGGTGGAGGGGGCGGCCACTTTACATCAGTTTCAGTCTCCTGATGCAGCACAAAGTGAATTTAAGCAGAGCTTAAATTCACTTAGTATTCTTTTACCAAGAGACTGAGGAACAAAAAATCCAAAATACCAGCTTCTGCCCTCATTTGAAACTTTGTTCACCATAACTCAGCTTAAAAGTCAAGGAACTGCGTTGACTTCAGATCTGAAGCCTGTACTTAAGCCTGGGATGTGCTGCTCATCTCTGGAATTCAGTATGCACATCCAAAGCAATTGGAAGGAAAAAACAGATGAGCAATTTAAAGATCAACTAAACCTTGTAGCCAGAACTTTGCTTCAATGGTAGGGTTTCAAGAAGAGAGAAATTGTATAGAAATACCTTGGACTACAGTGTGATTTTTCTGACAACTTCACAGACTGTTTAAATGCTTAAAATGTAGAAAAACCCAAATGGAAAACTGTTTTCCAACGTGCTCGCCGTTCCCCAAAAAGGTGCTTACAGCATTGAGCTGTTGGACTTGCAAAAATGTCTCGTTACCACATCCAGTTCGAGTGTCAGAGTGAGATTTCACAGCAACAGCTGAACACTTGTGAGAAAGAGAAGGAAGAGGGGAGGGGAAGGCAAAAGGGGGAGTGGGGGAAGCCCTCCCTGACTGTCTACTCTGCAAAGGATTTGAACTGCAGAAAAGAGGAACCATGTCAGCAAATGCCAAACCAATGCGATACCTGCCAAACCGCACCTTATCCTTCTCAATCAGCAAAAAAAATTATCCCCTGCCTGATTTCTCTTACCTCACCAATAAAGGGCTGGTTTTTTTCCCTTATTAGGACAGTCTCCACGCTGTAAAATTCTGGCTCTAACAAGTGCCTTTAACAATATGTGCTGCACATCAGCACAAAAAGAAAGCAACTAATAAAAGTAAAGCACAGAAGGAGAATAAAAGGGCTGAGTCCTAAATTAAAAGGGACGACATCGGCTTAGCTTGGGCTCAAAAATTTGATCATAGATTTTATGAAATGGAGAATTAAAATTGGAATGCATAAATGTATGAAGGCTAACATTATACAGATATATAATTATAAACTTGGCTCTGCAGCCACTTATACATGCAAGCTGCCTTACTGAACTCAAAGAGACTTTTTCACTACATTTAAGAGCTTACATGTCCCAAAATATAAATCAAATAGTCAGTACATGAAAATAGTGCAAGAAAGGGTTTTTTGAATGTTCTGGGGTTTTTTTAAAAAGTAGAACATGGATAGAGTGAAAAGCTACAGTAAGTTGAGCCTCTATGTTTCAATTATTTCAATGATTGATGGACGTGCTTTTCTTGGTTGCATTTTTAAGCATTGGATTTAATTTACTGGACATAATTTACTGCATCTGCTTTATATGGACATATATACATATATATATGAACTGAGAAGCAAAGAGGGCCTAAAACAATCAGCAGAGAATTTCCCTGAGTTTTTAAAACCTTCCTGTGTTACTCTGAATTGGGAATAGGGTGGATGGGGAGTGCAGGTTTGGCAGGAAAGAGAAAGGCAGGGGTATGAAGAAGCAGGATAAAGTTCTGCCACCCCCATCTATCACTAGTTGAACACCTATGCCAACAGTGTGGCTGTGGAGGAGCTATCTGGATTTAAGATCTGCACTAACAATGAATTTTCTAGTTTTGCTGAAGCAGAAGCAAAAACCCTTGTCAGAGTGAAGTGATACGGAAAATGTTCAGGGCTGTTTTATTTTATTTCAGCCTGGAACAAGAAAGCAAATCCTCCATCTAAGTTTTCTTTCTTTTTACTTTTCTCTTTGAAAGTTAGGTTAATTGGAATCAAAAGATTTTTTTAAAAAGCCAGAATTTTTTGTTTAAAAAAAATTGCAAAGGCGCAACTCAGTAATTTCTTATCCAGAAAGTGTAAAAAAATTCATTTAAAAAAAAGTATTTCCTATTCTTTTCATTTAGACAAAGTCAGTTTCAGAAACCTGACTTGAACTCACAACCAGCTCTGCTCTGAACCGTTCTGAAACAGTTCTGGCCAAAACTTCCCCAAATTTTCTTGGTTTTACTAAATTTACCTTTTATCAGAAGCAATTCTCACAGCTCATTTCAGGCATTAGGATTCACAGCAAGTTCCTGGCTTGAACCAAGGTTTGCACAGGGTGGAGAATTTAGCTCGGAATTTTCACGAAACTCTCCCGAGTCACTTGTTCTCTGGCAAAAGTTTAGATGCTTGGTGCTCACAGTCATGACTTAAGACTGAGGTGGATGCTCAAAACTCCACTCCAGCTTTGTGCTCCTGACAGCCAACATTTTTCTTATGCTGAAAACAACATCTTTCACTGGGGCAAGAGGGCTGCAAAACCTCAGAGGTTTCCCCATAGACCTGTTTTTTCTCTGCCACAGCATTTCTTCCACCCAAGATACTCCCACTCAAAATTGTTCAAGTTCTTCCTGTAAACTTGTTACTGCTGGGGAAGAGCCACTTTCAGAAATTGAGGCTGGGATTCCTTGCTTCCAAAGCAGAGACAAATAACCTCACTGCAGCTAACATCTCATGTGTCTTGTCTGTAGTTACATTATGTCCTTCTTGTATTATCTCAGTAATGTAGAAAGGCTTTTACAAATTAAGGATTCAGGCCTTTGCCCACTGGGTAACAGGAATGAAGAGCATGGTCAAAAGAGGTGACCAGAAGAAGGAGAGAGCTTCATGTGAAAATTAACAGCATCAATTTTTGGAGCAGAATTAACCAGAAAACACAGTGTCACCAACACTACTTCTGTCTGTGGAGAAGAGTCCTCATCAATCCCTCTCTTCTCCAAAAAATCTAACTGATATCACTCTTGAACATCCAGCCAGGAAACAGAAAATATAACCTATAATATGAAGAAAATGCTGCAAATTCACAAGCTTCCAGCAACCAAACTGAAGTTTGAACAGAAGTTATCATTTGCTGGGAAAAAAATATTCTACCTGTTGGCAAAGAGAACTTCTGCTTTCTCTAGGAAGTTGCACAGTAAACACTTTAGTGTCCAGCACAGCGAGCCAAGCCAATCCCTATACATTTATTAAACAGACTTGGTTTTCAGGCCAACCGGAATGATTTCTTGGCTACGCTGAGAGCTTATGCTTTTAATTTCTAGTGTATCAAATGCTAACAGGATTATATGCAGTTATTTAGCAATTACAAAATTTTCTACAAATACCACAAGTACACTGAAAGCATAGAAAATATCTTTAAACAACACAGATGAAATGATCATATAAAGGGGCCATTAGAGGACATTTGCAAGAAGTTAACAATCACACTGTACCTCATTCAAAATAATGCAATAACAGCCTCCTCCTTTTCCCTGGAGAGTCTCCAGAGAGTTAACTTATAAGGATTTTAATACTCCTTTTCTTTTCCACTGCAATCTCCTGAGAAGACATAAGCACTTGGAATGATTACGTTATGCCTCAGCCTGGGAAGGGCAGTATTTCTTCATTTATTTCTCTGAGCAATGCTTTGAAGAAGCCTTTGTGGGCAATGCTAAAGGTGTCTTCCCTCTTTTGGCCTGAGGTCACAGAGATGTTTGTTACAAGGGAATGAATCAGTTTCTAAGTTCTGGCCACACATTTGATTCCTCTTCAGAGTCCTTGCCAAAGAGAACTTTGCTTTTCTACCTCAAGCATGCTACTGTGAGTCTTGACAAAAGAAGACCCATGTCTGGTTTTCAAGGTGTGTCTGCTCCTGTTAGAAGCTGCTACAGGACCCAAGACTCACAGGAAAACAACAGTATAGTAGCTAATCATACTTCAAGAGAAGAGGATTGTTTTCCCTAAGACATAATTTCACAGATTTCACACTCAAGCTAAGGCATTGCTCCCAGCACAACACGACAGATATGCCAGATACAAAGGTAGCACACTGCTGGTTCTCTCTCCTGCCCAAAAGGGAGTGGAGGAGAATATCTCCCAGCAAGGATATCCAACGGTCCCTAGTATTTTAAACAAAACAGACAGACCCTGACACCTCACCAAACCAGCCTCAGCACAGACCAGAAAGGGTCTCAAGGTCACCTCAGAGTTCCAATCTGGATCACTGCACTCAGGGCCAGCTCCCCACATTAGGTATCATGAGTCAATGTTTTCACCACTTACGTCATCACTGAAGTGCCCAAATCTCATCCACTTTGCCCTTTCCCCTTGCACTGAGTGCAGAGAAATTGGTGCTCCCCCACGGCTGCTCCCTGTTCCCGTACAGAGCTGGGGGAGGGCTGGCTACTGTGGCTTGTGGCTGTGTTTCACCACAGAACACCATACAAAAAAATTGTCATCTGACATGCTCTTAGTTACATTATTATTTATTGCCCAATTTCTGAAATCGCAATGAAGGATTTCAGATTCCTGGAAGAGACTTCTTGGAGGGGCTGAGTTTCAGAAATCCCTGAGCTCCCTTTCCCTCCAAGAGCACAGGATTTCACACTGGAAACTCTAAAAAGCAGGCATACAGAAATCCCAGTTGCTCTTCAAAACCTCTCCCAAGCTTTAAACCAAACCCTTATTTAAATCACAGCAGTTCAGAAACATAGTAGTGTCCTGTTTCCTGCCCATCAACTCATAGAGCAGACCAACAAAATGGTACAGAACTGGGAGAAAGCAGATTATATTACTGGCAATATTACACAGGCTAATTGATTTTCTTTTCTTGCTTTCCCTTCCACATTCAGGGATGAATGTGCCATGAGGACTTTATTTGCTCAGTGAATTAAGCAATCTGAGTTACGCGAAAGCTTTCATACAAACTATGAAACTTCTGCAAACTTCCCACCAAGAGAACTCTGATTAGCAGCCAGTTCTCCCAACATATCCTTCTGCCACTGAACAATTTAAATTATGCAATTCAGGTAAGAGAAATACATAAAAGCAAAGACTTTAGACAGTAGAGCACAATGCAGCAGAAAAAGAAGCAAAAGAACCCAATCTATATCCATTGCTCATTCCCCAGTTCAACCAGCTTCCCAGCTTGTTACACCATTCTGTTCCCCTTGCCATTGCCACCATCCAGCACCTCCTACATAACACCAAAAGGCTAAATCCTTACAGATATAATAAACTGGCAACTCACTTGGAAAGGCTTGACAAGTTCTGCCTGCAGTATGATCTGCTGATCATGTCTGCAGCGTATGAATCAGTGCAAACTGCTGGCAGCTCCAGGGAGCAAATGGACGGATGATCAGGGCGTGGAATGAGATAATAAAAATGCCATTATCCTTTCAGGCATGCGAGACTCATTGGATGCTCTTTCCATCCCACAGGTTAACCATTTGGTTGGTCGTGTAGCTCCTGGAATGACACTCTGTATTCGCCTGTTGTCAAGCCCGTTATCTGTCTTGTATCCCCCTCCCCTCCTTTCACCCCCCTCTGCTCTGTGATCATATGATTATTATTTTTTTTACTGTATTCTCCCTAATAGATCCTCCTTGTCATTGCTGGGCCCTGAGCCACAGAAACTCCTGCAGGTTTCTCAGCTGCTCAAGTTGACTGACAAACACTTGCTTCTCGTTCAGCTTTCACAAGAAGGGATTCTGTTCAGGCAGCTCGCCTGAGCACTGAGCAGCCTCAGCACCGCACAGAGGTGCCTCCCCGAGTATTTGCTCGAAGGAAAGTCACATTCCAGCCTGCCGAGAGACGAGAGGACCCAGGTATAAAATAATGGTCCAGGGAACAGTCCTCCCTTTTGATAGTAAATCACTGCCTAAACATTTTTCAGGCACTTGCATCCAATCTGACTTGTGAAAGGTCAAGCTGGATCGGACAGCTCAAGACTGAGAGTGATTGCCAAACACGAACAAATCAAGGAGGTGGGGAGTTGCTGCAAGCTCAACTGCAGTCATGGTAAAACCATCTTTTGTTTAACTACAGGATTAAAAACAGGGCTGGAGCTAAATCCAGCCTAACAGACTGTCCTCGGTGTTCTTCCACGTGATCCAGTGAACGAAGCGGGAAATAGAAGTGCAAACAGTGATTCAAATGGAGGCACCATCAGTTACCATGATTTCATACGCTTGGCTCTCATACCCCTTCTCCTTAAAGCCCAAAAATGTGAGCAAACTGAAACCACTTACTGTGCAGTCCTACAGCTATTCCACCCCAGGCTGTGCTCTTGTTAACCCTCATAAATTACAAGAGTGGGTGTGGATGGATTAGAATCCCAAAGGGAAATCTCTACTGCAAGCTCACCTGTCTGTGGGAAAGAATGTGTGGGTTCAGCAGGTGGCACTCTTACCTCGGAGTGAGCACCCAGCCCCCCTCTGCACAAAGCCATGGACAATGCTGCATGGCCAAGAAAGCAGAAACTTTGGCTCTTTTTCCTCAGAGCTTTCAAGAATCCCATGGCCATACTTTGCTCGGTACACCGATATTAATTTATGTTCTGCTTAAATCCCATGGGCAATCACTGGCTTTTTTCCTCCCAAAAACTCTCTCTACAGTTTTGAGGAGATAGATTTTTGTGAAAAGGTAACAATTCTGTGCTTTATAGATAGTTGACCAATTTCCATGCAAGCACATGCAAGGGCTTGTTTACACACACAGAGAAACAGGTCTGCAGTACCCCACGAAAATGCTATTTCTTCCTGCACACCTTCTGTAGACCCAGCCCTTTGTTCTAAAGTACACTAAACCCCCCATCTTTTGGTGTATAAAATATACTGGAACTCTGGTCTGGAGCAAGGAAAGGCCAATAGTGCTGATTGCCAAGGGAGGAAAATATGAATTCCGCTTCTGTGATTGCAGAGAGATCTGCAAATGAGATGAGGATGCAGCAGGCAGGCCATTGCTATTTTTTTTTTTTTTTACCCTGCCCTTAAAGGAAGGTGAACATGTAAGGCAGTGTGAATACATAGGGTCCTTAAAAATGCTGGTGAGAAGGAAGGCATATTCACTCCTCCTGGAAAAGGCATTTCTACTGCTGAGGAATTACAGAAGCACAATTCTTCCCTCTGGAAGAGCATTAGTTAAACAGAGATCATATCGCTGTTCTTCCAAAATACACATTTTAATCAGATGCCAGATGCAAGAGTTGATGTTTATGAAATTCTAAACTGGGTTCCAAGGCAGCCCTACAGATTTCTAATGGAGAAAATTCCACAGGTCTCTATTTACTACTGTGTTACAGAAACTTTTTATTCCAGTTGATTGTTCTACACTCTTTTCAATCCATCCGGAATAAATCAGATTATTGCAGTGCTCACCAACAAAACTGTTTCCATTCAGGATAAAAATAAAAGCAAATTGACTATCCTCTAAAACACTACACTCTACATCTTCAAAGGATAGCTCCAGATTTTTAGAAAATCTGACTGTACTGTCATGCATGGCTCTATTTGTTGGCCATTAGAAACAGGGGAAGCCTCCTCCTCTCGTAGTAGACCCCAGAACCATTTTAAAATACTCCTCTTTGGACAGTCACAAGAATCACAATTTTTCTTTCTTCACTTTTCCAAATACTATTTTGAATGACAAAATTCTGGAAGAGAACTTCAGTCCAGATGAAACACAACGCTTCTGACGGTCAGCCCATTTTTAATTTCAAAACTTCTAGCAACAAATTGCATCTTCTTGCCGATACCTCTACAGCACTACTGAGAATAGATTTCATTTGCCCATAGATCCAGCAATGAGCAACGTCGGCCATGCAAGCCTATCCTCAAGGCATGCACCATCTTTGCCTGCAAATGAGGAACTGAAGATAAATAAGGTGGTGTCATGGGTTGACCCCGAGTCTGATGGATGGATCTCTCTTTGGATACTGTAAATATCCAAATACTGTAAAAAATAAGCAAATTCCGCTTCCAAACAGTATCAGCATCTGTCTCTAGCGTTATCTGTTGACATCCTTGCCAACAACTACTCAATAAGCTCTGCACATTGGCATCCCACAAATTAATTTTTAATTTGACAGCACTAGTGTTGTTATTTTTCTTTCTTTCTTCCATCCGGAAATTGCTACAGCCATGATTTGTCACACTTGCAAAGCTGCAAGATCAAATAGGCAACTGTGGACACAGATATCAATCCACTGCCACGTGGACCTGGGCTAACCCACTGGAGCAGCTTGGTGAGTGCACAGGGGAGTGCCCAGGAGGCCTCGCCCCAGCTGCCCTCAGAGCTGTGCCCATCATTTAAACCATAAGGTCCATCCAGCCGAGGAACATCACTGTTTTAACAAGAGCTGCAGGGCCATTTGATCATCCAGTCTGCAACACAAAGGAGGGCTCAGCCAAGGCCCACCCCTGCAATGCCAAGCATTCCCATTCAGCTGGGTGTGGATCCAGCAGCTCCCTAAGTTTACAGCAGCGCAGAACTAGCTCCCCTGAAAGAAGCTGAAACAGATTGTGCCATGCTTGCAACCCCTTTGAAAAGAAGTGGGAGGAGGATCTGAGTTAGTTATAGATCCTTGCACTTCATAATCCCTTTATCATTTGAAAGCCAAATGTTTGTTGTTTGCTTCAGTAACTTAACCAAGAGGGATAATTTCAGTACACTGTGGCCCTGAGGTGAAGATCTTGCATATGGAGCAAGTAGAGGCAAATCATCTCCCAGATAATCTCAAAAATTCACATGTGCATCTAAAGCACAAAAAATGATGGGGCAGAAGACATGTCTCAACTTGCCTTCCTTGCATGTCCTGATGCTTCAGAGACCTAGGACCTGAAGGTCCTAAACCCCTAAGGAAGACACTCGAAAGAGAAAAAAACTGGAGTAAACAAATGCTAACTACTCTAGAACACTTGTGAGGTGTCCTTCATGCCAATGAACTCAAGGCAAATGGCTCTACAAGAGTGTAAGGTCATCTACTGCAGCAATGAAAGGAACGACAGGGCCTTTCCTATTTTCTGAACATGAAAAGCATTAAAATGAGGAGGAGGAAGGAGACATGAGAGCTTTCCAAAAGGAAATTATTACTGGGAGGTTCCAATGTCTACTCATACTAACAATAAGAATGTCCAGAGGTCATCCAGAGAACCACTTAACATTTTGCTTGTTATTTTCACTTTAACCATTCCTGCATGCAAGGCAGAGTTTTCAGTGAGCTGATCAAAAAAAACCTGGGAATCTTTTTTCTTCTGAAATGGTAATGAATTTAGAACCTGACAGAGGCATATGCACTGCCCAGACCATGCCTTTCCATATGTAGCTTATTCCTTTCTGTGCCTGTTTGTCAACAGTTGCTGTGATGCTCACTGTTCTTGTCCTGTTATTCAAACACCTTCACGTTTCTTTAGCTCTTTGTTGAGGCAGTTTTAAAACAGGCAAATAACTTACAGAAATGTACCTGACTGGTTTCAGAGACAGTGAATAGCTCTCGCTGCACCACCTCCTCTCTGTGACACAAGCCTGAAATAAGCAGGCAGACTTGTAGAGAAGTTTGCAAAGCTACTGGCATTTTGCAAGAGAACTCTGTTTTTTATGAAAATCCATTCTAATGACATTAACATCTGCACCTTATTTGAAGAATATTTTTAACTGTTCCCTCCCTGGGAAAACGAAAGATGCCACAGTCTCTTTCATGTTCTCACGGAGTAGACAAACTCTGTTGGTTTTTTTAAGGTCTGTTCTGAAATGCTCCAATACAGTTCACTGCAGGGAACTCAGTGGATGCATCTCACAGGGCAAAAAGCATCTGCATTCACCATCCTAGGAGATTTCATTCTAGGACACTGGCATGTGAGCGGGGAATTTATTTCACAGATGAACAACACTTCGTGTATTAAATCACATGCTGTAGGTAAAATCTGGCAGCTCATACATTAGCTCTTGAAGTATATCTCTTGAGTACTTATAAAAACAAGACTACGCACTTTGTCATCAAATAATGCTGAGCTGTCTCTTACAATGTATTTTTTTTCCAAGTCAAGCTGTAAATATCTCCAGTAACGGAGACTCTGCCATTTCCCAGTTGTAAGTTTTCCAAGCTCTTTCAGGGTTCAAGACTAAGAATCCATCCTACAGCTATGATACCTATTCTTCCCTTCATTTTTAACTGTATCCCACAGTTATAACTACCCAGGTGCCTATAAAGAGCAGCAGTGTCAAAAATTTTGACATGTTCAATGAAACCTGTGAGTATCCAGCTATGTACGTGGATTTATGGATTAAAATACGTACTCAAATTGAAATACGAAAGTTTGGGCACATGCATGTGCAAATCATGGAGTCACACACAAGCAGAATTTGCATGTTCACACTGACACATTATCAGGTAGCAAATGCCTTATCAGAAGATAGAATTATTTGCATAGACGAGTTCTGCAGGATTGGGAACACAAGCCTTGTACATTAGAATGCAAGAGCCTGCAGCCCGAAATTATAAACACTTCCAAAATATGTAGCTCCAGATAAGACCCATCTAGAGTCCATGAAGCACTCAATCCTACCTGATGCCTGCTTTGCTGAGACAGGATGGCCTTGGAAGCACAGGCAGAAGTCTGGTCCTCTACAGGGAGGACAATTTAATTTTCTCTCAGTTTTTGAGGTAATATTACCCTGCTTTTCACATGGAAAAGTTACTGACTGCATGTATGGCTGTAACAGTAAACAAAACAAACTCCAGGACAAGTGTTAAAATCATATTGCAAGGAGAACTACCACTGCAAATCGAGACTTGATTAGAAAAACATATTTGCTGGTGTTAGCATTCTCTGTCGGTCACTTATATGGGGAAATGCACAATCCAGAAATAAAGCAGCGTAATATTTCATGGGTGTGAGAGACCATTTCCAATAGAGCATAGCTTTTGTTTTCTGTCATGTTTTCACTGCTTTCAAATAAACATGGAGATCCAAACCATAGTGTCCATGTAACCACCAGGAAACAGATACTTCCCGGTCACTGGACAACTGGGATGGAGGAAAGCGAATGAGGGAAGCAATCACAAAGGCTTTATCACTTCTCCCTGTGCCCTGGCACTGCCACAGGTAAGGGACAGACTCTGGTCCCCTCCTGCTCTGAGCAGGAGCCTATTTCTCTCAGCCCTCAGCAACAGCAGATGGAAGAGCCACCGTTCCCCCATACAATACCCCACCCCTTCTTTTGTGCTTTATGCATTTCAGGGACACATGCCAATTCTCACAGCAATAAAAAGCAAACTATTATTTTGACTCTCAAACTTCAAAATTTGCTGTCTCTCATTTATACCTGAATTATAGTGGCTATTAATAAATTTTAGCTTTGTCAGTGTGAAGGAGAACACTCAAAGCCCAGACTTGTAGGAATTCCACTCACAGCCACATAGGATAATACTTGCAGAGCCCACAAAACAGAAAGCTGCATACAGCTGCCAATAATGTAGATGTAAGTTCTCTTTGCCCCAACTGTTTCTGGCAATAGGTAATTTCAACAACAGATTTTATATGAGATTATTAATGTTATTTTTAAAATATTGGAGGCATGCTGCAAAGGTAACTATCCACTTCAAGCTTGGCCACAGAAGCCAGAAGGAACCACAATGTGGTAGGTGTGATACAAACACAGACGATAGATGCATCTCTAGGCAAAACAGGCTCTGCCTTGATTTCACTGCTCAGAGGGCATGGGTGGAGATCAGATCAGACAGGCAGATCAGTAAACAACAGCAAACTCAGAGTGTGAAATGTTGGATCTGTTCATCCCTGTGTGCCACCACGTGCCAGCAAGAGCATCCACTGTCTTGCTCCAGTCTGAAGCCAGAGTCTGAGTCCAGGCTTTGGGCTTGATCCTTCTCTGCTGGGAGAGTTGATATAAATGTGTGCACAGGCACACAGCTCTGGAAGGAAAAGAGAATTTCCTGCTGGGCCAATTTACGGAGATGTTCTTGTACCAAAAGCTCCTATCTTATGATACTCTGAATTTTACTGGTGAACAACATCCAAGTCCTGGTCAGGATCTCACTTCAAGAACAACCCAATAAATTCAGCTGGCAAAACCCGTCCAAATTCCACCAAAGGCAGCAACTGTTCAACAGCTTACACCACTTGAACAGCTCAGAGGTATTCAAAATGAAAACTCGACCAGAAATACTCAGTTTGGACCTTTGTTATCCCTGAACTGAAACTGGATCCTCAGACCAGGACCCTGCTTCATGTGGGTTAATGATCAGTTGTGCCCCGGTCTGACTGGACCAGTCATTTTTAATATTTGGTACTGGCCCTTAGGTGTTTTAGAAGCAGCTTTATTTCACTGGCTGCACAGGGATTACCAGCTAACCGGATGCTCCCAGGAACTTTTGGAGAGCAAACAGTGTCAGTTTATTTAATAACTTTCAAAGTGAAACTAAAATCTTGTCCAAATCATGTCTCTTCTGATTTAATTAAAATGCACCACACATACTGCACTGCTCTGTTAATCATTAACAAAGTTAATTCAAGACAGAAGATGAGTCTTTTCTTTTCTTTCCTTCAAAAGCCTCCAGCCAGCGGAAAACTTAAAAAAAATTCCAAAAAAAGACCAGTACAGTATGATTTTTGTTAGAATGGTCAACACTTCAGTATGCTTTTTCCCTTTCTTCTGTATTTCTGATTCCTATAGGAATGCATGTTAGAAGAAAGGGGTTGGGTTTTTCTCTTGCTTGGCAAAGTACCTTTCCCAAATTTTCTAAATATTGCCTGGTATTTGCGTCAATATGACAGTCATTGGGTTTGACAGGAATCAGATTGCTAAACCCACACAAAAATGCTTTGGAAATTAGGGGCTAGTTATACATTCAGTTTCATTCAAATCCACTTTAGCAAACTGGCAAGGAGTGGATCCGAACTGTCTCTGTTACCCCTTCCCTTCTATGGCTCACAGCAGAGGTTTCTTCAGCACGTTAATCTCTACACTGACTTTGAGACCCACAGCTCCTGCTGTCTGATAAATCTCCTCAGCACTCCTGTCCCAATCCATTTTCAGTTCCCAAGATGACCTCGCAACACACCGAGCAACACCCTCCCTGTGCAGCAAGCCTTGCCAACTTCTTCCAGGGAGGAACCAAACAGGACATTCAACTGTGTTAGAAGTGCAACACTTCGTGGACTATTCAAGAAACAGGATACATCTAACATCTATTTTCCCAGCAGTTCTCCTTTCTTGAAGGAGACCAAAACAAAACCACACACAAATAAAAAGGTTTCTTTACTTTCTTCTTGTCTTAGGGAAATCTAAACACAAAATCTTCCAGTCTCATCTGTACAGTTGTTATCTAATGGGATTTCCCTCTTGAAAGCAACAAAGGGTAGGGGCTGAACACTTCCACAAGGCCTGTCATATCAGATCAGGATGGCACTCCATCAAGGCTGGATTCTTGCCTCCAGCCATGGCTCACGCCTCATGTTTTAGAGGAAAGCAGTGGGAAAAGAAAAAAATGCAAACCCCACTGCACCTGGCCCATGAAGCAAAGTTCTCCCTGCACAGCAGAATTCCTCTCTGCCTGCTGCAGGCAGGCAGCTGGGGCTCTTCCAGGTACAGGTGTTGCTCTCAGCAAGCAGGGGCTTTCAAAAGAAGAAAAGAGTAATTTATTGCATGGTAACAGACATAAAAGGGCATCAAAAAATTAAAATTAAATCACCACAGCACAGGACATAGTCTCCAACTTCACCAGGAGAGGTTTAGGTTGGACATTGGGAAGAATTTCTTCAAAGAAAGATGATTAGACATCACCATGGACTGCCCAGGGCGGTGATGGAGTCGCCATCCCTGGAGGTGTTTAGGGAAAGAGTGGATGTGGCACTCAGTACCATGGTCTAGTTCACATGGTGGTGTTTGGTCACAGGTTGGACCTGATCTCAGAGCTCTTTTCCAAATTAATTGATTCTGTGATAAATGTTCAGTAATTGCATCACAGCATGGGCATCAGCGCATAATGATCTGAGGGCTTAAATTACTCCAGTATAATAAAAGATCCAACTGTATCTTTTCTCTGTTTTTTCTCTGCATACCCAAGTACTAATACTTATTTCTTCACTGAGGTACCTCGAACCTGCTGTAATTTAGTAAAAACATCACGTGAACACACAGGCACACCATATCTACTTCCTATCTTCTCTTGGACAATGGCTCTCTGGTCACACCTTATACCATCAGGATAGGCCAGGTCTGAGCAAACTCTCAAGCCCATGATTTCTTCTCATCTGTAGTGATAGACGATAGCAGGAAAAGCAACTGTGAGTGTTCACCTGTGTTTAAGGGAAACTGATAAATACTGAATCATTTCCTTCTCAGGATCTTTGAAACCAAATAGCTTGACCCTTCTCACAAGGATCAGCATCCCTGTACAATTCTCCTGGGTCTCCCATGTCACTGCACAGTGTTCTTAAGGATCTGAGCTGCGAATGAAAAGAGACCTTTGCCAAACTTGCACCAGCCTGTCGGGGGTTTTCGGTGTGCTCCAAGATGGTGAAGAAAGGGTCTGAACCTCAGCTGTTCTTCTGCTACTCAAAGAATAGGAAAATCCCCTTTGCCACCACTAAACATAAAAGAAGTCCTTGTCAGCTCTCACTGGCTGTGATGGGTTTGCATTCTCTGCAGTCTGCCCCTAACCGATAGTCTCCCTTTCAACTCAGTTCCTCATAGAAAGATGGAATATCTGACAATAAATGGCTTAAGAAACATGTAACCTTCCCCAAAATAGCTGACAGGCTTGTCTTCAAGGAGATTTAAATAAAATAGCTATCAAAAGAGTCAGTAGCAGTCCAGTCTGCATAGAGAAATACCAACCACTAGCTACAAAGAAAAATAATTTTCTTTTTCAAATGGCCAACCTCCCCTTCCAAAAGATCTGCCAAAAGCTGCAGCCTGAGATTTAGAGCTGTGGCTATACTTCCATGCCCTGATGATGTTTTGCAACCTGAGAGACAGCTTCAGAGTGTCACATCTTATAAATAAACCTCATGGGATGGGAAGGATTCCAGGAGCTCCTCCTGCAGGGTCTCTTACAGGATTTAGAGGTTCGGGAGAGATTAAAGCTTATGCAGTATTCCAAACTTCCTCCTAAAATTAGCCATTAAAACAGGAACTTACCCTTCCAATCTAAACAACTTACATTCACAAAGTGAATTTTCTATCATTCCAAAGCACAGGCAACTAAAGACAAACCTGTTCTTATGGCATCATCTTTGCACTTAGAGAGCTTCTGGCATTTCAAGGTTTCCATGGGAATAATTAGCAATATCTCACTAAATTGGCCACTAGAAATTTTAATTCACTAGAACTCTTCAAAAATATTAAAAACACGTTTCAAATAAACATTTCAGAAAAGTCTGAAAGAGAGAAATCAGAAGCATTTTCAGAAACTTGGCAGGATTTCAAGCACTTCTAACAATTGAGAGCAATTTTTTTTTCTTTCGAGAAAGGTTTGCAGCTTTTTCCTCAGCATTCATTTATTTACACTGAAGTTGCTGTGAAATTCTGAGCTTAAGACTGAGAAAGGATTTCAGAATACAAAGAAAGTAGAAAAATCCCTTCAGCTCAGAATGCCAAGGTTCAACCTAAAAGCAGGATGGAAGCATTAAACCATTTGTTTGATTGGAATTCCTTTTGGTCTGGCAACAAGTAAGCTAACAACTACTGATGTGATGTTCTGTGATTAAACTCAGCTCCTTTTTAATGGTGGAAATACACAGCTGGGAGAAACACTCGTGGCTGTGTGGGCTTCGCCCTGCACTGTGGCTCCACGGGCTTGGAACAATTCCCAGTGGAGATGCCACCCCTCAACCACGGCAAGGGACGAGCAGCAGGTCCTGCCTCTCTGAGCACCACCATGGACAAAGACTCCTGTGTCACTTGATGTAATTTAAATTAACATCTACAACGCTTGGGAACTGATACAAAAACAGCTGGCCAGTTCTGAACCCAAAGATCATTAGATAGTAGATATTTGGGGAGTGAAAGAAACTGTACAGAAAAGAAACAAGCATAGTGTGATCCTTCACTGGTATTTTATTCCTAACAGCATTATTTAAAATACATTCTTCTTAAATACAGTCTTTTTCCAAAACCCAACTTTGTCCACACCCTTCCATTTGAATCCCAAACACATCTTTTAAAAGTGTACTTCTTAAAAACACAAAACCCAGACTATATACCTCTCAAATAACCCGATCAAATTATGGGATGTTTTCTTTCTCCATTCTTCCTTAGCAGGAAAAAGATGAATAATAATATTCACTAGACAGGAGACTATTTTTTTGTTTACATTTTTATAATTTATGAAAACAAAACAAGGACAATTTTTGAACCATTATAACTTTTTGCTGTATTTTTTTCTCTAAAATCTTCCTTGAAAAAGACCTCTCATCTATGATAAGATATGACATGCAGAATTTCAGGGGATACAAAATTCTCTGGAGAAAGTCAGGAGAAATTGATTCAACCAGGAAGATAAGCCCTGACCCTTAACTGTAACTTACTTACTCCTGATGCACATAACAAGGCTTAAGAGGTTAAATGTGGTTCTGAGAGGAGCACGGTGCGTTTTTGTTTTTAGAAATTCTACATTTAATTGAAACTGGAGATAAAGAAAATGATCCTTTGATGAACGAGGAGTGGGGTCTGGCTTTAGGCATTTTCTTATCAAGATGGACATGTTGAGGACCCACCCACCAACATACCAGAAACCACAGTTGGCAAATGCTACGAGCAAAGGCATTTCCTGCGTTCTGACTTTGTAGCTGAGGGCCAGATGCTTCACAATCCTTCCTTAAAAGCACAACTAAAGGAGTGGGAGTTCAGAGCCTTGCCCAGTCTTGCATGGGGTATGGGAAGACCAGGCAGCATCCCAGCTGTACACTCAACATCACACAGAGCATAGTCTCTTCCTTGATTCTCAGTCCCCCGTCCTAGTGGAGACTGGGCCAAAAGGACTGTTTTTCCTACCCCATTACATCTTAAGTTACCATTTACAATCTAAACCTGCTGAATTAAGTAGTAATTAATGTGGTCCCCACCCACGTGATGTGCCAAAAGATCACAAACAAGGGAAGAGCAAACATTATTAAAAAGAGGTAAACAGCAACTGAAGCCTAAAGAGAGGGCTGTGGTTTACTTCAACCTACAGCATGCTCTACCTACACCACTTCCAACGAGTTCCTTTCAACTTTCTCTCCTATTATCTTCAATATATAATAGAGTAATTACTTATGTGAAATTCTCCAAAAGCACTTACCTCACTTACAAGCGAAACACTTTCAGAAGTAGGAGTTAGACCCTTGTAAAAAGGTTTCCTGACCAAAAGCTACCACAGAGATTCTGAAAGTCATAAAAAGTATTCAGTTCCTGCCCAAAAAAAAGCAACCAAAACAAGCACAGGCTGGTAATTTCAAGCCTGCAAATGCTGAATAAAGAAGGGTAGCTTTCATCCAGAGGTGAAGATCACAAAGCTCAAGTGCCATTTGTACGTGCAGCTCTCAGAGCAGAAATAATTGTACAGTGTGCCTGGCTAGAGATACAATTTAAATTAAAAATTTAATTTGAAAAATTTAAAATTAAACAGTAAATTAAAAGCTCTTTTCATGTACCTACACAAAATCCATGCTTATCCAATGATAACCCCTACACATACAATCCATATTATTTTCTGTCCATCCAGCACATGTCATTGGACACGACTGTCTACAAAAATGAAGCACAAAGCAAAGGAGAAAAACCTCTTACAGGAAGAATATACCTTCAGCATGCCAAAAACGGATAGCCAGAGCATCCCTAATTCTGCAGGCTTGGCCCTATGTGTTACAGTCCTTTGCTACTTGATGAACCCAAGTGTATGCAGCACGATGGATTGGAAAAATCAGTAACAAGAGAAAATCACAGTTGCAGACATGGTTCCTCTATCCATTGTCTTCCTGTGGCAGTGTCATTTAGGGCAGTTCTTTTACACTTACCTCAAAGCAATAGCTTTTCTCCTATTGGCTGTCAGATAGCTGGGATCAGAAAATAATGTCCTTTAAACCGTGGCAGAAAGAGATCTAGAAACCAAATGGAGAGTGCCTACTAAATTCTTTAACAATATAATTAAACTTCAGGTAAGGAAACTAGGAACTCTGCATAGAAAGAAAACTGATTTGTTCCCATCTTTAGAATGCATCCAAACACCAAGATCTTGTCTACCTATGTTTAAAACCAAGCAGAGGATTCTAAAGAAAGTGCCTGAAATGAAGAGGTTACTTAATCATTACTTAAGTGTCTTTAGCTGTGGGAATTGTGCCACTGAATCAGGATTAAAGGAGACAGGACCAATATCTAAACACTAAGCATAATCTTTGCTACCTTATGCTGAGTCACTCCACTTGCTTTCTCGTAAGAGGCTTAGAGAGGTCATGTAAATTAAGAAAACGTCCATTATTTAAAGTGAATTCAAACATTTCTCGATATTCTGGTTTATCTTTCTTCATTTGTGACCAGATTACTCACAAACACATAGAATAGAGACTAGAGAATAGAGACTGCTTGACTGAATCAACACAGATGACCAGCTATCCCCTTCCATGTGGTGTGGTTCTTCCCCAAGGGTCAGTTGGATAATGGCATTTCCAATCCAACTCTCCACAAAGCCACATTAATATCAGATGCCGTGCCTTGTTTCTGCATGTTTACTACTACTGTACCTGACCAGAGCCCCCTCCAAGGAAAACATAACCCAGTGCATGAAAAAAGCAAACAAATGATACATCTCACAACTTCGCAACTGGATTTGTCTGGACCGCTTACCAGCTGAATAAATCCATGACACTAAAAGACTGGGACACGTTTTGTCCCAGTGAGTCCCAGAGCTCATGTGTAGAGCCACTGCCCACTCTGCAGACTCAGGCTGAGATCTAAGAATAGGAGCCAGGTTTATCTGGCTCTTGGCCTTTCTGGCAGGAAGAGCAGTGATTGGCAGCTGCTGCAGAAGAAAGCAGAGGGATGGCCTCACCATCCACAAATGTGCATCAGCTCAAATGCTACCAGCAATGGGATGGCTGAGTCCCAGGTGGATCAAGTTCTCCTGCTTTGGGTGATAGATGTTCCCACCTTCCCAACAGCTGGCCCGAAAACACACACAAAGAATTTTATTAATTCTGTAACTTCCCTTTATTCCACCAAGTGCAGCAGTTTCTCTCAGTCTGTTTTAAGAAGCTGTTATTGATGGTGTAGAGCACCAGTGAAGACAGTCACTCCAGTTTGGTCTGTATTCCACACCAGGTGATGTCAGATCCCCTTGCAGTCAAGAGGTGTCCCAGCTCGTGTCTCTGGGTCTATTTTAGCCTGGTTACACCAAATGTACTCCTCTATTTATCCAGGCAACCAGATGCAGTCCACGCGCCCAGCACACGACTGCCGCCTCCAAATGATATTCACAGAAACAAACATCAGCTGGTGTTTCTTATTGTCCCTGAAGAAGACTGACAAATATCCCCGAAGTAAATATGGTGAGAAGTGAACCCAAACCTGGGATCAAACTGCCCTCTTGTATCTGCAGAGGAAAGAAAGTGATCCTTTCCTCTTCCCGCTTTGGCTCTTTTTTTCTTCTTAGCCAAAGTATTAGGCAGGCAAACAGAGCAGTTTATGATGGACAGGCAGATATTATTATTTCATTATTGGGTTTTGGTCACATTTGCCCTATACTGATCGTGGCTCCAGCCATATTATAGCTATGTTTAAAAAAAAAAAAAACAACTAAAAAAGGAAACGAGTTAAACAAAGATTCTTTAAGTACTAGCAAAACATTTGGATTTGGGCTCTTGTTCATGCCCTTTAAAGCCATTATTTTAAAAAAATGTTTATGCAGCAGGGGCATTTCTCCTACACATAAAAAATTCTTGAAAAACAGGAAAAGGAAATCAATGCTTCCTTGGAAATTAACCACTATTGGCACAGTCTTGGGTCTCTGATACTCTATGGTGCCCTTACCTTTGTCCACATTTACAAGATCCTGTATTTATTCTGAAGTTAAGATTTGAATATTTTTACTGATGTCAAACACTTTTTCAAAATAATTTTAAAATTGCCATCAAATTACACTACAAACAAAGGTAGCCATCACTACCATATTTTCAGAATTCAACCCTTAATTTTAAGGAATTCCCAATGTCTCACCAAGGCCCTAGGACGACACAGTCAGGCATCACTTTGACACAGACCAGTTAGCAAAATTTCTTGTTCTGGCAGTGTTTTTACTCTCTAGCAATTTCCATCCACTGCACAGCACGCTGTCACTTTGCTGCATCGTGGGGAAGACTCCCCACACCACAGGTGACTTCTAGCACACCTGTGCAGTACCAGAAATCATATGCCCTCCGTATTTCCATTGGTGGAATTAAACAGGGCCTGTTTTGATGAAGACATGCTGAGCTGACTAAAACTTGGGTCTAATCCTGTGCAGATTTCCTGCAGAAATGCAAGGGGGCACTTGAAAACCATCCGGGCTGCAACACAGCAAAGCTCTCCAAAACTTCCTTAAATCCTGCTGACAGCAGTGAGTGTATCCAAGTCCAAGTGTTGTAGCCCACACAGATGGATTAGAAGCCACCACATAAATTCTGAAGGCATCCTTACCCAGGGAAAACGTGGCAATGATATTGGTATTTCATGACACGCTGCAGTCCAAAGAAGCACACATCTACTTCTGCCATTAAAGTGCTGGTGTTTTTACAACAGTCAAAGGCTCAATCTGGACTAGCAACAGCAATGAAAGACTTTTGGCAGACTTCTAGGCTGTGCTGAAGGGAGCACCTGCCATGCTGGCAGTGGGAGCACAGAGGACTGCAGAGAGAACCACTCAAGCTATTACAGCTCATCCTAAAGAGATAACACTAACCAAGAAAAGGAGTCCTCCTTCCTCTTGGCCCATAGAGACCGGGCACAGAAGAATGTCTGCAGCACAAATTCTTTCCACGTAAGTGTTATATCAACCATTACCAGGTCTACTTGCTCTTGAAGACTTTAACAAAAGGTTTGATCAAGCAGTGGCTATGTTTCAGCAGTGCCTATGTGTCTGCTGAAGTCACCTTTGGCAAGGAGCTATGGTAGACAGCTCCTGACAAAGATCGAGCCAAATTCAATCTTGGTGCAGCTTCACTGATGACAGGGCCCCCAGGCAATCATATCCTGTGTTTACTTCATGGATGGGAGCCCATAAGCAGCAAGTGAGTGGACATGGCTCTTTGTTTACAATAAACTTTTCAATACTGAGGGCTTAGTTGTATTTTCACATCAGAAGACACTTGAAGAGGAGATCCCTTTGGCAACAAGTGCTTCTTTCAGTGAAATTTGCACCAAATTTCTTGTCCTGACATTCTCTGAAAATTATCACAAATGGGCTCCCAATTTTCAAAGACCAAATTTATCCCCCAGCCCTCTGGGACAGAGGGAAAAGAGTATCAGAAATAGAATAATCCGAATGAAGAAAATGCCACGAGTTTTACAGCTGGTCAGCTTCCCCCTGGGTCACCATTCCTCCACCCACAGTGAAACCACCAAAGGCACATAAAAGCTTTTCCTCTGACATGAATAGCTCCTGTGAGGATGATTGTGAACTAGAGATGGAGGACTGTAGTGCTGAGAAGACAGTGGGGAGGACACAGAGGGAACCCAAGGAATAATAACACAAAACATCTCTGGGAAGACCCTGTACATCTATAAACGTGCTGATTTTTAATCGTATGACACTTTGGATTCAAAGCTACTTGGTGTGCATACAACAGCAATATCAAAAAATTCTGTAGTTTCAACATTTTTCTTTCCTTGGGCTCTGTGAGAAGAAGCCCAAATGCTTTTTACTTCTACCTCACAACTAAAAAATTTAGGATACTAAACAGCCCAATATAGTGGGCCTAAAAATGGCGTCATCTTTCATGGATCAAGTCTCATGAATTATGTGTGCAGTAGCAAAATCCTGCAAAAAAGAATCCTGCCGGGGCATTTTCATTGCCATGACCACAGTCCTACTAAGTGAGGCAGATTCTGTTATGATTACTGTGACCTTGAATATTATATAACTACAGTCTGGGAGAGATTTTATTGTTGAAAAAATCTTCATATTAAAAAAAAAAATTAAGCTACAAATGTTCATGACAGAAGGGAGAAATCTGATCTAGTCACATTCTAGACAACAGAGAAAGGAGAAAAATATTAAGAGTGAATAAAGCCACAGTTTCATCAGATTAAGAAAGGCAAGGTAACTGTGAAAGAAATCATTTCACTACGTCCCATAAACTGGGAATGTAAGAAAGTTGGAGGTCTGCAGCCAGGTTTTAGTGGACTCATCACACCTGGCACCCTTGCAAGCTAACTCAGCAAAGCCACCTCTGAGTCAAGGCTATGGCACATGCAGAAAACTTCCATTTGGGACACACCCTGCCGTCTTTGGCTTGGGACTCACGACATCACTGTGGCTGCAATCCATCACCTTTCTTCTTGCTGACCTCCAGTGGTGTCTGGCCTCCCTGCTGCAATAACACGGCCGGTACTGACTCTGCAGCAAGGCACAACACCAAGTCCTGCTGCCATCTGGTTGTTGCTTTTTCTCCTGGATTTTGCCTGCACAGGCCAGGACGTCCCCCAGAATAGCTGAGCCTACTGCATATTTCCTATTGTACTTCCCAGGGTTCTTATCCTGCTGGGTTCTTGATGGTTTTCAGCAAAGACCTTCCAAGACTACAAAAATCTGCCTTTGGGCAGAAGGTCCCAGCCCTTTTGCTGGTCTGCTTGGCATAGGCCACAGCTTCCCTAGCGGGGTGTATCTGAGCACTCGGCCTCTCTCCACTCACCAAGCACCTTTCTCTAACACTTACATAGCCTGCAAGGTCAAATTTTCTGATTAATAGTAATGTTTAATAACCTCTGATCTTCAGGCAAACAACATTACAGATGGGAAACTAAGCCCTGATCTTTGTGATCATGACGCTGCTCACTCAGCAGGCCAAATCAAGGTGCAGTCTGCAGTGAAGAGGGGGTTTTTTATTTTCCTGTTCTCACAATTCTTTTTCTTTAACCATTAGTGCACCAAATGAGCTGTGTGGCCACCAGCCCTTGCCTCCAGCACAGCAGCATTTCAAAACTGCAGGGTATATGTGCACATCTGCCTATATATTTATGGGGCAAACACAAATTAAATAGCTAAATTAACAGTAACATGAGCTGTCAAAAACACAAATACAATCCCCATGAAGTACTGTTTTACAAACAAGGGCAGGTAGATTACAGGCCACAAATCCTTATCAACTGTGCAGAGGAAGAGAGGCCTGAAATATTTTTTCATCTTCTAAAAAAACACCATCCCCTCGTGCAGGCTAAAAGGTGCTCCAGGGCTGCTGGCAGTAGCAGGGAGCTTGGGTGAGGTTTTCAAGAGCACACAGATTGTCTTCTGTGCAGCCTCATGAGATCAAAAGAGATTTCAAAGGCAGATCTCACAAGGTATTGAAACACCTTTTAAAATCTGACTCTATGTACAGGGCAGACCTCACCTATTTTTTGCTGTCAAATAATCCTTCATGCTGACAATCTAGGCTTCCCCTGTCTACAAACTACCTAATTCCCATTAATTGTTAGGCTTTGCATGTGTCAGTCTCTTTTAAGACTAAAAAAAATCATGAAAAAATAAAAAAGGTCTGACTAGATTGCATCACAGGTAAACAGTGAACTTCTCTCAAAGGCTGCTCTTCAAATTGTGTCAAATTAAACCTGCTTTCAATCTGTCCCACAGCCTACACCTCACTTTCAACTTAACACATATTTGATGATTTTGTAGATTGAAATTGTATATTGACTTGTGTAAGAACAACCTTTGCTGTGGACCATATTTTTAAGTTATGAGTATAGTTCAGCATAACGCCTTTATTTTATTTTTTTTCCTGGTCCAGCATTAAGTTAAGTATTGGTACAGGTAGCAGCTCTCACAAACTTGCCTAAAAAAAAGGGGAATACTTTCTGTGGGAGTATAAAGTAGATTGGCCACTGTTATTCTAACAAGCACACGGGTTCCACGGGCGAGAGAAATAAAGTACTCATCCATTATCCAGTTTACGGTGACAGCCTGGTGAGATATCTCATTTACATTCTGATACCCCCATGAAATGGACTGAATTCCCACACAGTCACAAAAGGCCAAAGTTAGCATTTTCCTTTAAAAAAATAATAAACTCAAGTCTGCCTCTGGAGCGGATTGGCTCTAACCTTGAACCTTAAAGGAAATAAGAGGGAGAAAGAGCGAGCAAGGCACACATCATAAAAGGGGGTGGGGAGAAGCTAATGGCACTGGGAATGGAAAATGTGGGCATTAAAAGAATTTCCTACTCTAAACAATGTGCAAAGTTAAAAATATCTTCTCCTGAGATTATCCTCAGCATAAATACTCACGACAGCTATTTATAGCTGTCTGGTAGCCTCCAACAAAGATTTTTATTCCAACAAAGGAGCTATATACAAATGCAGGACCTGTTTAAAGAACTAATAAAATGGAAAATAAACCACTCTTGCGTCAGCTAGCTGTCTTGGTACCTGTTTCCAACTCAGTCTAAACATGGCTTTCCTGAATGCTGACAATGGAGCTTGAAGTACTCAAGGGAGGGAAGAAAAAAACCCCTTGGTACATTTATCATGGGCCAGATGCCCATTGTCATAAAGGCCGACACCTGAGCACTGCAAGGCGAGGTGCTGAGCTGAAATAGTGTGCAAGTTTTTCAGCTCCACCTTGATTGCCCAGGAGCTCTCTCACAGCAAGTCTGGAGCCAGGATTGCCTGGGTCCATCCAGGGAGGGACCATGTCAGGACCCCCACGCCGTGGATATGATCCTGCACCACTGGGAAACCACCTGTGGCAGTCACATGCCAGCAACTCAACTCCTGGGAGATGCTTTAAAAATTGACTCTTCCTAGTATGTTCTTCCACTTTTAATTCTTTTAACTAGCGTTGGTCTCATCAATCCCTGCACTTGCCAACATATGTTCTTATTGTTTTGGTTGCCTTTAGCCTTGAACTAGGAAAAATAAAATTGCTTGTAAATATACTTTAAAATCCATGGGAGGTTTCACTGAGATAACTCATGATAGCAGATTGCAGGCACTGCTGGTATGGTATTTTAGGACAAGGTACACCTATGACCCAGGTGGGGTAAGGGATCCCCACACCTGTACATGATAAAGGGCATGTGTCCCATTAGGTGGGTCTAACAGGGTCACAAACGCCCCACCTTGACTCCCCCGAGGAACAGTGTCCTTCCTTTTGGTCTCAGGTAAGCAGTTACTTCTTGGAGTGTAGAGGTAGGTGAGTGATCTTGCTTTGTCCCTTTCCAGGCCGTCCTATAAACCTTGTCCTTCAGTGCAATCCCTGGGTGTGGGTCACATCTGCCAATGACTCCACAGTCAATCTGGTGAGTCGTGACCACAGTTTGTGTTATCTGCAATTGCCTGACTCTGTGTTCTGCCATTTCACTGTCAATCAGCTGTGCACACCCTGTGCTAATTAAGACTGCAAGAATTTCAGAGCAGAGGTCTTTCCCTTCACTGCACATGTGTAAGCAACTTTGCTGTACAGTTCTGCTCGTAAAGTTCAACTAATGTATACTTTTCAGCTCAGCTTTGGTTTGGTTTCAGTTTGGCTCTTTCAATTCAAGTTAATATTTGAATTTTAAGAAGGCTTTTTAAAGTCATTATTTGGACTGAGTTGCTGTTCAAGAAAAGAATAACAGCTTAAACAAGTTTCAAGTTCACATTAAGTTTTTGATGTTGGTTTCCAATTTGTGACTCCAAATAGTACTGAAAAAACACTGATTTGAAATTAAGTACACCTAGTAAAATGTGTTACAACAGCCTAAGTTAAAACACTGACTTGAAGTACAGCAAAGAGGAGTTACTAAGCACAATTTAGGGACACCAGGATCACAGCTCAGTGAAGGCAAGGCCTCTTCCTTTATTTCTTAATGGAGCAATCTTCAGAGAATGCTCTCCATCTGGAGAAAACCAGAGCCGCTCATTGTCACCTTGCAGGAAATGTAGAATTTGTCCTCCTCCCCTTCAATTTCATACATGAAAAAGGATTCGGGATAAGCATTCCCAGTTTTCAGCACTCTTCCTAGCTCCCCATCACCCATCCAGGTTTTCATGAAAAACTTGCCTACAAGCTTCTCATCCAATTTTTGTAATGAAGTCAATCAGAATTTTGCTGACAGTAGGAATAGCAAACAGGCACCTTGGAGGGCCTGAATGATAAGACTCTCTTCACTTGCATGCAACTCTCAGTGGACACAGAGGAAAGTCTGTGCAGGAAAATGAGCTGGTTTGAGACATGGAAATTTAATGGTAGTTTAATCTATTGCACACAGTTTAGCAACATAATGAGGAGCCTGTAAACCACACAAGTGCTACAGACTGACATCCACATTTCACTCATAGTGTATGGTTTTAGACAGAGCAACAACCCTAGCTGGATAGTACAGTACATTCTGTTCTACCAATGGCAACTCAACAGCATCATCTACATCTGACTCTCATTCTTTCTGGTATCCATATTATAGCTTTTGGAACAGGATAACAACTATTATCCCACCCCACCCCCCCTCCCCAATTTTGTGGTCAGCAGCTCACTACTCTCAGCATATTTAATTGATAAATAATGGGGAATGAGGCTAGGGAGGAGGAAGTCTAACAAAAGGAGTTGGGTTACATAAGCAACCTTTTTTTTTCACCCCTAAAAGTCTTAATTTATTATCTGTTCCCAGCATTCACTAAACACACAGGCTCAGCTGCCACATTCCCCTCTTCTGCCTGAACAAGGCTGCAGGCAGTTCTGTGTCTTTTGAGAATCAGGCTGCTCTTTGCTACAAGGTGAAGCTGCATTTGCCCCAGTCTGTGAGAGACCCAAAGTACAGCTTGCAAGCAAAGTGCAGAGCAGGCTGTTCTGTCAGAAAGCTCCCAGCTGTTCTCTGCCTTGGAGAGACGATGTGGTCCTGTGGCTGAGACATGGCTTCTATTCCCAGGTCTGCCACTAAGTGATTAAAGATGGAGCTTGAGGTAAAATGTGTTATGACAGCCGAAACCCGTGATGACAAAGGCACATTTACAAGAAACAGACTCATGGTCAACGTTTAAGACCAAAAAAAAGGAAAAAAAAAAAAAAGAAAAGAGGGAAACAAAACCAGGGAAAAAATACTAATCTGATATGGCCATAGCTGCTATCCCAGATGATGAATCCAGTTCACAAATGGCAGAAGAGTACCTTCAGAGGGTCTGGTATTGCTCCTGCCCTATTTTCTGATTGCTTTCCCAAAAATTCAGCATCATGTTTGTTAGTTTTGGACAGAACAAGTCTCCAGATGTCTTCCACGTCCTCCTCTCACACAGATGCTCAGCAACATTAAAGTGCTCTATCCACTGACCATTCAAGATGTGACCCTAAAGCTCACACAGGCATTTGAAAGACTCTTCAGTCTCCTCAACCAAAATCTGTAGAGGTGAAATCCCACAAAATCCAGAGGAAAGGGGTTACAAGGAGGTGTTACTCCTCTCCAGCTTCTGAAAATGTTTGTTATGAACACGGCTGCTCCATAAAAGCCCGGTAGCCTATGCAAATCACCTCATGCCATCTCAGTGCCAGCCACCCAACAGCCAAAAAGTCCAGCCATTATCAGGCTGCCCACCTTATCACCCTCCCTTGCCAGGAGAAGTCATCAGCAGAGACACTGCAATATCTCCCTATCAACATCCAGGAGTCGACAGTGAGTGGCAGAGAGAAGCAATGGCTCCACATGCAATTTTCCCTGCAATAAAACATACACCGAGCTCTTATTACATCTAACAGAGATGGGCCAACCTCCAAAGACCTTAAAACTTACAGAGAAGGATTCCTGAAGTCTATGACTGAGGCTGCTTTTCATGGCTTCTCCTTCTAAAACTGGCCTGTACCAAAGTGATGGTGCTAAAAACTGTGGGCCTGGGCGATTTGCACATCATTCTCCAAATTCTGCAGCCTGGAGAAGATCTGATAAGCCAAGAGGCAATCAAAAAGCATTAATACATCCCCTCTGATTGTGGCCGAGTCCCTCGTCATTCCCCATCTGGAAAGCTAAAGGAACGGCACTACCCTGCTAAAAGGATGATGCAGGGATATATACATTTAGTAAATAATTGACAAGATGCCAGGTGCTCTGCTGATGAAGATGTACAAAGCAGCTTTCATCACGAGAGGCACTACAGTGCTAAAAGAAGGAGTAAAAGCAGTAAAAATGGCATTACTCTTCCCAACAGAAGGAATCACTTTCAGCTACCTTTCAAGCAGTCTGCTCTGGCCAGAATTCTTTATGCTTACATCCTTACTTCATCTATTTTATTTAAAATTTAAATAAATTTTAAAGAATTTAAGCTTTAAAGAGTCTGAATTCAAACTAGCAAAGAGGTTTTCCTATTAGGAAAGTCTTAATTTTAAACCCATTCTGCAACTCTGTTTATCCTGTGCTGCAGAAGAACAACGTGAAGGCACTAAAGAAGTAGGCCATGAACAAAGAAGGCCTTTCCTTGTGAGAGGTGACAGTTCACGTGATAATAGCTTACATTTACAGAAGCATCTTTCATATCAAAAGTGTTTTACAAACTACAGAGACACACAGCTCCAGCAAAATGCAGTTCCTGGTCATGTAAAAGGTGGCAGCCCACAAAATCATACACTCCAGTGGGACAAGGAAATATTTTTAGCTAAGAACGCTCCATGTTGCCCATTAAAATGGCACATTCTTTACCTCAGAGGACTGAAGACCTCAACATTTACCATATGCAAGCCAAATAAAGACAACATCCAGAATATTTTTATTAAAAAAAATTGTCTGGAATACAAACGGTCGAATTTACAATATGTTGGGTAGCTGCCGGATGTCGAGAGAAAATGAACACATGCTGTAAATTCAGTGCTTGGTAATTAGGAAAATGTGTATGTTTCCCGAGTCTGCTTCTCTGTAGGTAGGACTAAAGGGCAACATTATGTCATTTCCCTTTGCGCAGGACTCCCTATTGACTTCCATAAAGAATTTGGCTTAAAAACTGATGACAGGGTACAGCCCAAGCTGAGGGAAGAACAACCAATAAATAAATGAAGATGGGTTGGTGATTGAAAAGTCATTCCCAGTCACCAAGACATCTTACCAGAACTTCTTCCAGCAGTATAATGAGGACGGGACAGATGATCTCTGCTCTCAGTTATACCAATCCCTCAAATCCAGAGTTATTACTAAACGTGCACAACCACCAAAACCAGGATGCAGACTGAAACGAGGGCAAGCCTTGAAACACAGAACACAACATGGAATAGCTTTGAATTTTTGACACGGCCTGTTAAATGGGTTCCCCGAGTTTAACTGGCAGCCAACCCTTTCCTCCTAGATCTACCCTGCTTTAAAACATATTTCATTGATATTTGCTTGAATTTCAGAATTCTTCTGTTATCTTCAAGCAAGGACAGGAGTTTAAAAGCTTTCATCAACTAAACTGCATGTTCTGTGGTCTTTGCTCCACTTCTGTGCATTTATGCCTTTATCTCACCAAAGCAAGATATTATATCCAGCAAAACCACGCAGCCAACAGACTGAGAAGTCACATTTCCTCCAAAGTCAGCATAACCACAAGCATGCAAGACCTATAATGATATCAAAGGCAGTACATCAGGATCTCATTGTAAGTATGATGTGAGCACGATAGGTGAAATCAGGATGGAGCCAGCAAAGCAACAGGGAAACAGATGAAGAAAGTTAGACTTTCAAGATATGAGTCACCAAAACAACACCTTCGAGCACTTCTCTTTACTCAAACAGTGTCAGAGCTGGTGACACAGTTGAAGTCTTTCATTATCTTCACAGTTTATTAGGTACTGTATTAGCCCATCTGACAATAATCAGTAAACGAAAAATTAGATTACAGGTCCACTGAATTTGCCTAAACATTTCAGGTTTGCCTTGAAGATATATTTTCTTCATTCAATTTATGTATATCCTGCACTTACATTCAGGCCTGAAAAAACATGATGATATTTCCATTACTTAGTAGGAGGTTTTCTCATATTAATTTAATCACGAATATATTCCTTCTCGTTAGAATATTGAAATGACTCATCCATTCCATCAAAAATTTGGGTGAGAAATTAGACTACAGCCCTGAAGGAACTTACTCAAGCCTCCAGTCTAAGATGATTACATGCTAAGGAGGGAAAAGACTCTCTAGCTTGTGCAAGAGTCAAGGGGAAGGGGGGCGGAATTAAAACTTTTCCTTAAACAAATTCATCTTGTGGCATTCCAGCCCAGATAAACCCTCCAGCTATCATAACTCACTGGTTTGAAAAGGTCATTAGCACTCTATCTCATTTTGCTGGGAGAATGAAGAGCCAAATTCATGGCCATGACATGAAAATTTGCCCTTGGTATTGCTGTGGGATGACTTGATCCCTGAAATCCTACAGAGGAGATTCTTGGGGACATTTTTTGTAGAATATCAGCACACGCAGACACATTCTCCACATGACAGTCACAAAAACATCCTGCAGCCCCAGTGAGGGCAGCAATACAAAATACACAGAACTTCAGGCCCTGCTTTTTTGCCTTCTTTCTACATTTCCCTACCCAACTATTTCTTTCTCCTGCTCAGAACAGCCTGGGTCTGTGGCACCAGACACATGATGCCTGCACTCAAAAAACAAGCTGCAGTGGGAAGCACTTTGTTACCCGTGTCTCTGACCTTCAGAGGAATACCCCACTGTGCAAGCTGGACCATAAAAGGAATCCATGTGTAGCCAGTGTTTAGAAAATCCATCTCCTTGTCCTTCCCAGCTATGGGACTGCCTTATTAAGACACTGAAGTAATAGCTGCTGGAGAATCTCGGGAATGATCCGAGCAACAGTGCCCAGAACAAGCTTGTCATTTTGTGTAGGCTGAAAATGAACTTGCAAAAGGACTGTTCAGCTTGGGGATCACAGGCTAGTAAAAGAAACCTATTCTAAAGAAACTACAGCCATCCTATTCCTGTGGAAATATACATGATTTTTTTTTTCCTTTCTAACCAGTCAAACATTTTCTACATGGGAAAAAGGGAGAAAACAGATTGGAGGTTGAGGACTTCATCTCGAGGGACGGCATGATGTGACATGCCAATACAATGGTATAATCATCTCAGGAGGAGGCACAAGGACAAAAAAATCTTCTGTATATGGATCATGAAAAGGGCTTTCCTCTCCAGTCTCTGCTGTGCTCTGGTCCTCTGAGGAAATGATACGCACTAAAAGTAGGAGAAAAAGAGGCAGCCTTTTGTGGTGGTTCACCTCCCAGCTGTAAGCATTTCTGTGAAAATCTGGTGACTAAGTTTTGATTAACAGTTTTGAAATTCAGGTGAAGATCAAAAACAATTTTATGAGGTTTGTTGCTTGTTGTTCTTCTCCCCTCCCAAAAGGTCCATTTCATTTAAAGCCATTTATACCACCTTATTTCTTTCCTCTGCTAAAAACCACAGATGGAACAAGTTTTATTCTTTACATTAAGTCAGCATTCTGCTCTGGAGCCAACTTCAGCCCTATATCTTTCTCACCACTGTAATTATAACACTGCCTTTCAGAAATTCCCAGGATTGATACACTGAGTATCTGATCTTCTCCCTATCACTAGAGGGCTGACAGTGTTATAAATGAAACCAGCTTGCTCCTGTTAACACTGTCTGCTCATTGGAATTCTGCTCAAAAACATCCTCCCAACCCCAAAAGATATATTTCTCCGAATTAAGCTATTACACATAGGAACCTGTCTTGTGGTGGGAAGCTGAATGTCTTGTGAACACACAACTGTGCATGTTCTCAGTCACCTCTGCAGCAACTTCAGAAGTGCATCACAGCCACAGAGTCCTTGCCTGTGCACAGAAACAGCAGAAAATTACCTCAAACCTGGTTTGAAACCAAGTGCATTAAATCTGTGCAAACCTCCCGGTCCAAATGTGACGGGGCTTACCCTCCCATGCTGTTTCACAGTAAGATCTGACTTGCAGGAGGCTCAGCTGACAAGCAGTAAATCCAGTCATGGTAATTTGCTTTTTTTCCACTGTGTGCGTTTAATTGACTTTAAAATTTACCATGATATGTATGCATCAGGTTTAGATCATACAAAGAGGGTTCACTAAGAAGGGAGCACTTGCTCAATTCAATCAATCCTTACACCAAAATGCTGTCTTAATCTGGTGGAAGAGGGAAGTAGCAGTATGGAGAAGTAACTTAACCAAACCTTTGAAGAAACCCTGCTTTTGAGTACCATTTTAGAGCACTTCTTCTGGTATCAGCACAAGAACACAGTCCACCTAGAAGATGACCTTTGCTGGAGCAGTCCTTTCTGTTTGCTTAAATTATGTCTGCACTGAAAACGGGTCACAAGCTACCTTAAAGGAAACTAAGGCATGTTTTCAGAAAATGTCGGAGAAAAAACCCAAAAAACCAAAATCCCAAACCAAAAGACAGTCACAACCTGCTGTTGAGTTACAGCCTTCCCTTGATTTTCTATGTCAGCATGACAAACCTGCTGGCCTCTTATTCAAGACTATCCAGCAAAGACTATTAACAAGCAAGTTTATTTGGACCAACCAACAAGTTTTGACATAAAGAGGAGCAAAACAGCATCTATTTATATTTCCTTAATGTCAACCAAGATGAAGCTAACCTTTAACTGTCACATACACTACCCACTGGTTTATACTTCCCAATAAACAAAAGGAAATGCATCCTGCTTACTTTTCCACTTCCCATCACCCTTGCTGCTCCCCAGGAAGAAAAGGGCTCAGCTGCAACATCAACACAACTACTGCTCCTTCTAATCTGTGGCTGTATCACTTGTGTTGACCTGACCCTCTGGTCAGGCTCCATGCCAACATTCCTGGGGATTGTGCTGTCACTAGACTTCTTTCCTAAGGTGTAGTTGCCCACTGGCCAGGAATATTTCTTGAGCTGTGTGCTGATGGATTAATTTGCCCAAGAAGCACAGCCACCTGATGACTTCCTTCATGCTAAGAAAGACCTTGATCACACGAGGACAATCTGCTGGCAAGAGGGATTTTCCTTGTTTAGCACGAGCTAATAAGCAGGTTACGATGAGAGAAATAAAGCCGCTTATAAACATTTCTCTTCAGTAATTAAAAACTTGTTTAAAGGCACAAAGCCAAAAATGCAGAAGCTAATTGACCAAATGAGATGCTTCTGCAAGTTGAAATCAGTTTGGAGTTTCATTTGCAAATCACATTTTTCCTCTGTGGTTCTTTGAACTGAGCTGTGAAGGGATGGCTTTGCCCAGGCTGCCAGCAATCTGATAGTGTTTACATAACTCTGCTTATTCGTGTGTAAAACTTGTTAGCGTCTGACTTCGTTTAATCTATTATCCCTGCAAACCAATTGGCCGCAGTTTTTTAAAGGGAAATCTCATCTTCTGATTATCTGGTTCAATTTCAGATATTAGATCATAAAGACATTAATAAAATGCAAACTCACACTCAGAAGCAGATGCTCCTAGCAACTCACTGGCTAAATTTATTTTCATGTCACTCCTTAGAGAGTCTTACAGCTGGGCAATAACTGCAATTTCTCTCATGTCTAGTAACTTCTACCATTCTGAGCCCAGAATGCCCTGAAGAATAGTAACATAATTAAGCAACAAGTTCAACAATGTTCCTGTTCTCTTAGAAGAAGGCATTTAAATATAATAACTGAGAGATACAACTCCAAGTCTGCAAATCTGCAGTTTTAGAGGCTGCCTTTAGTTCTTCTTCTGTCCAGACCCTTGCAACATACATATGCAGCATACAGAATATATTACTGCAGGTAAATACATCAAACATATTTGCCTAAAGAGTATACCTTAAAACTTTTCCTAAGACACAGGGATATTCAACCATCAGCTTCTTTTGTATGGCAACAACACAGCATTCCTTTTGCTTTTCTTTAAACTACATGAAATTTGTTGCAGAGCATCGCTATTAAATAGAAGGCCTTATTTAATCAAAGGAAGGGTTAATGTAGATTTTTCAGCCAACTCAATTGTAAGCACATGCATTTGTGTGATGAGGTATACATGATGGCGTGAGAATGCTTTATACAATGAATTAAATTAACTCTGCCTCTTGCACTAGTTGTGGATATCAGGCACATGGAAAATGACCAAGCAGCTGAGAGCTCAGTTACATACTTACTGTCTGGGAAGAAATACAGAAATATAGGGATTGCCCTGCCTAAGAGTCTGACAAAAGCAGACCAGGGACCAAGAACGGAACCTCTTTTACTCTGAGTCAGTTTAGAACAGTGCCTTTGGTCTCTGCCATATGGAATTAACAGAAGTTAAGCTATGTGCCCTGCTGTGGATGGTACAGGAAGTTTGAAGGCTCTGTGCCTTCACAACCTTAGGTCAGTGTTCTCTTAACGCAGCTTTTTTGCATTTCAAGCATCTGAAGTCTTTTTGTATAAGAAAATTCTGGTGGCAGGTATGACTTACACTGTTTGAAGGTGCAGTGACAGAGGTGCAAGAGCGCTGCAGTCTACCCTGGCTCCATAGGCTGCATACTGCCAATGTGCATCTAAGATACTAAAGAGATGTAATTTTTCAACATAACCATGGCAGGAAAGCCATTGACACTTATTTGTACTACATCAGCTTCATTTCTTCAGACTCATGATTCTCTTTGTGCAGCACCTATGTTTTGGTCTAATTCTGAAAATCATGATTAAGTGCCATGTTATATTGCTCCTCACATGGTGCTCTTTTAAGAAGGCATGCTTGTCAGAATTATCAATAGTAAGCACCAAAAGCTGTGCCTCCATGCCTGTATTTATTAAATATTTAAATAAAATCCAGCTCATGAAGGACGTTGGTCCAGTTAAAGCTAATTAATTTACAGTAGGAAACAAAGGGCAGACTTCCCTTTGACAGCACATGGGTTACCTGGTTATAGGATTGCAGGGGGCTCTTTTCGCACAAGAATTTCCAAAATTCCTTGGTGTTCCAAGAGATGAAAGATGGGGCATTTTGCCAGCTATCTGGGTCCTAGATTGGAGCTGTCCTCCTAAAAGTTTGGCTGGTACAGTACACATAGTACACAGATTACAGAATGATCTTGACATACATCTGGATTATCACATGAAATACTAAGGAACTGATTTTGTTGTCTGCTTAGGACTTGCAGTGTGTTTAGCTCAGTGAAGTCTATACTCTGTACGTCTAGCTCTTCAGAAAAACAAAGCTGCTTTTACGAAACATTTCTCCATAACAACTTTAAAGAAAATATAATCTGAAAAACAAAAATTAGCTGCTAAATTCTACTGAGCTTTCCATTCGTTTGGTTATTCCCTCCAGGGCATTTGAAATGCTACAATAGCAAAGATTTGTTTAGGATCCACTCCCACTTGAGAGTTACTGCAGTAGAGAAGGTTTTAATGAACCACAGGATCATGCTTTTCTGCCTGGGTTAAGAATGAACTCCTAGAACTGCACAACAGAGATGCAGTGTGAAGGGCCAAACCCACCTCAAAAATCCAAATATGTCCTGTCAGTCCTGGAATTCCAGGCAGCTGTGAAGAGAGGTTAACAGCTGGAGCACTCTGCTCCAATTTGTTCTCAACTCTCACGCATCTCTAATCTTATTTATTCAGTGTCTTAATATTTAACTCCTGGGCAGAAGATGTCATGTCTCAGCTCTATGAGTATTTTACAGAAAGACAGACAGAAATCTTCAAAGTATTTGCAACTTCAGGATATGTGAAGTTCATGGAGAGATAAAACCACTGTAGGTTTTGTTCTAGTAGCAAAAGAGGCTTGGAACAGACAAGAGCACAGCTCTTAAGAGGACAGAGGCTTAACTTTGAAATAAAACATGAACATTGGGAAATGACATGGAACACATATGCAGCCAGCTTATGTTCAAACATGCAGTAATTGAAAACTTGTATTAAGATCATATTCTCCTTTCCTCAACACAAACCTGGATTGAAGCATAGTCTCTAAAAGCTCTTAATAAAAACATAACCAGATACTTGAGAACAAAAAATGGGCAAGTCCTAGTGTTTCAAGAAAAAGGAAACCAGGAAGGAACCATTTTTGTGTCATTCCTAAATTCTCAACACTGTTGAACATTTCTCACTAATGGACACCCCATACCAGGGATAACTCCACTGCAGGAATGAAAAACAGCTTCAAAAGTTATTTGTGGTCATTCAGTGTTGATCTAACATGGACACTTAGCCTCACTGTCCTGGACAGGAGAAGGAAATTTTTTGCTTTCTGTGGCTGGCAAAGATGACATTTCCTTGCTCTCCAGAAGCATTAAGATGCTATGGAAACAAATGTGTCCAATCTTAACCTCTCCAGAAGATAAGAAAGGTGCTTCTCATTGTCCTGCAAAGATGCACTCTGCTGATTTTACTTTCTTAACTTTGTGAATCGGTCCTTTGTATGCTTACCAGAGCTACAACAGGCTCAACAGGAACAGTAAAAAGCATGGTAAATGTCCTTCTGGTTCTCTTCGTACCTTCACGGATCCGGACTGAAATTCACTTGAGTTCTTTTTCAGTTGTACCAAGGTAAGTTTTGGGATTAACCATGTGTCTTGTTTTAGCAGAAGTTGCATTAAGCAATTTACTACCCCAGGAGACTTTCAGCCTCCTGCAGGCTGCTGCCATCTGCAACCTGGGTTATTTCTGTGAGCATTCCCCAACCTACATCCATGAACATGAATCGCACTGCGTTACAAAACTGTCTAAATGACAGACTGCAAGGAGTTTGTGATTGAGCTGTTGGATCAGGGTTTGTTTTTTTTTAAAAAAAGAAATCTTTACCTACTGCCTTTAGTAATTAATGCTATCAGGAACCATACAGCTTTATGGCAGTGTTTTTCTCTGTGTCCTACTCATGTACCCTTTTTTAGGGTGAATTTAGTAATATCTAATTGGTCTGCAAGAGGATGAGTCCTTTATTCAGGACAGCTGTGCCCCCTGTCAGGAGACCCTATACAGCCTACAAAGTAGTGTGGTGGCTTTAGAGAGTCTTTTCAGCAGTTTGACTCTAGATAAGCCCTTCTGGTTTTGCCCTATCCTCACAGCAGGATGACCAACATCTCTCCTTCCCCATGAAATGAGCTGCAATCCCTTAGGGAAGGGCATGGTGCAGGGCAAAACTGTGGTTCAGATTCAAAGCTAAGCTTCAGCTAAATGGAGGCCAGTCTGACAATGACCCCAAGACCTTCCTGAAGTCTGCAGTAGTGATGAGATGGCAGTGGAGCAAATTGGATCAGCTTCCTAGGATAATTTTTAAAAACCCCAAAAACCAACAAATAACCAAAAAACCAAATACAAACAAAACACACACACACACACACCCCCAAACAAAAAGAAAAACCCCACAAAGCAGAGATGAAAATTCATTGCTGGTACAATGGCAAGTCAGCCACTTGTAAAATGGAGGCTTAAGTGCTAAATAGATTAACCTGAGAAATATTCTTTAGAGTTCAAGGGGCTTATTTTTGCTCTCAGTTATGCTGCAGTCAAGGAAGGAGGTCCATTGTCACTCCAAGAAGCATTTCGTCTCAGTTTTTCAGTGCAGCTGCAGCAGACTGAAGTGTATCAGCAAAGCTACTCAGAAAGCACCACCCCTCCAGACACACTCATACTTTACCCAGCCCCAGGCTAAATTCTTCCAGTGTCAGTTACAACATCAAAATGACAAAACCCGATGGTTTTGTTCAAGAGAATATCTTTTACTGCCTAGGAATAGGCACAAAGCAGCAGGTGGTATTTGTTTTTTCCCTTGCTGAAAGAAGTCAATCCTTTATGCTCCAATTACACATGGGATTCTTCCTGTCATTAAGTGCAGCCCATGGCTGTGACAGTCCTGACACTCCAGCACAGTATGTATCCTGTGGCTGAGAAGGCAAAGCGCTCATCCAGCTCCTTCAGGGCTGCCACTGCCTCATAAATCAACTGGCTGGAATAACTCAGGTAGGGCTTAATCCATCCAAAGGCCACTGAAATCAGTGGAAAGCTTCCCACTGAATTCAGCCAGCTCCAGACTGGTACCTCAGGGTTTCACAAAACCACAAGACTCCCTCTGCCCCAGGGGAACAGGACAAAGCCTCGGCTTTGACACAGAGCAGCTAAAGATGTAGCACATCCCGTCACCCCAATGGCTGAAGGGTCCTTTTTCCCCTGACACCACACCTGACCAGTATAAACCAGACACAGAATGCTGCCAGACGGGCACAAGTTAACACTGCCACACTTTGTCCTGGGTTTCCCAGCCTGTGCCTGAAAAGTCTCCTTCCCCCTGAGGTACCCGAGCTGCTGGGTCCCCGCCAGGCTGAGCACGTGCAATAAATCTGACAGCCTGGGAGAAAGCTGGACAAAGTCCCATATGTCTGCTGTTGGAAACAGGCCCCCTAGACAGGTCTGCAGTGCTGCTCCAAACACATTGATAGGCCTCTAGAGATCCAGACAAATATAAATAGTAAAAAAAAAAACTCTGGCTGGACAAAATTTCTGGGTGGGCGCAGTGAGCCTGCACGGGGAATCCAGAACATCTGGAATACCTTGAAATTATAAGAACTTAAAATGCAAAAAACCCACTTTGTTTCTGAGTTGGTGTCAATTTTTATCTGAGCTGCCACAGCACGAACTACTAGCCACAGCACGCACCAGGGGTGAAATGCAATGTTGGTCTTCAAAAGACAAAATGAATTCTCTTCTCAGGATCAGTCTTAGGCATATAAACCTGGAATGCCCGGTCTACACAGCACAACAAAGTATCATTTCCAACAGATGCCTAATTGGAAAAAACCCCAACACACAAAGCCTAACACCAGACCTCAAGGACTGAACTTAGACTAAGCTTCTCCAAAGATTAAATAGCTGGACATCAGTGGCTCCAGCATCACAGACACTTGGGAATCTGGCAGCACATGTATCCTCACCACTCCTAACACGGCCTCTGGTGAAGGCATGATAACATCAAGTCACTCCCTCTTGGGTATGTGGTGCACAAGTCCATGCTGTTACATTTTCACCCCTCAGTCTTTCTTGGGCACAGGCATCAGGTTAGAAAGACCAGCTTCCCGTGTACTTTTATCCCAGGAAATGGCAAAATGCATCACTGCAGCCGGCTGAGTTACAAGCACTGCTGATGGATATGGCTGCTTACATTTCTGGATTTACTGTTCGACTCAAGCCTAAACAGTATATGGGAGACCTGGCAAACATGTTACAGCCTACACAGTCATCCATCTCTCCATCTCCCAGCAGAAATGCTTGCAACCAGTGGTGGATTCCCCATAGCAAGGCTACAGCCCACTGATGAGAGGGCACAGGGAAATGGCCTGTGCTCAGAACTTACGGAGGAGCATTTCCAACCTCCATGCTGCGCTTCAGGACTGCACAGTCCACGTCATAAAACACCTGAAAGTGTTCAGAGGCAAGTCTGGCAAGCAGATTTCTGTAGCTTACGACATGTGAACATGTTGTAGTCGTATTATTAAAGGCAAAGATGATCCCCAAATCCCTAAAAGTCTGAATTTGCCAAAACCAATGCAGCATCACCTATTCGTTTATTAATAACTGCCCCAGTGCTGCTGCCTTTCCCTCTATGTGAGCACTGCAATGGGGGCAGATGCTCAGCTCAGCTCCTGCCCAATGCTGCCCTTGCTGGGGCAGGATTTGGGAAGTTCCAGCTCCCGGAGTCACATCTGAACTTGAGAATCAGGCTCTGTTATTGTTAAGGCAAACCAAAAATAAAAAGGCCAGACTAAATTATTTTTAAGATCCTGAGATTTTTAAAGCAGTCTTGTGACTTTTAAGGGGTCTGACTCATGGTACTTGAATGCTTGAAGTTGGCAGCAGCAAAGGGAGTACAGCACGATTTAGCGTACAGTAATTTATTGTTGAAAGCCTTCAAATGTGTGGGAAAGGGCATGGAGCGCATCTGCAGTGATCAGGGAGAAACAGGGACACAGGCCCAAGCCCTCCTCCTCTGGCCAGGCTTGCTACCAAGCTACCCTCCTCCATAAAGGCACCACATTAAACCCCAACAAAGCACCCCAGCATGGCAAAACCACTTCCCATTAGCAGGGATGGGACACACGTGACACCCTGGATTTCAGCTCCAGGGATGGCAAGGGCACAGCCCACTACCCCCAACCCCTGTGGCTGTCCCTGGCTCCCCAAACCAGCCACACTACATGGCTGAAAGCCCAGGTCACCCCACAGCCTCTGCACACTCACAAGTGCCTGGAGGTCTTCAAGGAGAAGCAAAGCAGCATTTTTCTGTAGAAAAATGCCTCCCAAACTACAACCCCAAACATACTCCACAGACCACCCAAGGCCTCTCTTCCCAACAAACCCTAAGGTCTCGGCCTTTCCTTAAACAGCTTTGCTTAAAGCAGAAGTGCACTACAAGTACATGAACATCGTGTACTATACCATGCACTTCTGGGCTCTGCAGTCCCTCCCGTGCTGCCCAACACACACACACACTGCCCCAGGCCTGGGGGAGAACTTCCTGGGACAAGGAGGAAGCTCAGTGCCTCAGCACATTTGCTGCTCTGTCTTTTGGGGAGGTCACCAGCCAGGTGATGGCTGTGCTGCACAAAGGGAGGCTCCTGCCTCATTTCCCTTTGGCCACCACGCTCCACAGGAGTTTATTTATCTGCCAGCAGCGCTGCTGCTTTCCAGGGCTCATGGGTTCAGCGTACAGCCTGATGAGAGCTCACATCCCCAGCGTTGCATGGCAGCACTTCCTTTGGGAAGAAAGGCAGTTATTGCATCTCATCTACCAGGGACTCCCCCCAAGTATCACTGACTTCCATCAGACAATTGCTGATGTAGCAGAGCCTTATTAAAAAGCTCACAGTAGGCATACAAAATGTAATGCATTCTGCTGGCTTCCATTTAAAACTTCTCTGAAAAACACCTTTTCTTTTACAGTATTCAGAATCCAAAACACCATGGTTTTGTCAGCTCAGGGGAAAGGAAAGAAATGAAAATGAACTCCCTATTCAGAATTAAATACAAAAATGAGAACACAATCAACAAAACAAAAACAACAACAATTAACAAAAAGCTTAAACCTAGCTTTTATTTTTTTTTAAATCAGTGCAGTGTTAATAAATTAATTCAAATCTTTTTATCACTGAAGACATTACAAAAATAAATGGAGCCTTTCTCCCTGCTTACAGCAGTGTAAATCATGAAATTTCATTAAAGCAAACAGAACTGTACAGGTGTAAAATGGGTTTAGTTAACGAAATGTCATTCCCAGTGTTTTCATGGTATTTCTTTCATAAATTGACATCATCATACCCACATCAAGTTCTGTTCTCATTTCACCCAAGTAAGTCTGTAACAACTGAGAGAAAATGCTGCCCTTGTTGCCCACAAAAAGTGACTGTAAATGAATAAAAGGCAACAGGCACTACAAACAAACCAGCAATTGCACAGTAATGGCAGACAATTCACACATGCTATACTGCATATACCAAGTGTATCCCAGCTTTCAATTTGTATCTTATAACTTTATCTCTTATATAATATCTGACGTACATAAATATCTGACAAACACAATCCCTTCTGCACAGCGCTCACACAGCTCATCGAGGATGAGCCTTCCCATCTAGGATTTCATGTGGCCATATTCCACCTCTGATGTTTACATTAATCCCTGTAGCAAAATAACTAGAAGCCAGACATTTAAAGCAGTCTGAGGGAATTAGACAATAGACACCCCTCATCTTTCCCACAACATCAGCTAAAGCTATTTTATGGCACACATCATTAGCACAAGGACTCTTTGGAAGGCAGAAATTCTCACAGGCACTGCTAATCAAAGGCAAGCCACCAGCACCATTTTCATATGCAGTAACTCACCTTTCTGCTTCCAGGCGCATTTCCTCACGCTTTTGCCTCCTGAGCTCTCTGCGGCGTTCAAAGTCATCCATGGTGGGTGTTTAAGAGTTCCACACTCTGGAAAGATCCAAATCTAGAAGGGAGATGATCACTTAGATGAGAGTGAAAACACAAGGGATGCATTTAACCAACTGAGTCCCTTTAGTTTTGTTTTGCTGTCTGAACTTCGCTGTAACTATTTTCTCTTTCCATCAAAAAACTCAACTTCCTCAGTATTGTTGAGATAAACAAGATTAATGAAATGTCTTGTAGGATAAACATAGCCTGTGCCCGCATTTAGTTTCCTAGTTAAAATTAAATCAACATGCTTTAAGTAAGGACTGTATACATCTGCTAGCTGCAGACTAGCTATTTGTAACGTCACAGGTCCTTTCCACTAACAAAAGCAACAATTCAGCAGGATTTTTAACTTCAAGCTTCCAATTTTTCACCGCAAGCAGTAAAAGCACTGCACAAGAGAGTTCTTATTTTCTTTAGCTGTACAGATAATTAAAAGTTCTGCAAAAGTTAGTCCCAGGCTGTCTGTTCCCACCCCCCTTCAGAAATGCAAAAAAAAAAAAAAAAAAGGGAAGAGAAAATGAGAAAAGAAAGAAAAGGAAGAGAAAAGGAAAAGAGAAAAGAGGGAGGGGAGAAAGAAAATGAAAAGAGAAACAAGAAAAATAAGCCACTGCTTTTAAATACCACCCAGGAGAAGTCAAACTATGTATAAATCCTACTCAAAGAACAAAAAGTAGCAATATTTTTTTTGTAGTTTAATCCGCGCGTTTTCCCCGTGCCCTACCTTCTTCTTTATGATTTAGTCCATGAAGTATTTTCCCCTTTACAGCTCTTCATATACAAAGCCTTTCCAGACTCGGTTTATATCCCATCAAGCCGACTATTACAGAATTCCCCTGCAGCCCCCAAACCAAAAATGACTACCAGAAAAGGGAAAGCTGTTCTCTTTTTGTCCCTGCTTTGTTTACAGAGCTGTCAGTGGTTAGTTAAACTCTGCCTGGAATCTGGCATTTAAGGCCTGCTCTAAGATTGCTTCCTGTGCAGGGCTGGAGGCCTCAGCTTCCTCTGCAATCCCAGCCCCGGCGCTGCACTCCGAGGATTTCCACCCCCCACGTCCCCCCCAAAACCCACGTTTCCCAGCCCGTCACTCCTCAGAGAAAGCCACCGTGCAGATGCCGACTAAAACGTCCAAAGGTGGCTCGGGAGCTGCTGGCGGTGGAAGGGAAACAAAGCCAAGGTGCAATTCTGTACGTTATTTGAAGCGCTCTGTTTGCAGATGGAGATCTGTCCTGCGGCTTTTGTATCCCTGCCCGCCGGTGCAACGGCCAAGTGCCCTCCCCATAAAATCACTGGCACCAGCAAAGCCTTGCATGACTTCAGGGAACTCGTGGCTTTTTCTGCCCCCTTTTTTGGATTGAAACACTGCTGAAGGCAGGGGTTTTGTGAATGTTATTGTATTAGTTTACTTTCCCGGGGGGTGTTTTTCTTTCTGATTTGTTCCCAGATTGGGGGATTTAAAATTTTGTTGTTGTTGATGAGATTTTCATCGCATTCGTCTGGGGTTGTTTTGCAGAGATTCAAAGGAAATGTTAATTTTGCGAATCTGATAGAGACACTACAATTGCTGCTGCTTGCTTTTTTGTTTTAATTCACAGTTAGACCATATATCTAAAAAGCAAGTTGTGACAAGATTTTTTGCCAATCTTGTGTTTTCTCCTAGCACCCTGAAGAACCCAGACAGCAAATCTTCTGTTTTCTCCCAAGAAGTGTTTCCATCTCAGCCCACACGTGCAGCTAAATCTGGCCCCAGTTCCTTTGTGGGAGGACCTGTGAGTTGCAGGACTGATGTGGTTCCCCCTGGCTGGGAGACAAGGATCAAAGGAGGAACGGGACACTACAGAGCAAGTTCAAAACAGCATGCTGGGCTTCCGTGCAGATGATAGTGTCCTCAGGAACTAAGACTATACCAGGCAGCAGCATTTAGTCTGTAGAGTCATCATCAGGGATTTTAAACAAAGCGCTGGCTGTTAGGATGACAACTCATATGCTAGAAACAAGAATCCCAACCCCCAAAGCACACATGTTTTGATATCTGACTTATTTGCACCTTCATCACCTCCCACCCAGCCAGGCAAGTCCCTCTCTCCACCTCTAAAGGTCTACTCTTTCCTTCTGGGCTGCTCCAAGCTCTGTCCACCAACATTACCCCCATGCCCTCTCCAAATGTCCCAGCCCATCCTCCACCCCTCTCCTTTCTACATGGTCCTCAGCACCACCTCTCATCCCCGAAAGCTCAAGCTCTTCCTCATGAGGAAGTCTGAGGAGGATAATACAACAATCCTGGACTATTTCTGTTCTTCCTCCCCTCTTTTCCTTCCCAGGAGCACTGGGGAGATTGCCCAGCAGTGATAAGGAGTTCCCTGATGCAGCAACTTTTCCCCATCCTCAGGGTACTTTTCTGTCGTGCAATGAAGATCAGATGGATGGACAACCTGGGAGGACATCAAGAGTTTATTACAGTGTAGTGTCTCCTCTCAAAGAACTGAGGCACAGCCACTGCAGGACATGCAGAAGGCTTGCAACCCAAATCTCTCTTTCAAAAATGAGGAAGCCACTTGGGAAATGGAGTTCAGGTCAGAAGTTTGACCTTTAGCTAGCAGAGCCATATTAGTGCAAGAAAATGAGTCATCAGCCAGAAGGTTCACTTGAAGAAGTCAACTATTCAGTGCTGTTCACTGTCTCCCCAAAAATTACAAGCTGTCTTTCAGCCTCTGAGAACCACCAGACAATAACATCAATCCATCTAAAAATTCTTCCCATTTCCACAAAAATATGTAATATATATAACATAATGCACATTCTTTAAACATAGTATAAAATCTAAGATTCTCAGAAGACTCAAAAATTGACTTGTTGATGAAGGTACCAATTATTTCAAGTGTTTTCTACAAACCATTTTTGTGAGCACGCGCATTTTAATGCTTCTTTTATTAAAACAAAAATTGTTCATGAGTGAAAACATCCTGGGACAAAATGTAACACTCCACCCAGCTCCCCTCCAGGACCTGCCTTCAGAGCCACTTGTGAAAATGTCTCTCTGTGTGACCTTCCAAGGTGTGCAAAGACATTTTATTTTTTCCCTCTTTGATTGTATATTTTTTTTCCTGTAACACTTATTTTTAACTGTAAAAAAGTTTCATTTTCTGAAAAGAGAAAAAGCATCCCAAGAAAATAGTTTCAAAAGCAGTGTTTCATTCAACCTCAGAAAGAAAAATTCCCTGGTTTTATTTTAAACACGAAAATTTTGTGTTTCAAATTACGATGGAAAATATTTTGATATCTCAATTTATTTTTTCCCCAAATTATTTCCAGGTACGTTTTTCATCTAATTCAACAGAAAACACCAGTAATTTTTAAAGAAGCTTTTTTTTTTTTGTCAAATAGATGTAGATGTCTGAAACTATTTGACCAGTTCTATTCCCCTGGCATCCACACATTTGCAAATTACTGGAACATGCACTACCCTTACAGTGTGAAAAGGTCCACCACTTATCATTTTCTTGTTACTACCTCAAACCAAGACCCTCAGCCTTTTTTTTTTTTTCAGCTTTTACACCACTGAAATAATCTGAAGTAATCTTTGGGGGGTTTTCCACCACCAGGTTCAAAAGAGGGACCTGTGGAAGAATTTACCTACATTGCCTCATTGCTTGAATCAGAATCACAGCTAAGTATGTGCCCTGAAAATATCATTTACCCACAAAAAAACCCCTCATTTCAAAAGCAGTACCAGTCTCTCCCTCTCTGCACTACACATAATGCCTTTGATCTTCAGCTGACTATGGTTTATTGCTAAAATTTGTTGAGTTTTTCATTGTCTTGCTAAAAAGTACTTTCTTCAAGGACAGCCACATTTAATCCCTCCCAGAACAAAGCACACACTTGCAAATTCCAATCCCCTTTTTGTGTCATCCCATGAAAGACTCTGAAAATTTTGTCTTCTTTCTTCAAGCTTTCATCAAGGTAGAAAATCAGAGGAAAGTGCACAGTAATTGCAAATATGTGACAAAATATTTTAATACTACTTGGTGGGAATGTGCTTTTTGAAAGCAAACAATAAAGTGGCTGAGTAGAAATACACACACAACCATATAACTGTATAATCCAATATGGAGAGCAAAACAACCTCCTGCTCTGGCTCAGATTTAAAACTGTCCTCACCCTATTCCCAGCACTGGTTTCAGAGACAGCTCAGCACCCAGGGGGTCTTAAAAACAGATGAGCCAGTCTGGCAACAAGCAAAAATGCAAACTACAACTCAGGTCTTTAAACAGAAACGTCTTTCAAGACCTCCCAGTCACCTTTCCATTACACTGCATGAGCTCCCAGACTGCGATGTTTAGGCTGAGCTTCTGCACCAGCTTCAAACAAGTTGAGCCAAGAAACTTCAAACCAAAGCATATTCCCTAATATAACACCATATTGCACAAGCCCCTGTGCTGGCCATGCATGGTAACTGCATTGCACAAGCACATTCCATCCCGCTTCCCCTCTTAGTACAATGAAAAAATTGCCAATTTCCTCATTCACCTGAAGGGAAGCAAGAGGATTTGGCCTTGGGTTTCTTTGTAACGAGATCTTCCGCTAAATTTCGTATCGTACCTGAAGACCTCTGCACGCTGTGCCCCAGATCTGTCCCCTTCCTTTCTGAGCCCAACAGGCCTCTCATGCTGGTGAATAAAGGCGGGGTACCAGCACAGTCCCATCCTCCTCTGTGGTAGAATCTCAGTTCTGCAGGAGCCGATAGAAATTTCAGGACCCTTCCAAGTTCAGCTACACAAAGGTTTCCCACGTGCTTGCAACTAAACATTTGATTGTCCTCTAACCTGTCCTCACTGCAGGATCAGGTGGTAACAGATGACCTAAGTTACTGCTCTGTCATTGCCCTCTTTATTTTTCTTAATACTACCACCAAAACCATCAAATTTCTCATTAAATTTTGACTTAAACCAAGACTGCATGCAGCTTTGTCACTTGTACCACATTAATCCAGGTGTCCCATTTTCCCATTTGTGTCCACCTCAGGTGGCTCAAAACCCTGGTGTTGAAGTGTGGACCTGTCAAACATCAGCAAAGGACTGGTCAGTGAGAAGCATAAAGGATATTTTACTTCAGCTGGCTAAAAGCCTTGACATCTACTGTATCCCTGAGACTGCCATTGCCCTTTCTTTCTACTGCCTCCACCTCAGAAGTGAAAACAGAACCTCTTCATTGCCCCTTTTGAAGCTAAAAGCAACTGAGCAAGCAACGCTCATTGTCTAAATGCGACTTGTTTAATCTGGCACCTGTGAAATGCAGGTATGACAAGTATTCTACTGCAATATCTGGGAGAATTAGAGTTCCTTAATCTATCTTCAGTCAAAGCAAATAAATGTGGTTTTTATTAAAATCTGTCAGAAGACATTTGGAAATTATTTTCATTGCTCCCCTATTAATTCTGCTTTAGAAGCATTCAGTGCCACTTGCATCTTTTAGAAACAGGCACGATTTCATTGAAATCAAGAGGTGGAGCTCAAAGGATTGATTTGTCCTTTGTCGCACCTTGTGCATGCTTTCTTTAGTCCGAGATGTTAGATATCACTGGAATCATATATTACCAACAGTAAGGCTCCATAAATTCATTTTCAACGTTCCTTTCATGCAAAACCACATCTGCAATTGTTTCTGTAAACTTGGCCAAGTATTCATGTTGACTGCAGAAAATAAACTCTTGTACATATATATATACACACGCACACATACACACAAACTCATATCAAGCAGCTTTACTCCTTCCCAAACAGAATAGCTCATTTGGGACTTGAGGCAAAATAAATCTACTAGGTCAACATGAACACAGTTTTATTCCAATGTAGCTATGCCTTGTTTCATCTGACCATGCTTCTTAGGGCTTCCAAGGAAAATTCATCAATGGCAAACCAACCTTAGCCTAAGAAAATCAATCTTTGGTGTTTTCTCAAGGTCCCAGTTTCAGTTCGTCGAACGTTTCACTTCCAGCTACATGTGTATTTCCAAACAACTGACTTTATGAGAAGGAGGCAGTGAACTACGAAGAATGTCAACAAGGAAATCAAAACCCCCATCTGTTAAAATCTCTGCTTTTGGTATAAAGTATGCTTTCAATCTCATCTTTCACGGGAGTTTAAAAAGCTCACAGACATTGGTGAGGCATTTGCAAACCTGATGAACATGTTAGTGAACATCTCTGTGGCATTCTGAGCAAAAATATGCAGTGATTACATAGACTAGAGATTCGCAGCTGGTGCTTTGTGGACTATTGATGGCCCACAGGACCATGCCATGGTCCAGGCCCTCGATTCCAGTAGGTACCAAACAGGTTTCACCTACCCTGCCTCCAGCACAGGTTATCAAAGTGTACATCACTCATGTTCTTGAAGGTGCCAGGCACTGTGACAGCTCCTGCTACTACAGAACCACATGAAAATGCTGACAGGGAACTTTTTATAGACTTTGTTCCTGACAGAGTTCACTCCTTGGGTGTGCAACTGAAAGATCCATGGCTGGTCCATCTCTTGTTTCGTGATCTAATTCAGCACTGGGGCAGGAGCGCTGCAGAGCTGCACTGTCCCAGAGGTGCCAGCAAACATCAATGTTGCTGCAGCAGCAGGAGCTCTCATCTCAAGAGCCACTCAGCTGCAATGGAAAGTCCCCATTTATCTTTACTCCCTCAGGCAGGCTGACTGCGGATATGCCATTTCCACTCCTCCTACTTCCTTCCTCTCCTTTCCTCCACTGCACGTTGACTTAAGGGCCAGGCAGAGCTTTCTCTTGACATTTGGATTTGCATATACTGGTCCCAGCCCTGATCTCTGTGACATTTGTCTATCATTTCCCATTAGCAGACGAAGGCAGAAACAAGACATAGCTGGAAGCTGCTGGCACAGCCACTGGTTCTCATGGTAGAAGGATCGACCCTTGACTCTCCCCTTCAAGTGTCCTCTGAAGTATTTCAAATATGTTGTCCCCAAAGATCAGAAGATACTGAAATATCATTCGTATACAAACTAGAGTTGAAATTTTGGTCGTGTTGGAATCCCTGGCACACTTCCCAGAGACTTCAGTCAGGACTGGATTCCACCCTCCCAGGCCAGATTCATATAATATACACTATGAAAGTTCGATGGGCTTACCCTGCATGCCAGAAGCTGGGGTAATCTCAGATTTCGCCAATATAGGCTACTTCATCCTCTTGTACCTTTGTGCACGCACATGCAAAGGCAGAATTTCTTTTACTCCTGCAATCCTCACTTGTGGGAAATGATTTTTACATGTACCGTTATCACTGAGGAAACAGCCTCTGCTGTGGATACAAAGGGCAGTAAAAGCTGTGTTGCCCTTTACCACTGTTTAATCATAAGTGAGAATAACCCAGGTAAATGACAATGAGGCTCCCATTTTGAAAGGCAAAACACAGAAACTGAAGGGATTTTATAGTCCACAGAAGCATTTGTAAAAGCACTTAATCCCAAAATGAGCTCTGACTTGCGTTCATTTTTCCCTGCAATCAAGCACTGGGAAGCAGGCTCATGGGATATCACTCACCAGTTACCCTTTGCCTTTTATCTGCTTCTACCAGCAAAGTCCTTCATCCTCATGTTGCTAATCTAATCACAAGAATGCCCACATCCTGCACTCAGTCCTCCTGCATGCTTTGTCACAAATCTGTGGCCTGACAGTTGAAACTCATGGCAATGCCCCAGCTGCTGGCCAGCTTCATCTCCCACAAACTCCAAGAGCAGAAAAACAGCACTCAGGCCAATAACTTCCAGCCAGGAGCTCTTTGTTCTTAATAATAGGAAAGAACAACTAGCTCAGATGACCAAGACATATTAAAGAGGAGAATGCACTTCTTGCCCTGTTAAATGACAATGCCAATTTCCCACTGATTCCCATTAGAGAAAAAAAAAACAAACCAGAGAATGGAAAAGAGTGTCACACAGGCAGAAGCAGCTGCACAACCATGGAAAAGCCAGTGTTCATTTCTGGCCTACACAAACAAAACTGCTACCCTGTATCCCTTTAAAGGCACAGGGAGAAGGAAAACTTACTTGTTCTTGTCAATGCTGTCTCATGTGATCACATCCCCTGGAGAGGGAGCCTCATGCTAGCTCAGCTGGCAGGTGTCATAGATGCACTGTGTGCCCTGATCCTGTCATGGATCAAGGTCCCAGTTTCAGTTCCTGTCACGGCTGCCTGCCCTCTGAGGAAATGTGCTGGGTGGAACGTGCCCCAGGACAGACACAGAGTGACACAAGCGTGACCCAGGAGCCCAGACTGGAGTGAGGTGCAGTGGAGGTGCAGCTGGAGGCAGAAATGCCTGCAGGAGCTGCTGGCCATGCACCGAGCACTGATCACTGTGATGCTGCTCCTCCCTTCTGGACGTGCAAAGCCACAGCGAACCCACGTGGGGAGAGGCCACCACAGAGGTGTGAAGCAGAACAAGCCACAAGAGCCTGGTTTCTGCCACCCAGGAATGCCCTGGGGAGTGACACAGGACAGGGCAGTCTGGTGTCCATCATGAGCAGCAGGGGCTCGTACTGGGAGCTGCAGCCACAGTTCTGGCAGTAGGCAGAGGGGCTGGAGTGGGGCAGGCGTCAGCCAGGGAAGGTGGTGCTGTGTCCAAGGCCAGGAGCATTTCTTCTGCACCACAGCTGGCCAGGAAGCCAGCAGTAGCAGTGCAGCTCTCCATATTTGCCTTTCCACTTGAGAGAAGGGTTTTTCCCTGCCCGGGCAAGGAGCTGATCAAGTGTCTGCCTCTCTGACTTCTGCTACTCTGCTCCCAGCCCTCTCATTTGGTGCCCCGCTCATGTCCCACCCTTGCACAATCCTGTTGACCTTCATGCTCACATGCAAATATCTCACCAATACATTTTCTGAATTTATTTGTTTCCAAGCAGGTTTTATGAAAGTTTTAGCACTCTATTTACACACTTTCTCTGTATCTCTCAGGTCTTGAATTAAAAAGCTAAGGCAATGCCATTAAAAATGATGAAATGTTTGAGCAAATCTTAAGGTAAGGTTCCAACAGCAATATTCACTCAGCCAGGCTTCAAACTCCACATGTTTTCTGGAACGCATTTCAAAATACAAAATCATGATACATTAAACTACATAGTCAGTCATAAAAAAGTAATAGAAAATAATATGAAGATACAATGCAGCCAGCTTACTGTGACTTCAGTTTTGTGTTTTCAACCCTTTTTCTTTTCGTGTTAAAACATGCAGCTCTAGGATCCAGCTCTGCCTGGTGCTGAACATCGTAAATTCTAATGAGAGTTGAGGGGGTCTCTGTTGCTTGCTCTATTGAGCCAACACCAAGCAACAATACTAGCTTTTAGTCATCATCCCTGCATTTTTAAAGAAGAAAGAAATATGATCAAAAAAACCCCAATGCACCTAAAGTTCTTTGGTTTGCTGATGTTACTAGTTTTGCCCAAAGAGATACTGAGTATTTTGAATCCAACCAGTTTCTTGGGAGAAATGAATGATAAATTTTAAGGTGTTGCTAGTTACTCTTTAACTCACCTTCCCTCCCAATACCTTTACATTTAAACAGAAACAACACATGTCACCATGATAGATACATTGCTGCTGAAAGTCCAGTTGTTCAATGGCAAAACATCATGGAAATCTGTGGAATTCCACCTGGAATGGATCCAGCTGCAGAAATTTCTGCTGGGCTTTTCCAGCTCACACTTCTAGTCATCTTTAAAAATGAAACCCAGATTGCTTCCTGCCAAGTAGGTCTATCAATTCATGTCTAATGAGCAGCAATTCCATGTCATTTTGGTTGGAAGTTGAAGCAGGAGTTCAGTCCTAGCTTTTAAGAGGTAAAGCAGGGCAGCAAAAACACAAAGCCTTTCCGCATGACCATTCAAACAGAGCATCACAAAACAGATGTATGTCCCTCAAACCATTTGCCATATTTGAAGCCTACATCATACGCCCCCACTTCAGGCTGAGTTTGGCTGAAAACAAGGAAACACACACACAACGTCACCAAACCAGAAGACCCAACAACAGTGAGGCTTTGGCCTGGCTCAGACTCAATTAAACAAGACAGGTGAGACCTGACAATGTCCTGTGTGCCCACAGACAGACATAAATGCTTTGTATTAATGTGACAAAAGAAAGTTACACTTGAGCACTGCATAAAGCAAATAAATTTTAAAATTGCTTAATTCATTTAGGAACAGTGCCTCAGATATCTGTGTGGTCCAGAGGAAAAAAAAATTAATTTTCCATCAAAAAATAAGTGGGAAAAAATCATTTCTGTAGTGTATGTTACCTACTACCATTGCCTAAATCCTCTTCCAGAAGGATCCAAAACCCCTATGGGCTCTCCTCCAGCCTCCCCTGTTGACATGTAATTCCACCCAGCTCAGACTGAGACACAGAGCACACATGACTGGTCACAGTATAAATTTTGGGCAACAAAGGCACATGAAGCCCCTTTTTCACAGCCACAGGATGCAGCTGGATGTGTATAGGGAAGAATCAAACCAAAATCCCAGATGATAATGCTTGCGAACTTGGAGGATTCTTACAACCCAGACCCCAGATTAAAAAAATAAAAATAAAAACCAACCTGAAAATAGCTTGCACCCTTAAGGAGAACAAAGAAAATAAAAGCCATATCTGAAAATCATAAATAAACAGGACTAAACTAGCCATATTTTTCAATGCTTACATGAACCAAATAAAACCTTTACAACTTGTAAATACTGACAAGTGTCACTTCAGATCCTGTTAAAGGATTCCCTAGACAGAAAAGGCAGGTTGCTCTGTAGTTAAATCCTTTCTGCCTTGCTTTTCCACTGCTGAAAGTAATTGAAAACAGAAGACGTGCACCTTGGTGCACCCTAACTTTCCAGGGACAGAAAGTGTAGATGTAATTATATACATCACACTGCACATCAACTTTGCTCTCAGCTGCACCCATCTACCTTCACACAAAGCCAATTAAAATCCAAAAGTTTGAACGCTTAGAGTCATATAAAATATATGCAAAATATACCCTAGAGCACCTATTAATTGATACCACTAGCAAGACACCCTTAATAAAATCCACATGAAGATGGCACCAGTTTTCTTAGCCAAGGAGTGCTGAGAAGACACAAATTCATAGTGTACCAACTCATAATGTTACTTCAAACAAAATAGTGTCACAGACAACATACAAACTCTCTGCCCAAAGCCCGGTGTTGTGTAGGGAATACATGTGATTTCAGAGTCTGAAGGATGTGCACATAGTTCAAAGAGAGCACACACAGGGAACAGATCTGAATTTTTACTATCTTTGCTACTGGTTTAAGTCCATATTATTTTGGTCTTTATATTAAAAAGGAGACAGAAATATCTTTGGAGATGACTAAGCAGTTTCTTGATTTCTATTAAGTACCAAAAAGCAGCCTTGCCAATTTATCCATATTTAAGTTTCTACAACTTCATATAAACTCACTTCCAAGAACTACATAGGTCTTCTTAAAGTATGTGCAGCAAGAAGTCAATGCTGCGCCAGCTGGCAGATTAAACAAGCCATTAAATAGGCTCCTACTGAATTTAAAGGATTGTTTTTCATCTTTTCCCTCTCTTCTCCTCTACATCCAGATGTATTATTTAGGGAATATTTTCCAGTACCGGTAGAAAAAGTAAAAGAAATGCCCTTGGCATTTAATGAGTTTTTCCTCCAATGTGGTCTCCTGCTGCACTTGGAATTTATTCCATTACTGTATGGCTTGCAATGGTCCCAAAATACCTCTGACTATGTGAAAAGATGGGGAAAATGTGTTTGAGGTAAGTATGACTCTTAATTAAAAAGCAGGGACTGTCTGGGGTGGCAGATCCCAGTGGATGATTTCACTCGGACCATCCCTATCCCAGCGTGCCATCCCATAAACCACATCCTGCAGCCCCTTGTGCAGGACAACGGCGCTGTTCCCTACACGTTAGAGCTGGGAAAGGCAAGAGTCCATCAGGATTAAGGACAAGGCCAACACCAGCCTGGAAAAGGTTGGCAGGGAAGCTCATTTCTCTGCAGTCCATGCAGGACTTCAGTGATGACTGTGGTAAAGCCCTAGGCCTTCAGAGAACAGAGATCTTCAGCATTTCATTTTTCCTTCAGAGGTTCAATCTTAAAGCTATCTGAACTTCATGATCTAGCAGTATTCAGAGGGTCAATGAGTCTGGAATAAACACAGGTATTAAACCAGCCCTGGTGTCATCTACCAAAAAAAAAAAAAAAAAAAAAAAAAAAAAAAAGCTAAATAACAGTATTTCAGATAAAAATGCCCCCACAGCAGTTTCAGATAAAACCTCCCAAAAGATCCAAGCTGTATCTGCTCCCTGTGGCCATTTCAGGCTGGCTGGAACTACAGGCAACTGAAGGAGTAGCAGTGGCATCTGAAGTGTCCGGAAAATCATTTTACAAAAATTGAATTTTTTAGGCCTCCCTCAGTATTCCAATTCCTGGGTAGTAAAAACGAGTTCAGTCCCATGAACTTGCTACTGAACAAGAAAACGAAAAAGGCCTTAAAACCAAGTATGGGCACACAGCCAGAGGCTGAGATAGCCGGCACTGGAACTTGCCCACGACTTGGAGCATCTCCTTTCCCAGGGACAAGAAGCCCCTCCAGGCTCCTGGTCGGGCCCAGTCCCACAAGGAGAGTGGATCCCTCGCTTCCAGGCAGACCCAGAGAACATCTTGGCCCATGCAGTGACCTGAGAATTTGGCTCAAGCAGGGTGTGATCTGCCAGAATTGTTCTGGGGGTCACAAACATTCCCTGCTGCCTTCTTAAGGGGTCGTTTAGTTCTTAATTGTAAAAGCTGAAGTGTAAAAACCTGTATTTTGCATGTATCCTTTGTTTCTAATCCCCAGTATCCGTAAGGGGACTCCCTTACTTGGCGAGCAGTCGGGATTCATTAGACCTTTTATGATGATTCTTTCTGTTGTGCAGATATATGATGAATCTCAGATGTTTAAATGGCATATAACAGTGCTCCGTTGACCTTGCTGAGTACAGTTGGAGGGAAAAAAAGGTAATTTTCCTCAAAGAAATGTTAAAAATGTGTCTCCACTATAGCACAGATGCAGGGGATAAAGAAACTCCAGAGGGATTAAAATATTTTAGATTAATTTGGAAGAAGGCCACATTGTGTAAAGCCTGGTTAGTTTGGGCCTTTCCAATTCCACGCCGTATAAACAAACCCATTTAAACTGCATTTGTTAGAAGGAATGTTTTAGAAAAAAAAATCCCCCAAAGCAGTTGTAACTCAAATGACCTCCAGTTCTGTATTCTCTTCTTACTGCCTAAAGAACAAACATATGTACAATATATTCTAGCCAGAGCTTGTGCAGTTGCTGCATGATTCATACTGCTTGAAAATTAAATCATTTAAGTAAAGGGATTCTGGCTCCCTCAAGCAAGGTTTTAAAACTGAAGCAAGGTTGCTTTTGGAGCCAGCTTCCATACTTTGAACAAGACCATTGCTTATAGATTTTTTTGCTTTCGGCTGGGTGGAAGAAATTAAAAGATGAAAGTAAATTGAAAACAAGAGATGGAATGAAAGAGGAAAAGGGGAGACAGAAAAGTACCTGTAAGATCAATACAACTGTGTAAGAATGAACCTAATGTTCAGCGTGTCACCGACTGGCAGAATCAAGTCCTTAAATGTTCACTCACTTTCAAGGTCAAATTTTGCCAATTTTACTCCTACAGAATAGAGGTTTTGCTGGTAGAGTCTTCCAAAGAGACAAGTCAGAGTGTGAGTCTAAATAACTACTCTAAATATGGTTATTTAGAACCACAAATAAAGATTTGACCCTTACAAATTAATCAAGTTGAGACACAAATGAATACGAGGGTAACAGTGCACCAGCCAGAGGAGTAACAAAATGAAACACACAGAACGGAGTCATTTTGCATGATTAGCATCTGCAAAACAGTGGGCACTTAAAATTAAGGGATTTTCCTTATCATCAACCATAAATCCCAGAGCCACTCAACCTTAGGAATAACCTATCTGCCATGTGGATGAAGAGGCTTCTCCAGAAGCCCCAAGCCTCCTTGTGTTGTTGAAATGGTACCCAAGTACTCGACTGTAACTCGGTCACTGCACAAATTCCTCATCCCAGAGGATGGGAGGCAGCTGGCACATCCGAGTACAAAACATTGTCTGTCCTCTCCCAAATATCCAAAAGAGCCAATATCACTTCACCACTGAATGCCAGCATCTTGGAGAGGAATATGGCAACTTGATTGAAGTTCAGAACAATACAACTCAATAGTTTAGAACTCAAAATGAGGGGGGAAAGTTGTTTTCATTAAAAGGAATGTATTTTCAGATGAAAATATTAATTTAAATTCTGGGATTTGAGGGCTAGCATGCCTTCTCTCATTGAAGTTATTATGAGATGTTCTGAATATGAGATTGCAAGAGGCTGTGATGGTTCTGACCATAAAATTCAACTGAGATGATGGCTTCTGCAGCTATCATAGATTTGATAGCACATAATTTTCTTGCTACAACGCTACCAGTTTAAGTTCTCCATGTCATTTTTCCTCTTCATTGTTCCTTCACATTTATGATTAACGCATTCTCCAGCATCTCACACACATTTTCACTTTGACTGCATCTAAAGCCAGCCCTGTGCTCCCATACTCAGCCTGCTTGCATGGATGGAAGGGATACATTAAGCTCTCCTTGGAGATACTCCAGGTTTGCAGGGATAGAACCATAAGGAGAAAGCTGGCTAAGGGGGCTTTTACATCAACAAAAAAATCAATGCAGAATGTGGAACTTCTTGTGGTTGGGTTTTGTTCTTCAAATGTCATGTATGGACCTTTGTTTGTTGACATACCACTCTGCACATTCATGAAAACAAGATGTTCTCTTGTCACTTAGACTATCATGGTAAGACATTTTACATAAATACCTCGCATAATTTCAGAAACAGATGTGAGACAGTAAAACTGGATGTTTGCAACAGAAATGGCCAAGTTCTATTTAGCAGTGCTTGGAATTTTCTGGTTTGTGCTTCATATTATCACCAGCAATGCATGAAAACTCAACAGCTATTACATCCTCAGCTTTTCTTTTAATATACATTTATCTTTAAAATTTACTCCAAGAGGTTTACAAGTAGGAGTGAATATTTTTCAACAGACTTAACTCTTCCTTTTCACTCACACGCCTGCTACAATTCTACATCCATGTATTTTTTATTTTCTGCATCTTCAGAAGGAGGTGGGTTTGTTTGCTCTATCATCTCTCACAGTGGCTAAGAAAGTGTAAAACATACTCAGCCTCAATTTTGCTTCCCTTAGCAGTTCTATCCTCAGTGTTGTTCCTCGTAGTACTTCTCATTAGGCTTTTGTGTACTAACGTAACTCCATTCTTAATATTGCCCCTTCCCTGATTGATTCAAATGGACTATGTCTGGTACCTGTAGCAATAAATTTTGAAAACTTACTGGCTCTTAGTCCAGTGGCAGCAGTAAGATTAATGTGATTTCTTAATAAATCCCATTGTTTTGGTTTATTTACACGCTACAGCCAACTTTATGTTGCCTGAGGTAGCCAGGGTTAGTGTGGTATTAAGGTCAGAGATACACAGCAGGGCCACAGATGTACAGTGACATCTAAGTTAGTGCTGATTGTTACTTTTTTAGAGACTATGTAGACTTTTTATGGAATAAAATGCCCTTTAAAATTCTGGTAAGAAAAAAAAAAAAAGAGAGAACAATTAATAAAAATAACTAATTAAATTAAATTTTACAGTGAGATTGGTAGACTTTTCTCAGGTCGTGCTGTTCAGGATTTTCTTTGTACTTGTAAGGAAAATTGCACTTAGATTACCCTCACTTTTAACACAAGGCAAAAACATGACAGAGATTTGTCTCTCGGTGATAAAAACTAGCAAAAATAGAACACTTACGATAACCCTGTCTTTGAAAAACATCAGTAAAAAGCCCCCCGAGCTCCATGAACATGTTGCAGACTGCACATGTCACACAACTACGGACTATGATTTTTTTGCCTGAGGCTCCCACATTTAACAAAGGGAAACACTGCTTTCAACAAAAGATGCTATTCTAGTTATGTGCCCTTTTACCCTGTCAGAGAAACAGCTGGTATCATAAAGTCACAGCTAATTTGTATCATGTCTGCACTAACAGTCAGATTTAGTTTGTATCAAACTTTCAAAGTTGGACTTAATACCAGTTGATGGATGACAGCTTTTCTTGCCTCCCCGCTTCTCAAAACATATTTAAACATTGCCTCCCACATAAAAAGCCCTCCCAATATTCAAAATACAAATGGAGTCTTTAACATGTTCACGTAACCAAAATACGTGTTAAATATAACTGTTTAAAACTAGGAAATTTAAAAAATCATAAAGAAGGGTGAGGATATTATACCAGCAATTCTGAAGTTCGGTCACAAATAAACAGTGCTTTAAGACAGATGTGGGTACCAAGTGCAATGGAAAAGAATTTTCTCCTAAAAAGAAGAGCAGAAAAAAACCCCGCCTCAGGTAATCTCTTGCAGTTTGGGGTATCTGCTCTCCTAAAAAAATTCCAGTCTGCCTGCAGAGACTGCAAGGGCTTTTTCAAGGTCAGCACTCAACAATTTAGGGAAGACCAATTTCACTTTTTTTTTTTTAGGGGACCTGTTTCTCATTTAAGCTATTAAATGTCATCTACTTTCATTTTAAGACCCCTGTAGCAGAATGCCTTAACTGTGTAAAGGGACTCGAGTGAAAGTGAGAGTCAGGCCAAAGACTTCACAGTTCCAAACCCACAGCGCTCACGTGAGAAAAAGTTGCACAAATCAGGCTCTTGTTGGAAAAAAGGCATGGGGGAACTTCCAGAGAGTGGGAGTTCATGCTCAGTTCACACCAACATCTAACAGTGCTGGTGTGCTTCTGAGGCTACCCCACCACACCACCTGAGTGTACAACATAAGCTGGAGACAAGATACTCTTAGGAGACTTCAGAATTCTCACTTCCACATTATACAGAAGTATTTGGCTCTTTCATTCCACGATCTGAAAGCACCATCAAAATGTAGGCAAGAAAAATCTTCGTAATGCTGCACAATATAATTATTCTCAGGGTTCTGAATAAGTGGCCCCATTTATCAGAAAGAGATCGGTCTGCTCTGTGAAGTTACACACACCAAGGGAACAATGGCCCAGGGAAGTTCAAAGCAGCAGTATCAGAAATGCAGTTTTAAAGTGGCAGGAGAGCTTATTGTGATGGAGCTGAGAAAGAGCAGTTGTCAATGAAGACTGAAGAAGCCCAGCTCCCAGCCTATCATTTCCTGACTTAGAAGGGTAATACTGCACAGAGGACAAAGACACAGCTTCTGCTGTGCCCAGGCTGTGCTTGGCACTGCTCTCTGATGGACTCCCTGCTGCTGAACAGAGCCAAAGTGCAGCAAGTTCCTGCCACATCCTCTCCAGTGAGCTGTATCTGCTCCCTACCTACTGGGAAGATGCAAATAATCAACTCCACTCCCTTCACTCCAAGCACAGCAGTGATTCTGCCCTTACATATGATCTTTCTGCTTGTTCAGAATGTTTTTAGTCTTTTTTTTTTTTTCAAATGTTCTTAAACCGCTGTCTGACAAGGCATGGTTTATCAGAAGCAGATTTCTCTTCAGCTACCCAGTGTGTCCATTTTACAATTCCTGAGTGCTGTAATTTCTGGAAAATAAAAAATGTTCTTCGTCCAAAACTTGGGATGAGTCACAATAGGTTTACCTTTTTGGGTTCACCTTTAAATGAAGAATAACTTTCTATATCTGAATGATGCTCTGGCTTTGCTTACAAAAGTTGAAACACCTCTTCAGCAACTCAGTGCAACACAAAAGCCACCAGGTTCTCATCTCTCACAAAAGAGCTTTTCCCAAAAAGTGGCCCAGCTGTACACAGAGGTCACTTGAGGTCCCAGAAGCTACAGGGAAACTCAGGCAAGATTGAGTTCTGCTCCTCCTTTTCCAAGTAGCAGAGAGGATGGATGAGAGAAGGAAGACCCTGTGTTCATCTCACTTTACCTCATCACAGCAAAACCATAGAAAATATCTTCAGAGACTCTACAGAAATGTTTTCAGGCTTGATTATTTAGGAGAAAAGCTGACCAAACCCATTCTTACACGATGTTTCCTAATGGCGAACATCTTTCAACAAAACAAACATTTCCAAGGGAAAATAGAAAGCAACCATCACTAGCCAGTGACTTTGAACCTTAACCTTTGAGGATAGCACTTATTTTTTGAAAGTAATTCATGTAAGCCTGTCAGATTGCCTTCCAAAGTCAGGTTTGACTGTATTCAAGAACTAACAGAAGGCTTAGAAGACTCTCATGATAATACTAAACTGTTACTGCCTTTTATACTCAGATAAAGAGATGTGCCTTATTTCCAGGACAGAGATATTGCTGGGTTTTTTCCCTCTCCAAATGAGTGTATTGGTCCACACCATTTACTTTAATGATTTCCTAAAGGCAACTAATTCGATGGTATTTTCCTTCACATCCTCTAAAACTCATCCTCCTGTTCAGCCAGCTTTGCCAGGTGAAAGCGGAGGTTAAGCATGGAAAATATGACCAGATTTTGCTTTTACTTCTTTGTGACAGAATTCTTTTGTCACCTGGGCAAGCAGCAGAGGGACTTGAGCATGAGAGAGGTGGCCCTTGCCCTGCCTCCTACACTTGGAGAAGATGACTGAGTCCCTGGAGGATGGATTTTTCAGATGAAATTTATGAACCAAAATAAGGAACCAGCCCCAGCTCAGCCTTAGTTTTGAGGGGCTGAAGTGCCTTCTTTCAACACCACAGCCTGCATGCTCAGACCTAGCTACAAATACAACTCCAGCAGCTGAGGTATCAGAAAACTCTGGAGGGCAGTCACTGCTCTCTTTGAATATGCTATCCTTAGCACAGGGGAAAAGAACTTACATTTCTGATCCTACTTGCTTTTGGAAAGTATGGCCTTCTTTGCCTGGATTCATATTTTGAAGGAATTTAAATACCTCATAAAAGCACTACTCGTGGAAGCACGTGGGAACTTAGACATCTCAGGGGAAGAAGTGTTCCATGGGAAATTTTAGAACATTTAGGCTGGTTCTGAACCAAAAAGAAATCCTAATTTTGAAACATCAGCATTTCCTACAACTGGAAATACCAGATTGCATCTGGCTTCAGTTTTAAATACACCCCCCAACAAAGGCTCAAAAGTAATGCAGAACTGCAGAACAACGACCCGGGCCGAGAACAGCCTGCAGCAATTATCAGCCCAGTCAGCACAAACCTTCTCAGAAGTGCAGACAAAGTTAAATTTGCTTCCCCAAGGATGATGACAAAACCAGTTGAGATGGGCCCAGACCCAGAAATCCTGATGGGGAGGGAAGGCTGCTTCTAAGGGAGCTGCCTCGATGCTGGGGCAATATTTCTGACCCATCATTCTGCTGTCACAGGCACTGCTTAAACTTAGAGCCAGTCCACAGTTTGTCTCCACAGTCTGGAATTTCCGTATATTGAGGGGCTAAAGTTTACACACATTATAAACACTTCCTTTAAATGGTTTGTGAGCCCTCACTTGTTCTGGCAGCGAAAGAACAATGTTTGTAAAAAATGTCTACGTCTTCCATGCTGTAAATAGTGAGTAAACTCAGTTACTTAGACTCTCACATACTTCCCAGAGCCTGCTTGCTCCAAAAAGAAGACACAACAGGATAGCAGCACACCAGCATATGATCATAACACAAGTAAATATGATTTAAGACTCCCATTTTAAGAAAAAAGTTGCTAAAATGCAGTGGAGAAATGGAAGTTTTAAAAGAATGGTCATATACCAACAAAATGATTACTGTAACACACAGAGATTTTGAGTTGAAGGTAAAATTCCACGTGAAATGCTTTAAAGCTACTATCAGTTCTGAACAAAGTAATCACCAGTGTCAGTGACACGAGAGGGACAGGAGCCAAGGATCTGCTGCAGGGCTCTCCACTGATTTTCAGAGGAATTTGGATCAGCCTCCAAAGAAATAAGAAAACACACAAGAAAAAAAAAGCCTCAGAAACACCCCCCAACTTCTGAATACCACAGGAAAGGAAGTCTGAGGTAACTTCTTTGATCATACTCACAGGAAGGCAATCAGAGGAAATATTCTGAGCTTTTCAGTAACAAACCAGCTGCCTGATGAATCAAAGTGACGACTCCAGAAAAACGAGGTGATCTGTGTACAAAAATAAAACATAAAGAACCTTATTTAGCAAAGGTATAATTACTCTGCATTCTTCCTTTTTCTTTGGTAAAGTCTTCTTTAATGACACTCCTAGAAAGTTGGGGTTTTTTAAGTATGGAATAAAACTTAAGAAGTTTGCAAGACACCAACAAAGCCCACTGTCAAAAGCTCTAAAAATTAGAATTTGACAAAGGAGATTTTGATTTCCCAAAATCTCTTAACCAAGTCAGTCACTAAAACATCTTTAAGAACTGAAGCTGATACAGACTCTTGCTATTGGTACACGATGAAACAAACTGTCTGACCAGCAGTGAATTTTCACAGCAGAGCCAGGTTTACAGCACACCCCCCTGAGGATATAGGATATTCCCTGCAGTATAAAACACGTTCAGAAAAGTACTCTGCAAAAGCAGATAAACAGTAAAATTACAGTCTTTGGACGATATGAAACTGTTCAGTTTATTAAAACAAAATCAGTACTAAGACCTGGGGAAAGGGTTCATAGTAATGAATTTCTATGGGCAAACTGGAAGTAAAGATCCAGAAGCAAAAAAACCCTGAGATCTTTATAAACACAGCAATCAACTCCAGACGAGCCAATGGCACTCAAAGCCATCCTGGAGTCTGAGCAAGAGTCCTCTGAGGATATCAGCTGCCTCACTAAAAGGGTTGCCATGCATTGGATGGCCACGCTGACACAAAGACAGTACAACAATTTCTGAGTGATCTGGTGGAAACCCAAAATGGACACCAGGAAATGCAGTAAGAACAAGCTTCAGTGAGCTGGGGTATTTTTCCCTGAAGACAGGCTCTGCATTCAGCTACCTCTTCGGCGGTATACAGACACGCCAGAGTAAAAATAAAAACTGTAAACTTTCTTCAGAGACCCTCTCGTGGTCAGTTCTCTTTAGAACCAAGGACCTTCACATTGAACACCCTGCTGCCAACAGAGGAAATGGATTATTTAAAAATCGACCTATTTTCAGTTATTTTAAGATAATAGCATGGAGTTGGTACTTGCATTCATTTCTGATTATTCACTGGAAACTCAGACTTTTGACAACCCAATGCAAATGCCTGTTCTGCAATTTTAACACCAATTTTATAGTCTGGTCTCTAGGTTTTAAGACACCCATCACTGATTTACACCCTTGCAAATGTTGGGGTTGCCAAAGCCAAGAATTTGATCCAACGTATTAGGAGTTTAAGTATTAGATTCAAGAGATCTCAACCCCCTCCGTTTGATGCTAAGCATTATTATGCATACATCACATAACAAAAAAGAACAATATAAGAAGACATCCCTGATTATCAAGGTATGAAAAGAACAACCAAGAGCTTTAAATCTTCTTCCTCTCCCTGGCTGCACCTGCTTACAGCAAGAGGAGACCAGGCTCTATCAGTCCAGAGCTTCAACTCATGAATTGCAAGGCCCTTCCAGGTCACTGAATTAATTCCAACTTTTCCACTAACTTGAAAATCTTACTTTGCCCTTTTCTATTGTTTAGTCTGCCTCACTTGAATCTCAGCAGGAATAACTTCAAGACATTCAGATCACGCTTTTGGAGGATCCTGGGTCCAAAAGTCCTTCTCTGCTTCAGGCCATTTGTTCTCTTTCAATCTCTTCAACATTTTTAAAATGGAGACAACCCCCAAAAATTTTTCATTTTCTTTCCCACAGTCATGATGGCCTTTTCTGCTGTTCTCCTTGTATTTGCTCTAAAACAACGCTTTTCTGAATCAAGGTCAACATAATTCATGATATCAATAAAATGACTGAAATATTCTCTCACAGTGTTTGCCTTCCAAAAGAGCTTCTATCTCACCACAACTCCATTGTAAGCTTATTATGAAGGGTTACAAGCAATTTAACAAACAGGTAATTTCCATACAACTTAAGCGTGAAGGAAGTTCAAGCCCAGGTCAAAAAACAGACTCCATAAATCCAAACCCTCCAATCCAAGAAACATCCCTCAAGTTTGGACACATTTTGGGCTGTGATCTTCAGTGGTAAAATTGGCACCATTTTTACTGATTCTTCAGTCCTTAGAATTCCCCTGACCATAAACTTTGGGTTCGTGTTCTGCTCTCATTTGTGCCATGGCATTCAGACCCTGGCACATACCCGGCACTGCACATTCAAGCTAACACTCCATTTCCAGCTAACACGGACACCAGATTCCCAGATAACACAGGATACTATCCATTAAGTACAATTTTAGTAACAGAAATGCTTTTATTGGAAATTCTTAAAAATGCTTGATCAGAAGTACTTTGTGGCTTAAGAACATCAGGAGTTGCTACTCCCTTGACTATGAAAACTGGGGAGATTAAATCACATCCAAGGTCATTCAGCAGTTGACCTGTGACATTTAAATGTGTGTTGGGGGGAGTATTAAAAGCATATGGATGCAGGCACAAAGAAAAGCATGGTGTCACCCCCCTCTCCCCTGTTAATGAATTTGGTTCTGTTACACTTGGTAGCTTTGAATGGAAATAAAGCTATGGAGCCCAGTTACCAAACTCTTGGATGCAGATATTCCATTTTATTACCATTCTGTGATGCAGGTATTCAATTTTATTACCATTCTGTGATGCAGGTATTCCATTTTATCCAAGAGCTCAATGGCCAGGGCTGTGACAGGGCTCAGCTCTCATCTCTCCTTCCAGGGAATTTGGCTTACATCTTCCAAAGGACACTCTAGCACTTCCTCCATGCCCTTTCCTGACAGTAGTGATGCCAAGAGTATAAGGGGAGCTGTAACACTCTAGGCTAGAGGTCCAATTAGCTCCCTATCCTGTCCCCAGTAGTGATCAATATCGGATGTTTAGAGTAGAACGTAAGGACAGGGAAAGTATATAACGATGCTTCCCACAAATCCTCTGCAGCAGCTTGTGACTTCCAGAATGCCTGAGTCAAAGGTGGAGCCCATATATTTACTGATCTCCACGGCAGCTTTTTCCATTAGGCTCGGCAGCTGCCAACACTGAACAAAATCCAGTGTCAGAGTCCTCGCTCACCTAATGCACAGTTAGCTCTGGTATGCACACAGAAAGTACTCAGCATTGCATCCCATATGATGGAGCAATCCCAAACCTCACAGCAAGGTGGTTAAAAAGCTGTCTTGGAAACAGCACACCTGGGTTTCAGTCCCAATTATACATTGAATCATTTAGGAAAATGAAATTACATCAAGAGGAAGGAGTGAGAGCATAAAGAATAATTGAAAAGTCCACTGAGGGCTCTTCACTTGAGGGTGACAAAGGAGGTAACCCAGTCTACCTACTGGGTTCTGGGTTAGCAACCTACTATAAAAGAAGGACTCATCCTCCAGTCTGTAAAAACAGCAAATGTTTCACAGAATCACAGAACAGTTTAGGTTAAACCACACCTCTGGAGATCACCTAGTCCAATTCCCTGCTCAAAGCAGGCTGCCCTAGCATCATGTCTAGTTGGGGTTTGAGTATTTCCAAGGACGGAGACACCACAGCCTCCCCAGGAAACCTATGTCAGTGTTGATCTCTCACAGTTATAAAGTTCTTCCCTACATTTGAATGGAATTATTTTATTTAAATTTCTGTCTTTTTCTCCTGTCCTTTTCCCTGGGCACCAGTGAGAAGACTCTGGTTGGGTTGTTATTGTCATCCGTCCCCCCTCCCATTGTGACAGAGTCACAGTGTGTGACAGCCGTAGAGTGGCTGTTAAACTTGAATCTCATCCCATTTACAGCCAGGCATTTTCATCCATAGATTTCAATATTGGCTCTTGAGCAAATATTTTTTTCCCTAGAGTCATGAAAATGACAGCAGGAAACCACCTTTTTTTAAAAAAAATCGTCTAGGTGAAGTATTTCTTTGAATATACTTCTTCCAGAACTACTTTTCTGCTTTTGATTTTTATGTTGTCACTGTTGTCATGTAGTTTACTTACTTAGGAAGGTATTATAGAGGGAGCACTTAAAACTTTTCCTTGGATGTGCTATGTGCACGAAGAAGGCTTTTTAATAGAGAATTTGGGAGACAAGTGTTGCCAGCAGAAGAGGGGACAGGAAGCCTCAAACCCATCCATCACTAGGATACCCAAAACAGATGTCCAAGGAATTTGTTTTCTAGCATGACCCAGAAAGGGGAGGTGTGTTGACACCTGTGAACTGCTCACCCAGACACATGCAGATTATCAGGACAAAACATCAGTGTTTAAAATAAATAAAAACATCTCATGAAGCAATATAGTTGAGTTAAATTAAAAAACCATGGTCAAATCCCACCGGCTTCAGGCTAAACACAGATTTACATGTTCTGCTGAACAGAGACAGTTTGGTGTACCTGAGCTCTGCCTCCCAGAGGGTTGCAGCCACCTCCTGGGGGGAAAAGTTTGTGGAGGAGAAAGATCTTCCCCTTCCCTTCTGCCGTGCTGCTAAGATCCTTTTAATGAGAAACTCATCTGACCTCCAAAGCTTCAGAAAATTATAAATTTCCCCTCTACCACCTTAAAATGCCAGTTACCCTTACGCTGACTTGAGTAGCTGGACACCCTAATATTTTGGAGAAAAGTCATTCCTCTTACAATCACAATGATATTCCCTCAGCAAAAGTGAACATCTTCCAGATACAATGACTGCCCTACATCCAGGCCTTCATTCTGCACATCCTGGCATGGAACAGGAAAGAAAGCAAAGTGCTTCCCGAGGTTAAACACAACCAAAAGGAGGACTAGGTACAGCTCACGCTGAGTGCAAGTAGATTGCTAGATCTTTGCATGGTTATTCCTGAAAGTAGAGGCTAACAAATAAGCAAAGTATGTGTGCCTCTGAGCAGATGTGGGCTGGAACAGCATCCTCAGCCATGCAAATATAGCACTTGCTTCCTTCTTTGGCCACATTTGTGCTACTAAGCAGAAACCATTTGCTAACCACACAGCAGTGGCATTCACATTAGCAGAAAACCAGACTCCTCGTCTCTTCCTGCTTTGATCAGCAGTTACTGACCACAGGAATAAACAGAGGGTTGTGTTCTTCAGTTGCTCCAAGCAGGATCTGCTGTTCTCACGCGGACATCAGTGACAGCAAGAACAGACCAAGCCTGTTCCAGAACAGCCCTTTGTCCTCATGTAAACCTCTCTCGCCAACAGGGGAGCGACACGCACGGCGAGGAAAGGACAGCTGAAGGAGGGTATTCCTCTCTCAAATCGTGTGTTTGGAAGAAAAAAAAAAAAAATTACATTTAGAAGCCAGAGCTTGAGACATCCCTGGTTTTAATCTGGAAATTGAACATAAGCTCCCCTACATCACTGGCAGTGGATACAGGCATGTCTGCTACAGAACGTGCTCCTGAGGGAAACTATTTGCTGCTAATAAAAAGTCCCAAATTCCTTGCAAATTCACTGGCCCTTTCAGAAAAGGGTTCCAGAAAGCTTAAAGCTCTAATCCAAATTGTTAATAATCCATAAAGAATACTGCATAATAATTCAGAAAACAGTTTCTTCCAACAGACAGTAAATGGAAACTGCCTGCTTTAAAGCATATTTTGACAGCTGCTAGCATCATTCAACATTTCAAATAAAAGAATCTGCTTAAAAGAAACCAAGTAAGGAAGTGAAAAAATTTGAAACAACAAAAAGGTCTCTTGTGAAAGCTCCGATTTTCTCCTCCTCTGTGTCATCTTCAGCTGTTGAATGGAAACACACTAGTGGGATGGGTGTTGGAAGAGAGGGGACTGCAGGGAAAATTCTGTGAGCTGTATCCTTTTCAGGGAAGTTTAATTAATGGCATTTCTGAGAAGAATTTTGATTGACAGGATTAGTGCTAGCACTAAAAGTTACTATTTGTGGATCCTGGAGCTCACAGCTCCCATAAAAATAAAACAGTTCAGAAAAGAGCTTTGTGCAAATGAAGGCATTCCCTCAGCAGGGAAGGTTCATGTGAACCTCTTCTGTGGCTTCCCTTCACATGGGTTTTTCTGTGGAGATAGGATAGCAGAAAGTCCCTGGAGAACGCACTCCCCATGAGGCAAAAGGTTTGATTCCATTTTCTAGGTTAGTCCTTGGGGAAGGTTTCTAAAAGGAGTCAAAATTAAACCCTAAGAATGAGTGTTCCCAAGTTTTGTGGAGGGAAACATTTGGTTCCACTTTCTTTTCTTTTGGATTTATTTCAGCTTTTAGTTCAGACTAACTTTTAGTTTTCAAAGTCCTACCTCCCTCCTACTAATAATAATCCAGTATTATTATCCTAGTAATAATCCAGTATTTTCCTAGTAACACTCAGCTCAAAAGATTTCAGTTCTCTAATTGCCTATAAAGACTTGGGACAAATGATTAAGTTGACCACAAGCATTGTGTTTCATTTGATTACTGTCAAATCTTTAAGTACTATCTCAAATAAACTGTCTTTGAGAAGGGGTAATGCATTACATGCCAAAACAAGAAACTGGAAATAAGCCAATGCTGCTCCACTGCAAAAACAAGGGAAGGACACAGCATTCCAGTTCCCACAGGAAGCACACACCAGTTTGCTGAACCATCCTTCAGAAATTTTGAAATGGAAGAGAAGAAGAATAAAAAAATTTGATTCTTTGGACTTTCTACATCCCTTCTCTATCACCTTCCTCAAACAGGGTAACATAGTTTAGACCCACTCATTCTATCCCAGAAGTTTCCATGCACCTCATTTGCATCACTTCTTGATGGTTTTGCCCTATTTTTCCCTCTGCTCTTCTCCTGCTTTCCTGTCCATCGTGCCTCCCCCACTGTACTGTTCTCCAGCTTATTTGCTCACTCCTGTTCACATTCTTGCTACACCAAACTTGAACCAATGTCAAGGCCCAGATTATCTTCCTCCTACTACTTATTGTTACTGTCCTGGTATCTACTACCTCTGATCCTATCAGGTTTGGGGTTTTTCCCCCATAAATCTCCAATCTCTCCCTTTTTGCGCCTCAAAAATGCTTGGATAACATTATTTCTTCAAATTATAATCATTCACATGCATTTGTGCTTGCCTTTCTGCCTTCTGACTGAAGCAAGATGAACAGAGCTAAACTTCCACAGAGGAAAAGCATCACGGTGCACCAGCATGCTGCCACTTATTCAGGAATAATGCAAAAAACCAATGCAAAAAAAGCTTTTTTGAAGTGGCTTTATTAGGTATGGAAAGCTTGTAAATCAGGCATCACAAAGACTGTCCCCAGTGGTAACATTATTGGTGATTAATACATATACCTTCTTCCATAGGCTGTTTCCAGTGACCCAACAAACCACCACTTTTATTCCAGCTACTACATTTCTGCCTGGGAGCAGCTGGAGGCTTGATGCCTTCAGCTCCCACTGCTGCTGGCAGTGTTTAGTAGGGATGACTGGTACACAAACCTTTAAGGCTACAGCATTACTAACTCAACTTTAATTAGCTTTAAAACGCCTGCAGAAAGCAGCAGATACGCCTGAGTACTGAAGGGCCTCTAGATGTCTACACAAATACTGAAATTTTAGTCCACTCAGGAAAGCAGACTGATTGTTACAGATGGACACCATCACCTCCACCACGTAAGTCATCAGCTTTGTCACCACATGCTGAGAAATTGATCATCACCCTGACTTCCTCCTGTTCTGCCCCATGGACAGAGGAAATGAAGTTGCTCGAGAAGGCAAAGCAAGCATCTCCATTTTCTAACTTTTCACTCAATGTGCAAACAAAACCTGGCACTTTGCAATCCATCATCTAAAGGAAAACCACCAAGGCTGCTCGTTGGCCTTCAAACACTACCTGTGTGCTCAGAGATACCTGAGCTTTGCCAAACCCACTCCATTTATTTTAATGAACTACAACTCAAAACTTCAATATGCAGTTTTAAATCTCTCCTCGCTTGGCAGCCACATAAACAGCAAGGAATGTGCACATGAAAAAAAGTTATCCTGGTCACACCTAGTATTTTTCCAAAAGGAAGGGCATGCTCAGGTACTGTAGATGAGAATCTGGATGACTGAGCCCCAGCTACTTGTTTAGACTGTTAGTCTTGATTTCAATGGTAGGAAATATTACATAAAATCCATGTAACACATACAAGCTAAGTGCAAATGATGAAAGAAATTAGCAAGGGAAAAGAGGCCAGAGAGCTGTTGTGATGGAAGAATAGCAGCTGGGAAAACTGAAGTCAACCCAGCTATGTTATTTTTTAATTAAAAATAAACATAGCCTTTGTTGCCAAGGGATTGGTTAGCATTCCATTTTACAAGAGAAAAAAAAAAAAGGAATTTTGTTTTACTTCATTCTCATTCCCTTCCTAACCTCCCTCCCCTCTCTGTCCCCTCCTTCCCCCCAAAAAAGTATTTATAGATTCTGCAAAAAAGAACATGGCCATAAAATTTAGTTCAGTCTGCAGCACCACACAGAACCACCTATTTTTAAGGCATTCTCTTTCTCTCACATCAATGCCTCCTTGATTAAAAATAGTCAGACTATCATTTTGGCTTTGTTAATTATTTTGTCTTTGTTAATTATTTTGTCTTCTGCGGCGGAGGTCCTTGCTAGCTGTACAAGTATGCATGGCTAAAGTGCACGTGTGTGAAGGATAAAAACCCTGTTCAGACAGCCCTTTTAATGAAGGTTTTAACCCATGTTAATCCTTCCAAGTTCAGCCTTGCTTCCTTTCAACACTAAAGCAGCTTTTACTCACATCTGGTTAGGGGTTTGTCCTAGTTTCTATGACATTTGCTTGTGTCCAAGACCAGTAAAGGTCTTATACAGTTTCGTTGCAGTCCTCACTTCACAAACCAGAGCATGGGGTCAGTAGCAGAGAAAAAACAGAGAATCCAAAGACTCAGTTCAGGATTTTCACACAGTCCAAGGACTCAAAGGTTAGCTATTTTTAAAGGCTGACTATCTCATTACCCTCTTTCCCCATAGCTTTTCATTCATTCATCTTACACGTTTCTTGTGTGCTTTTATTACGCCTGACCTCAGAGAAGGTTTCTGCTACCGAGGTCTTCTCCACACAGCTTCCACATCACATTTCAAAATCTTATCTGGCATAATCAACTTCTATTTTCTTTCTCACCATCTGCTTTGCTAGTTATACATTTTATTTAAGATCTTTTAGACCATTACTCATATGAAATACATATGCACAGGCAGTAGCAATTGTTCTGATAAAATACGTAGGAGTTGACATGGCAAACCTCCCCAAACCAGATCAATGAAATAGACATTTTCTATAGAAATATCCATCTTCAGCTGAGCAAATATATCACTTCTCATTGAATCAAAGAAAGATCTATTTAATAATTAGTCATTAAGCTAAGTGGTGAGAAAAGAGAATTGAGGTGAAGTAAGAATAACTGCATGTACATCCTGCATCTCAGGTAAGTACCATCATGTCATCAGCCTAAAGGGTGTTCAGGAGTGGGATTTGTTTGCTACCTGGACTATCTGGAATCACTCCAATTTACATTAAAAGAATGTGCACTGAAAAGGGGAATATAATTATTTAATTATTCATTCAGCACAGAGCAACTCTAAAGAGAGTCAGGACGAGTAACAGCACGGTGCAGGACGGCAAATGCACCCACATTTTCACAAGAGAAAGACCCAATATCCACCCCAGCTGCACAGAGTGGCGTTTCAACCTTCAGTCTTGCAAAGAGATCTGAAAACGGATTAGACTCAATTGTGTCTCTTTTTGCTTTCCTATTTAACAAGGCCCTTCTGTGCATCCCAAAGAATTTTGAGAAAGACTTTGAATCCATGAAAATTTAAAGACAGAAATAATTTTTCACCCAGCTCTGGTCAGTATCTGCTGACTCACATCCAGATTCCTCTAGTATTTGAATCTTCCATTGACTCCAGAGAAAATTTGTGGTTGACCACAGAGCATAAGCTTAGCTAACTAAATACCATAATGCATATTATTTGTCATGCAACAGTAAGCACAGGAGAAAGAGGATACTGGGTTGCAAAACATTTTTCTTTATGCTTTGCGTATTTTTTGGAATAGGAAAGAAAACCACATTAGGCAAAGCAATGTATTTGTTTTGTCTCAAGGACATTGGCTCACAAATAAATGTTACTGCAACTAGTCAGAGTTCAAGTCATTGTTGCCCAAACTATAAAAGAAAAAAAAAAAAAGAAAAAGACAAGGCCTTTGGAAATCAAATGTTATTGCTCATCCCGAGAAAATATAAATAACTCAACAGTTTAGTGACCAACAGTACACAACAAAATGAATTCTGAGTATTTAAGCATCAAAGCAGAGCTGAAACATTCTATGAACATTAAATCTGTTTTGTGGCACCACAAAATTGGATTCAGCGCTAGAAAATAAGAGAAAGGCAGTGAGAAGAGTAACTTGGCACTGGCAGACCCTAAGCATGCTAAGCTTCAGCCTCCCTGGGTTTTACACCAATTTCACTGTAAGAATAGATTTTAGTTGAATTAAACATGATTGGAGGGATGGTTTCATCTTTCAGATGGTCACTTGCTGCCAAAGTCTAAGGGTTACATGAAAATAGAGAAGTCAGGAAGGCTTCTCAGTTAACTCCTCTTTTTCCCAGGTAGGGTGACTATTTGACTACCAAAATAGAAACTTCCTAATTCTTACTGCTGAGGAGGATTCTATTATCCTTCTCACAGTGTTTTTGCTTTTCCTCAAGATCTGCAACAGCTCAGTCTAAAACCCAAACCAATGCAAAATCTTTGGGAGGTTCCTTCCATTGCCTGTAAAACAGCAGGGGGGTAGGTACAATGACAAATTCTGAGCAGGACAGGGGAACCAAAATAAAACTCAAAAGTGCAAGGGAAAGACAGAAGATCCTGTCTAGAGGGAAAGAGTTGTAATAAACTAAGAAATGCCATCAGTCTTTTTATTCAGAAGAACAGTCACAGCAGCAAGAATAACAGTGATTTTGCTGTTTCAAAAGGCTGGGAGGCTTCTCTCACCAGCACTATTTTGTCTTTTACATCTCAGACCAAGCAGCTAAGCCACTGAAAATGCAAGCATGTGCCAAAATGGGCAAAACATTCAAGACCATCCACATGTCCCATCTTCATCTGGCAAACAGAAAATGCAATGCTATTTACAGCCCTTTGATATTTCTTTGTTTCTCATGGGAAACTAGTTGATGTTGTCTATTGCCAGCTCTCATTGTTAACAACACTCATGGAGAGTTTATTAATTTTATGTCTTGATGCCATTTGTCCAAAGCAACCTTTCTGTAAGGGTCACATTAGATTAATAAACAGCAAAAGTATCATATAGACATCAGGACTCATTCACCAAGTGGAATTCAAGAAGACTAACGCTTAAATTTTATGTATTTCTTATTTAAAAACAGAACCCTCTTGTCAGCCTCAGGATTTCCTTGATCTTTAAGTTGTAGAAATATACAAAACTAAACAATAGTCGCCCACTCTGCTAATTTCTCCTATTCTGTAATATACAAAAACACAGTTCAAAGAACATTTCTATTTGAATACGTTCCATCTTCCTTTCCCAGTCCTGAAAATCTGTGAATGAAGTAGTTCATATGTGAAATGATGCCCATATTCATCCACTCTGTGGATGCCAAGTTAACACTTCTCCCAGCTGAAAGAGTGACTATTTTATCTGGAATGGCAAAGCCCTGTTCCATCAGAACTGCCCCATCGTGACAACGGCATGAAGTTACCACCAGTTTAGGTTCATTTCTTTTGGTCTAAGTCAAAGAGAGGATCTCTGGTCTCTACAGCCCCCAATGCTTTTAAATTTATTAGGCCACACTACCTATTACAGCTTACATCTACTGTATGAATACTTAAAATAATATTACCACCTGCAGTTGAGTGAAAAAAGCTGACAGAAGGAATAGCTGTAGAAATAAATCTGCCCTGTGCTTTAGATAAAAACATACCCAGAACACACAAGGATGAAAGAGGACCTGGAGAATTAAACCAAAGGGAAAGAAGATGTTAAAAACAAAGTGAAGCAGGGATACATAGGCATCAAAGAAGATGAAAAAGATGAGCAGAACAATTGGCACAAAGGGAATGAGACAGGTTTAGCAATAGACTTGAATAGGTCCATTACACCAGAGGCCCAAAGCAGCTCTTACAGTGCCTCCAGCTGTTGCAGCTGCATGGTGTCACTTCAAGGCATTATGACATTATTCTTTTCTATTTAGAATATACAGCATCTATAAAAATTATATATATTTAGTATATATAGTATCCTCAGTGGTGCTTGTCCCCTCTTCAGTCACCAAAAGGACAGATGATGTGCACTGCATGATTTTGCATCTAGTAAAGAGGCCCACACACCAGCAGAGAAGGAGTCTGTGTTGATTAGCTGTCAGATAGGAGAAGTGCACAAAAAAGCCTTATGACAACAAATACTTCATGCAACAGGGCTCATTCTACCTGTGTGTCCAGAAACAGGAGATTAAAAATAGATAATCAAAGGAAGGGGCGGGGGGGGAAGAGAAGAATGAGGGTTTGAGAAGTTAAATGGCTATTGCTGTAGCTCCAAGTTTAATCTACAAAACAGCTTTCATCAAAACAATTGGCTTGTTCTCCTCTGAGCCATTCATCATCTCAGATATTTTTCTGATTTTGACTTCTACCCACTAGAGATCAGAAACCTTCTAAAAAATTATCATCTGGGGATTCCTCAGCCAGAATTATGTATGGCCTACATAATTCCTCCAGACAGTGCTCCTTGACTTTTTCCCATAGACCTCACCCTTGCAGTGCAACGCCTGAAATGCCAGCTCCACACTGCAGAAATTGGGCAGAGTACTGGTGAGAGCAGTGGCAGCTGTGGCAGCCCACTCAGGCACAGGATGACTTCCAGTTAATGTTTGGCTGCTTTGCATTTTCCATCCAGGGTGCCAGAACTGGACAGTAGTTTTAGTGATCCTTCTAGCAGCAAATCCCCAATCCCTGTCATGGCTTTGCCCTCTGCATGTTTGTGGGAAGTCAAAAGAGCTGCATTCAGCATGAGGAAAACACAGCTGAAACTCCACACAGAGAAGGCTTCAGGTAATACTTTATTATCTCTTCACCTGGCTAAATCTCTATGATTTCTTGCAATGCACAAACACAAATATATCTCTACTCACTTTTAGTAAACACTCAACCACGTTAAAGTTTTTGTTTCTGTCTGTGGTATGCACAGGATTTCCACTGCACTAAGGAGTGATTCAAAGTTTTCAATCTCACAACAAACCTGTAAAGGAAGGAGTCATTTCTGCTCTCATTTAAAAAAAAGGCTGATTACGAAAGAGAGAAAATAACTTACCCAGTCACAGACATGTTCTGTGAATGAAGACCTTACGTGGGAGCCTCCCAGTGTGTCAAACAGAGAAACAGCTTTTTTATTATTATTTGGTTTTCTTTACAGGGGAAAAAATAAGGCCACTTTCTCTGAAAGAAACAGATTATTCATTTCCTAGAAACACAAAATTGGTTTCTGTCAAATTCTTTCAGTGGTATGCTCTGAAAAGGGAGAGAGGGCAGTGACAAATGTGGCAGAAGATGATAAACTGCTGCCTTCTCCAGAAATGGCAATTCCATTGCTGTCAGCTTGCTTTCTTGACCCAGAACCAAAGCGCACACTTTACACAGATTGAAGGGCCTCTTTTCACAACCATAAATGATATCTAAATCATTTAAAATAATGGGGGGAAGAGGAGGATGTAGAAAAGAGAGGAAGCTTCAGACAAGTCCCCAGTACTGTTGTGTTCAAAGCCTACAAAACAGCAGCAGTATCTTTAGTGCCCCTTTAGGACTGCAGGAGGATCACCTGTGCTTGGCGGTTGACCAAGCATCTGTGAAGATAATACATTAACATCTCCATAGAGTTAATGTAGACACAGATTTCTAAGTCTCCAAAGAGTGTAGCATTCTTATTTCTTCAAGACAGAATTTCAGACAGACGTTCATGAGAAATCTGTCTATAATAAATTTCTGCTTATGTAACAGCTTTAAGAGTTCTTGAAATCAGGACACAATGCTTAAAATGTATCCATTTGTTGATTTCTTCATTATTTTAAAGAGGAAGGTATTCCCTGGGAGTATTCAGAATTGGTACATGGTAGGTACATCTACACTCTGATCAAATCTCAAGTCTTCCTGAACTATTGGCACTTCTTCCATGAGGTGTCCCCAGCCTAAGACGAGCAGACCAACCAACTGCAAACCAAGCTCTTCTGTTCTTAGGACAAATACTCATAAAATTACTCCATTACCAGATGTGCAGATTCCTCTGTTGATTGATTTGTCTCCCTTTTTAAATACCTGCCTCAATACAAAGACTGCCTGGTTGTACATAGCAGTCATGGGTTGGTTTGCTTGCTCTCCTTGGTGCCCTGCACACCACATCCCTGGCGACATGCCCACAGCCAAGCAATAAGGGATCACACCATCAATGTAAACTTTACTGCTAGAGCAGAAAAGGGAGGCAAAAAAGAAATAAACAAAAAAACCCTAAACCGAAAACCTCACACATACAATTTCGCCAGTTCAATCTTGCCTTTACAACTGCAGCCTTTGGCTAATACACAAACAGCTTCTTCTAGGAAGAAAAAGCTGCACTACTTCAATGAGAAGTACAATTCTGAACAGATGCAGCTAAGCCCTGACAAATCCCTGGGTAGACGTCGTTATTTCAGTTTGAGAGCTTCGAGTGTGACTGGAAATCCGAACACTTTGAAGATAACATAAATCAAAGTAGCCTCTCCTTCAACATGGTGATTTCCTCTGCTTGGAGTCCCCTCCACTCTGAGAGAATGGATATAAATTAGTCTCTCAAAGCAATACACACTGTTCCACCAGGATTACGTGAAGTACTTTTTTTAAGGAGAGGAAAATGAGCTTTTTTCCTCGCGTCTGCTTGTACAGCTTAAAATCTTGTTATAATGACATGGTGCTGGGTGACTACTTTGGCTGTACAACAGTGACAGAAAATCAGCTTCCCTCCAGTTTAAATGCAGAGGGAAACCTCAGTACCATGGCATGAGGGAAGTGTGGTGACACGGGACAAGCACTCTTGGACTCACAAGCTTGGTGAGGGTTTTCGGTACGTTTCTGAGAATAGGATTACAGGCTGTACGATTCATGGTTGATTTCTGGTTCTGCACTTTCTTCCACCTCCACACCAGCACCATTAGGGCAACCAGATGATGATCTCTGTTTCCTCTGCAATGTCTTTAGATGTGCCATGTGAAGGCAGCCAGCTCAGCTCCCAGAAGTCATTTCAAGCATGTGAGCAGTGAGATACAGCTGAAGAACTGCTCAGTCTTAGAAATACAAACTGCCAAGACTGGAGCAAGAGCAGCAGTCCTGGGATCACTCTGTACCAGGGAGGAACTACAGCATCATGCCTGTTCAACTGGTCTAAAGGATGAGAACACCTTTAGGATCTTGTTCTTGCAACACTTTTCCCCTGCTCTTTCCTCTGCTATGAAATACCAAACACCACACAGACAATGCAATATGAGAGGCTTGCCACGTGCTTTGCACAGTCCAAAGACTGATTTCCAGCCTCCAGACTATAAGTGAAACTTGTCCACAAGACATAAACTGACCTTCATTTATATACTAGCATCCCCTCTGAGGGTATGGTGCTCCATGTATTATCATATTCACTTCTAATAATGCCAGAGAATAATCCCTATTTTTGCCTACAGATGGTTACATCAAGTAGTTAGACATTTTATATACACTGATAAATCTTACAACAGATGTAGCACAAAAATAGTGTGCAAACATACACACCATACTACCTTCCATAGTCTAAATAAAGTACAGCAGGGCACTTCCTCAGGTAGGAACTCTTCTGTAGAAATTAGTCCTACTGAGGTCAGGAAAAACACACATTAATAAGGTTTTGCTCTAAAGAATAAGCATCAATGGTACATTGATAAAAATGCATCTACCAGAACAATTATTTTTAAAAACTCTGCATCTTACAAGGAACTGCTCTAATTTCTGCCTTAATCAACATCATAACTTACAATACAACTTGCAATTAACATATGGTAAATAGCATCTGCCAATTAGACTATCATGTGCACTGTACATCTGATTCCTGTTTTCATTGGAATGCAGCTATTGGTGCTGGAACTTGTCCAGGGTCTCTGCTTTGGCCTCTAATGCTCTTTAGATGAGCAGCCCTCAACTTTATGCAGCATTTAAGAGGAAGACAAGATTCCTGCACATATGAATTAGGTCATAGATATGAACCTTGAAAGGAGGTTCATTAGTCATTTTTAGAGCTCCACTACTTTAAAGTAGAAGAAAATAAATCACAGAACACATCCACTTCATCACTGCATAGTGTCATCGCAGACAGCAAAGTTAAAACTGTATTAATCACACATATCCCACCATTTCTCCATTTGCTCCCTGACCATCCTTTCCCTTTTCTTCCTTTTTCTTTGTTAAACTTCACAGACTGGAAAAAAAACCACAGGCATTTTATTTTATTTAATTATTCAAGATCAAATCTCTGCTGTTGTCAAGTGTCTTTTACGGATGGCTAAGGATTCACACTTTCCAGGACCACCTATATTTGCTCAGCATCTGTCAGGACAGTTTTGCAAGCCTGCAGTTTTTGCTCCTGATGAAGCTGCAATACCCAAACACAGAGTGCTCAGCAAGTCACAGAGGTAGGAGATGTGAAGCCCCCTAAACTTCTTGCACATTAAAAAAAGAACAAGACAGTGAGGGATTCCAAGTAACTGCATGATCAAAGCATGAAGAAAAAAGAGAGCTATCTTAAAAGGTCCATAAATGTTGCTTTAACTTTCTGAAATCAAAATCATTCAAAGGGGCATGTTCCAAATTTAAAAATTAAAAACCAGATGTACCACATGGGAAGTCTGTGCTTTTACCTGCCTCGGTAACTCACGTTAGAGTGGCAAAACAATCTTTATCCAAAAGATTCCATAACTGGTGAAGGTGACAATTCTTTTTAGGGTTCCAGGGAAAAAGAATGCTGGGGAAAAAGCCACTGCCACAATTATCAGTCAAACTACAGAAAACAAAGTTCAAGCCTTTGAAAGACATCCTTTTACCAGCAAGAGAAAGTTGTGACCTAGGACTCAAGATGAGACTTCTCTGCCTAATTCTGTCATGTGACTTTGGGGTGAGATTGGGGACAGGGGGTTACCTCGATGCTGCTTCTTCCCCTACTGCCCTTTGATTCTCATCTGATCAGATTTTAAGTCTTTGAGGCCTTGGAATGCTTTTCAACATAAACAGTGCTTAAGCTCTCCCTAAACGTGGTATAAAACTATTAATACAGAAAATAGAAAGTGTTTTGGTTTCTTCTCTCTGGGATAGAAAGAATACCAATAGAAAGTCAAAGGAAGCACGCAAAATTTTCCACACTAATCTATTGACTGCATGCTGCAGAGTCAAGGTCCATTAGGAGCAGTGTGGGCCTTGCTCCAGCCTGAAAGCCAAAGCTCAGTTGTCATTTCCATCTGTGCAACAGCAAAGGTTTATGTGCACCATTCCATCGTGTGCTCCTGCTGCTGTCAAACGCAGAAAGGGAAGAAAAGGGAAACATGAACCAATGAAGTAATTTTCCTCCCCACATACAACCTCAGGCTGAGATGATGTCACATTTCACAAGCAAAAACAAGTCTGAATGACAGCAACATTTGAGAGGAGAATATCCAAAGGAAACCTGTGTTTATCAAAACTGCTGTTGAATCAGCAGCAGCATCCCTACTGCAAAGTCTGTAACAAATCAAGACTGTGTGTGATACGTGGCTGTCACTGCTGGGGAGCTTTGGCTTCCACAGAATGGAGAAAAATTGCCTAAAGGCCACATTCTCTCCGATGCCAAGCAAATCCTGAAGGGATTATTAGGCTGGTTACCTTTACTCTCAAGATATTCAACTTCCTGCTGAACTGTAAAAATCATATTGGTCTACTGACTGCTGTAATTTCTGAGAGCTCTCGATCATCTCTACCAAATTAAGAATCATATACAAATAAATGTAAGGAAAAAACTCAGACAAATATCTATATCTTCAATTAGACAAGTCAATAAACAAATATCTATATCTTCAATTCTTTTATTGGTATAAAAATGGGAAGGGTGGACAGGGTGGAAGAGGGCAGTCATGCCATTATGCCACTTGAGGTGCTGCTTCTTTCAGGGAATTTCTCTGCCGGACAGCTGTGGTTGGAGTGCATCTTTTTTGTGCCAAAGGTGACAAGAGTTGGACTGAGAGCATAACCCTCAGCCTTGACCTGTAGTCACTGCTGAAAGTCACGCTGTAATTTTTGTAAGTGTAGAAGTGCTTGGGAGAATTAAATTCAATTTCTCCTCACTCTGTATCTCCTCTCTAGATTAAGATGTATGCATACCCTACCTAGACTTACTAGATCCTGCATACCAGGATTTGTCTGGCTGTATCAAAACATAGACCTGCTGCCTTCCTCTTTTCTCCTCATAACCAAGCAGGCTTTAGCGAAAACAGCTTGGAGAGAACAAAACAATCAAGTGGACTCTGCTTTCCTCACATTTTACTCCCCTTGCTCCCGGCTTGCTGCTATTTCACATGCCCTACTATTCAGGACAGTAACCTCCATTTGAGGTAGGATTTGAAAAGGATGAGGGAAAAATTCACCCATTTTTTTCCCCCCTCGCACATGACTTTTTAGAAAGACAGGTGAGGAAGGTACATGACACTTTAGGTGATGTATTAGTGACTCCTGTCATTTCGGGGTAACCTTAGACTTGGAAAAAAATACAGCAAGCTTGAATCACATTAAAGCCCTGATTTAGCAAAGTGCTCCGAAACACATGCTTATAGTTAAGCATGTGCCTAAATGCTTTGCTGAATTAGGACCTATGTTGGTAAAACGGGCAACTGATTAATGGCTTCTGACAACCACCAGAAACTAATGAGCCACAGACCTCTGCTTTTTCCTCCAAATGACTGTACTTAAACCCAAAGGAAATTTCATTATGGAAACAGAAAACACTTATAAATAAATCATATGTGTCTCCTTCGCAAATATTAATTTTTATCTGTAATTAGTGGTAAACCCAAGCTTCCTTTCATACAGTAATCAGAGACAGTGCCATTTGCCCTATGAAGCTGCTTATTCTTTCAAACCCATCAATTTCTTTCTAGAACTCCATGGTTTAGAGAAAGCTCTGTGAACCCAGCTAAATCAGCCATGAAATATGCAGGATCCAACATAGGAACCAAAAGGTTTCCCGAGACAAACTTCAGGGTGAATCATGCCAGCACTGTACAACCCACCTAAAACTAAGAGCTCATCAACAGGACGTGCTGAAACCTGCTTCATGCTGTTTCCCACTGAGACACATTACAGGATCAAATCCCAGGGAATTCACGTATTTGCTAGCTCCCACATGAGAGGTGCAAAAGCTCTGGAACAGTGAGAGGATAACGCTGATCCTCAAAGATGCAATCCAGCTATTAGCCAAGTGTTCACCATTGTGGAGGTTTTCTGACTGGCCACGTGTTTTAGCTTTTACTTTGTTCATATTTAGGGGCAGGAAAATCCTATGGCACATCTCCAGGAGCCATGACATTCAAGCCTAATGTCAACCTTACCTAAATCTTATTAAACAACTTGTCTTGTTTTTCCTAGCACCACTCACCGCAGCACAACACTGACACCACTCCCAGCAGGATGAAAGGAATCACTTATGTTAACACTGATCTCACAGATACACCTAGAAACTTCAAGACCGTAAAGTTACAAAACAGGGACAGTAAAATTTGAGGTCTCGTTGTTACCACTCAAGTGGTATGCAAAATTATTCTCAAAATATTTCTTGAATATCCATCGTGGCCTTTGTAACAGAGATGAACTCTTAAAGGCAGCTCTGAGGAAAGAAAAGTGACATCACTAACATTCCTGAGCCTCAGGGAAATGACCAAACCCAATTTTTATTCTTTTTTTTAAATCCAGAAAAAAATGTTTCAGTTCCCTAGGTTTGTATCAGATCTCTATGGATCAGACAGACTTTAACAATGCCCCAGAGGAAAGGGTGGGGAGGCAAAAGGAAAACACTTGATTTTTTTCACAAATCTACAAAAATAAGATATTACATTACTAAGCACATGCTCAGTGTTTATACTTCTGTTTCACTGTGAAGAGGAAGACAAATATCTACCTTTGCACAAGTGACTTATCAATATGTTTATTGTAATTCAGATCCTGGCTCAAAACATACTTGAAAGTCTATTTCATGTTTCCATGGATCTCAATTACCATTTTGTAAATACACAAACAGGATTTTATAAACAATACCTGCAGCCAGCTAAGGTCTACATATTCACCACAGTGCCACGCACAAAACGTTCCTAGGTTCAGATAGAAAACTTTCAGCAGTTTCAAAAGGAAGACAAGGTGGTGAGCTTAAAAATGCATGTCCTTATCCGTGCAGTGCATGGGAAAGTTTGAAACAGCAGGTATTTCCTTTTCCTAGCACTGTGAAAAAATCTGCAGTGTATCAGTTATCACCCTAAGAGGTAAGCTTGGATATTTCTGAAGGTGAGTGCTGTGGCTGGGTAGTCACCAACACAATAAAGCTCAGCCCTTTAGGAAGTCTCTTCTGAGAATATTGGCCAGATTCAGCTTTACCCACACAGAACCCATAAAGTTGCATCACTGATCTCTGGCCCCATCCATCACACCCACACCTGGGCAAATAATATAAAAAACCCCTTGTATTCTTCAGAGGATTAGAGCTTTTTCTCTGCTTCATTACAGTAGCAGATACATTGCGAATTCTTACCACTGTGCTTCAGTAACAAGCCCAATTTTATACTTCCTAGGCCTTGTATTTCCACAGCTGTTTTCTCTACTGCATAGTTACACTGACAGGCACTCTTTTTCATTCTCCCTCTGTTTTACGAAGTAGAAAAAGCTGGCTTGAACAGAATGAACAGCTCAGTAGCATTAAAGAACATTGATGGACCTCTCCCTAGAAGTCTGCTGTTCTGAATTCAGCACACGGGTGCTAGGAACTGACAATCTCTTTGCCACCAATGTAGACATTCTCAATTTACTTCTTTAGGGAATTTTTAAGACCTGTCCTCTTCATTAACAATCATCTGAGCATTCAGGAAGTCTCTGGGAAGCCAGGCTGGAAGAAAACAGGACGATTCTCCCACTACCATGGTAAATTTACTTCAAAGGCTCCAAAATCTTTAAGCCATGGTGTAGCAAGGAGGATTAGAGGAGCAAGCACCTTGCTTTAAGCTGTCCCTCTTACATGGAAGGAGGTGGCTTCCACTTTAATAATATGATATCTTCCACAGGACTCTAATTCCAACAAAATATGTTTGTTCTTCTGTCATGGCATTACCTCTTCTTTCTCAAGATTTCTAAAACCAGATATTAAAAATTAATATGAAGCACACCCATAGGTGTTGGAGAAACTTGGCTCCAGACACATCCAGCCTTCCCAAAGTGCTTCTTTAATTGCTGTCGTAAGCAGTTGCAAGAAGCTCACTGAAGCATCTCATGCATGCATCTTCATTCCCCTCATTGCTCTAGGGCTTGTCTCCCTGTTTCAGTGTATTTTGTTTTTCAGCCTGACCTATCCTGTGAAGCCAGAACGTGGCTGAATACATCAGGCAGCCCAAGCCATTGAGCAGAGAGATCACTGACAATGTTCATTGACACATCTTTTGCTATTAATAGCTTAAAAAACCCATGAGAGATAAGAATTGAAAGTAAAGGGACAAGTAGCCAGAACATGCAAAATCAGGCCATTTTCAGCTTAGAGTATTCTCAGTTTGTGGGTTAAATCACTCCAAAAAATATGATCGTGGTTTGCTAATTGCTTTTGCAAACACTTGATAATCTTTTACTGAGGCAGTAATTGACATATCAAAAAAAGGAGTCAAAAAACTAAAACCAGGGCTGGTGGCACATCACACTGCAGGAACAGTGTCATATGGTTGGAAACACAGCAGCTACAAACAGCACTCCTTCTCTCTCGAGTACTGCTCAGCTCCTGCCTGGAATCCTGAGTATATCCACAGGTATACATCACTTCAGGAAACAGAGGAACAACTGGAAGAGAGCAATGAGAGCTTCCAGAGCTCTAGGAAACATGTTGTCCATGGAGAATTTGGAAGGGTCAGGCTTGCCAAGCCTAAAAACCAGTAATTCTCACACATATATCAGAGAAGGATAAACCCTTCACATCCCCCTGAGGGCAGGAGAAGATGTAATGTGCTTAAAATGGAGTAACAGAGACTGATTTTCTCCCTTGACACCAGCAATTTCCCTACCAATTTAGACCCTTGGGAAAACTGTGTAAATGGAAGGATAATTAAGCACTGTTACAGGTCAAGTGAGGCAAACTGCAAAGCTCTGCATGGGACACTTCCAGAACAAAATACACCACTCAAAAATCATTTTTAAATCGTAACCTCCGCTTTGGGCCAATGGAATGAACTGGATTAGCTGCCAACATTTTCTTCCAGTCTATCTTCTGTATTATTTGACACATTTTTTAATACTACCTGCCAGTTTCAGCCTAAGTGCTACTTGTGTGTCTTCAGCAAGAACAGCGGGGAGCTGGAGCTCCTCACAAGACCACAGGATGGAGGAGGAAGTTCATGGTCATCACCTTCTCCACAGAAGCACTTGCAGACAAAGGTTCCTAAGGATTCAACTGGCAAGACAGCAAATCCTCATAGCCAGAAGGTATCAAAAATCGATGACAGATGTTAACAAAACCAGAACCCAAGACAGTTTGGCTATGGACATTGCTAACCATAGATAACAATCAAACCAACATACAAAACCCCCATCTAAAGCCAGTTTGGGATGGCTGTAGAAGTATAATGAACTCAAGATGTAGATTTTTTTTTGCCAAGCATACAGTTTTATAAAGTCCATTAATTCAATTTCTTTTCCTTAAAAAATAAGAATCTGAACCTGAACAGTTAAAGAAATACAATGGACAGTTATGAGCTTTGACTTTCACTGAGTACCTATTTCCTGTCCTTGAAATTCTCCCCTTAACCACTACTGTTTTCATCTGAATTTCCCCACATATTTAATTTGTTTATAGAATTCCTTTTCCTATTATTATAGAGCTCTGATCTGTTACTCTTGTTTGGATCACAAGCATAACATGAGTTGGTATCAGCAATAGCTGCCACTCTACCACCATTAGCATTCTGCCTCCAAAAGTGGCTATAAGATATTTGTAAGGAAATGAAACAAATACACAATTTACCTATCAAAGCATGCAATAACAAGCAGGATGAAACAGGAGAAATTATTTTTCTGTATCCCTCAGCATTCGGCTTACAGTCTGGAGCATGAGATGCACTTACTTTTAACTTCACATGCACATCTACACACTATTAAGAGCCCTAAAACAATCTTTTTTTATAGCCAAGCCACTTAATCAAATTCTTGGCAAGGTGATTGAAATTCTGAAACAGATAAGAGAGGGGGTAGGGAGTGGGGAAGGGAAAATAGCAATAAGGAGACTTTTCTCCCCAAACCACACAAGTAAATGTAGTACTAACTCTTGAGCTCACTCTGCTTCATGCCACAGGCATATGGAAGGAGGCACATAGAAAAAAAAAAAAGACATCCAAACAACATCATTATTCTGTCCCAAGGGCAACACAGGTGGACTATAATTTATCAGTGATTCAAAATAGCTGCCTTTTATACACATAAAATAGGAGGCAAGATCCAGAACACACCCAGATCTCAGCTTCATGCTGCTGTCTCGTGTCTAGGAAAAAAAATAAAATCCAAAAATCTCCTCTTTGGTTATTTAGAAGTTCACTGAAGGCTTTGAAGTTTGGGTCCAAGCTGTAGCCAGCTCATCCAGACTCATGCTTGGGCTTGGATTCTCTGAGTTTGGATTCTCCGTGAGCCCAGCCACCCCATCCCTCCTGCTGTCACAGCCACATTCAAAGTCATACAGGTCACCTTCAGCAAAGTCACCTGGCCTTCAAAGTGACCATCTACAGGTCTGAGACCTCCTTAGCTCAAATCAGAACTCTTTTGCCTATAGCAATGCAATGAATATTTAGACCATAGCACGCTTTAGCAAGTCAGCCACTGGAAGCCTTTTCTGGAGACCAGGCTCCAAACCCAGCCCTCTCCTAAAGAGAATCTTAAGACCTCTGGACAAATCACATCTCTGCTCCCTCTCTGCACGGGCCTATTTTTGGGTAAGTTGGAAACGCTTTGGGCAGGAATTGCATTTCACTGAATATTCACATGGTTGTACAGCGTCACTGACATCCAAATACACCTCTGGCATAACCAAATATGTAACAGAACAGAACCTAATCTGGTTCTGTCAGGTCAGGTGATTCCAAATGGGAAAACTGAGGTACAAAAAAACCAAGGCATCTTGCCGAATATTCCTGTATCTGCTCACGGAGCTCAACCCAGTCCTGGTGGTTTAGGATTAAATCTGGGAAAGGTCCATGTGCAGATGATAAATAATTCAGTAATTAGTGAATTAGCTGTGGCAGAAAGAATTTCTGCTCAGGCTGCTCAAAGCCATCCAGAACAGAGGCTCTACTTCCCACAAGTGCAGCTTGGGTCGCTTTTGTTTCTGTGCCACGTTCCCCTGCCACAATCTCCCCTCTCACTGCTGAGGAGATGCTGTCCTCTGCTCCTGTCTGTGGTTCAAAATAAGTCTTAGTCTAGTCAAATACAAGCTCTGTACAACCTTTTTTTTTGCATTCTTTACAAGGGGTCATTTGGGGGGTTGCTTGGTTGGGATGTTCTTCTGTTTGCACATTTTCTGTGCAAGTTGGATGGTGCAGAGAGGAGCCATTTAGATCCAAATCAGAGCCTCCTATGTTCCTCTCATAGCTCGAGTTGGATCAGACTTCCGATGAAACTGTGCCAACATTTCAAACTGCTCTCAGAAGATTTTAGCTGGAATATCTTCTGGATAGTAGCTGTTCTTGGGAAGTCCCCCTAATGCCAAAATTCCATAGAAATGCTTCTTGCATTGAACTAAAGCCCTATGGCAGAGCTCCTTTCTGCAATGGCTCTAAAATGGAAACCAACAGAAATGTTTCCTGCTTCGTTTCCCTTAAGTGGATTCAGTATTGAGGCTGCATTTCCATTTGTTTTGTTTTACTGTGACATGGGCATGAAAAACAGTCCCCCAAAATCCCCTCCCTCCTACCCCAAGAGCTCATGGACCTTTGCATACCCTCCTTACAATTTTTCAACATTTCATGAACCTTTCAGTCCTCATCCATGGCTCCAGTCTGTGGAAAAGCCTTCACCTGGGCAGTAACTTCCACGCAAGTGGTTTTGTAACCTTCCAAACACCAAATTCTACATGCAGTGGAAAATTCAACTATCACTAAGAAAACTTTTTTCCAACCGTTTATCCTCAGCCACCTCAGAGTACTCACTTACAAATATAAACTTTGCTTACTAAAACTATAAATCATGCATGGCTTTGTAAACCTCAGGGAGCATCACTGCAAATTTCCCAGCTCACAGAAGCAATACTGGACCTGGTTAAAAAGACTGCCCATGAGTGAGCCTGGATTTCAGATATGTTACAATACTCGGACCCCCTCACCAGGTATATAACACTAATAAAGACCAGGTCCTCACAAATTAACGTCAACCGAATGTTACTGCACTGAAACCTTCACCAGATTTGTATCTTAAAAACGATGGGTAGAGTTGGAAAAGTCTGCCTCCAGCTGCATCTGCTTCATGCAGCAAATGCAGGTTTTTTTAACCTGATAAATCCACATGCTGTGCCACTGAGGGGATTTACCAGCCTGGGTTCAGAAGAATCATTTGTAACGTGTCATACTTTACATGAGTTCAGAGTACATGCAAAAATAGTATTTTATTCTCTCCATGCCCCACTCCTAGCTCTGCTACATTTTTTATGATATTGTATTCATTCTGTGCTGATATAAACGTGCCTAAATAAAAGACACACTTACTTCCTCTTCCAAGACTGTCAACCAAATCTCTTCTTGCTTGTGCTGGTCTCTCAAACTAAAAATCAACAGCTGGGTAAAACAACAAAGCAAACTCGGACATGTTAAAACCATATTCTCAGTGGGTCTCTAGTGAACTTCACAGAGGTTACACTCAATATAAAGTTCATAATTTTCATTTGATTTAGTTCATCTCTTCTTTTAGCAAATACATCATTATACAGAAACAGGATTTTTCTTGATGGCCCTCCTCAGCTTCCACAAGCCTGGACAGCATAAGCTTACAGGTCATGTAATGTGGTTTTCTGCAGCCATTTGCCCAAATATTTTATATTTCCACTTCTTTTTATTTTCCAGATCATGCAGAAACTTGAACCAACCCTCACAGCCTCACCAAATGCAGCTATTGCAGTGTAATTATCCACTAATACAGACGTGAGGGTCAAGTAGTCAAAGAACTTGTGTAAGTTCATGCTCACCATCAGCAAAAAGCTGAAAGGTCGGAAGTGATGTGATGATTCCAGCCCTCCTGGCAGCACGGTGCTGCCTTGAGCTACAAACTACAGGCACAGATTCAGCCATCTCTGCATCTTTGAAAAACATCACCAAAATTTGCGATCAAAAAACTTTAATCTGGCTTTGTTTAACCCTGGGGTTTTTTGTAGTAGGCATCAAATAATGCATGATGGGGTAGCAGAGTCCGTGCAACATTAAGTGAAACACACAGGGCAGAAAGGTGATATCCCTAACGCAGCTCTGTGATGATCACACCTGGAACACTTCATTCAGCTCTGGAGAACTCATTTCCTTAATGACAATAACAACCCAGAGGAAGATCACAAGAGAGCCATAAAAGTGTTAAGCAAGCAGAGAGGGACTGACTTACAAAGAGATTAAAAGAGCTATGGATGCATCAACTAAGTTTTAAGTAGGGGATGTGACAACTGCCTGCAAGTATTAGAACAGCATCAGCAAGGATAGAGAATCATTTTAGTGAAACAAAATACAGGGAGCAGCAGTAAATTAAAAATTACGAAAACATTTACTGATCAAAAAAGGTAATTTTAATAGCAAAATCTACTGGGGTATAGGGTAGACCTGATAATAAGCAGTTGCTTAACCAACACAACTGCTTCCAGAATTCTCATCCCTTAAGAACATAAAACTTGTCAGTTAAACAGTGAAGATTTTCTATTTTGGAATTTCTCCAGTGGAATATTCTATCCCTTGTTGGGGAAGTTTCAGACATCCTTACCTCTGAAGCTACACACATCAGGCCCATTGCTCTTGCACTACTCCCAGGTAGTTTGGCTCCAAACTCAAGCCAAACTCAAGCAAACCCTGAGAGTCACCAATCCAGTGTTTTGCCTTGCCTCTCTACTGTGGGCTGCCATACCTTGGAAAAGCCAGCAATGGGAATGGGAATGTTCATGTCATAGCCAGCCAGACTCCCTTCACTCTGTTTTCACCTGAGTAACATCACAGTATGTAACTGCTGGGGTCTGATTTACAGGATGATCAATATCTAGGGATGAAAAGCACAAGGGAACCACAAACTCTGTTATAACAATGTCCTTTGTCTCGGAAAATGCTCTTTTTTTCCCGTACTGTACTTTAATGACAATTTTTAAAGGGTTCTATTTGTCTTACTCTATTAAACCTGCTAGTTTTTAAGAAAAGCAGTGGCTGTCTACTCTATAAAATACGAGCACAAGCAATAAGTACATCGAAGGCCTATTGCTGGCTGGCCAATTTCCACGTATCCTAATATGGTTAAGAAAATGTTTGACTGGAGCCCAAGAGCAGAGTGCCAAATTTAACAACTCTGCAGTGAGCAGAGTGCCACAGAGCCCTCTGCTTAGGCTCACTGTAATTTCAGCCCAGTGCAGTGGCTGCCTGTTCACATGAACTAGCCCATAATTGTACTTGTGCAGAGTTACAAAGCCCAGAGCCTTTTGTTCTCCCTGCCCTGCCAGGGAAGGTTCACGCTTGCTGCCGTACAAGGCTTTCAGAGACAGCAGCTCATTGGAGTGTTTCCCTTCTTGGGCTAAATATATTAAGGAAATCCTGGGTATCCCGAGGATATAAAAGAACGTGCACTGTATGAGGCACTCTGGGTTTGTGTAAATAGTGAGGTTTTCAAGGGCTCCAACACGAGAACACACTTTCTTTTCCCACTGCTGACGTACATAGGAGAGGTTTTACAATCTCAAACCTATATAAAGGGCAGGTGTTTTCCTCACTGTTTTGCTACTACTGCCATTTCTGAAACTTGGAAAGGTGAAGGCTGCTCACCTGCCTCTGACCCCACTGTAAAATAAACCCTGCCCACTTGTGTTAAGCATTTGCATTTCAGTCCTCCGAATTTCAAAGCGGTTTAGGATTTTTGAAATAGCCAAGACAAAGGGTGACAAAGTAAATGAATTACATTATCCAGGTCAGTCTTCAAACCACGCTTCAGTCTTCCCACTTATTCTTTTTTGTAATGCCACCAAAATCACTGCAAAGCCTGATAATAGAGATTTGTTGACAGAAGAAAAGGGGATTTTTGAGTTTAAATCAGTGAAACAACTCACTTTAGGCCTTAAAAGAACAATGCTACCTTGATTATGCAAAAGAGTTAGCTGGCCTCTCCCAGATCATTTCCTATGAGATCATATGCAGACTTGGAAACAGAAGGGACTGGTTCAGGAAGTTTGGAAGCCTTTTATGGATTATATTAACAAGGCACAGGCTGTTCCCTAAAACTGATTGTACATCAAATTCCATTGCAGCCACATGCCCTTGGTTGGAATGCTTTAGCATATATGATAGTACCAACAGCCACCAAAAAAAGCAACAATTCTGTCATTTAATCCAATGTTCCCCTCTGTCTTTTTTTCTTTTTTTTTTTTTTTTTTGAGTACTGGGTATTAATTTTAATTTTTTGAGGTACAGCTAGCATACAACAGGTTACAGTGGGAAATCTCTTCAATTCTCTACAGTTTCAAGCATCCTACACAGTCCAGCTACAGCTTTTTACAGAGTTAAATACCTGTCTTACATCAGCAGAAATAAATGTTCAATTGTAAGATTTTGGAATGATACCTAACAGTTATTAGAAGTCAGTTTTACTTTTGCTTCTCTGGTAAGTACTAAGACAAAAACACATTTACACAAAAGCACATCAGTGTCTGAAAAAGACTTTTTCTTGCTATTTGAGGTCTCAGCTAATGTATTTACTACAAAACATTTTCCAGTCACTTCAGTTACTATACATTTACTCCTGATACAGAAAATTAGAAAGCAAATCAGAAACTGCACTCCTTTTCCAAGAAATAACGCTGTGCATTCTCTTTATTTTTTAGAATTTCACAGCTAGGCATTGTTTTCCTGGGGATGCATTTGGCTGGTGCAGATGCCTGACACACACCAGGAATGCCCAGTGGTCCAGCAGGTTCATGAGTCTGTAGAGACACCCCAAAATGCTGCGCTTCTGTCTGGAAGTGTCACAGCACTTACAGAGGCTGTGGCCTTCAGGCTCTTCAGCAAGGCTTCTGTCTCAGGTGGGTTTCATGTTAACTCTGTGGTGATGTATAAATTGCATGCTGAACTTGGTAAGACCTACACTGTGAGAGGCTGAATTTCACAGTGGGAGGCAAACTGACCTGTTAAAGGAATTAGATAACACTCACCCATTTATTAGCGATGAGACCGGCAGATTCAGTTTTCAGAGGAAAGTAACAAACCATTTTCAAACAGCATCTAAGAAAAGTTATAATCTTCTCTCCTATTTTACAGATGGGGGAAGAGAGGCGTGGATGAATGAAATGCAGCTCCCTGCCCAAGCCCAGCTGGTCAAGAGTAGCATCTCTTGCACCCCAGCTAAGTTCTTTCCCCATGGGGTTGCACTTTCTCCTGCCACCTCACTGATGCCATGGCTGGAGGACCAAAACATTTAGCGTGAACATTCCCCCCAGCATTAAACTGCCACCTCTTACTAGAAATAAGACACATTTTGGTTCTTGTTGGGACTGGAGAGAAATAAGAGGCATCGGAGCCTGAGAGGAATGAAAACCTCAAATCTATTATAATTATTTGCTATCTGTTTAATAATGGTGTTCTCTGTGCCAGGGAAGATGCAACAATTAAGAGACAACCACTGCCTTTGCTTAGTTTGGGGAATAACTACTCCTGATACAATCTCCCAGGAATCCATCCTCAGAGCCTTGCCCGTCGCTATTTATAACTGAGTAAATATTAGAGGATTCACATCTTTTGCCCTGAAAAAACAAGACCTTTGGCCTTAACATATCTTTGGAAAGTGTTTCAGAGAAGCCTGTTGCTCTGCAGCAATATTTCCTTCCATTAAAATTCCCTCTTAAAATATATGGCCCAAAGGAGGAACACTAGACCTCAAAGATACCACAAATATGGACAAGTCTGCCTGCAGGCATTTGGAGGCTGGGAATTTGCCCAAAACATTATCCTTCAAGAATTAACCAACTCTCTGTCAGCATAGTTAACAGCCTCAAAAAAATCCCCATTTACTTTGACCTACCTTTGTCAGGACAGCTCACTAATTGAATATTGCACTGTTTATCTCTGCTTAAGGTTTAATTATTCCCAAGAACTGAAACTGGAGCCTTTATAGATCTATGTACAAATAAAAAACCCTGTGTTTGGGAGCCAATATTGCCCAAGAAATTCACTTTTAGGTTTCTATTCGCCTGGCTTCAGCCCAGCTCACCCTGCCTCTTCTTTCCCTCATCTCCTGACATACTCTGTGATAGCCAGAGGAGCAGGCAGGGTCCAGCTGACCACACAAACTCAGTATGTGCTCAGGACTCTGCTCTGCTTGGCCACTTGACCCTGCCGGTGAACATCAGTCATCATAAAAGGTGAACGAGAAAAACAGTACTGAGGCAACAGAACTCTAAGACAGAAATTAACTAAAAGTGAGTGCAGACCCAGCAGCCACCAGCTCTACCGCGTGTATGACCACAATTTACAAACCTTCCCCTCATAGGAAAAGTCAACATCAGATCAGATCATGCAAGACACAGCCCCTGATAGTGACAGTCACTCCAGAGAGGTGTTCAGCAAAGCAGGGGAACCATTCAAAGCGAGTCCTTTCCTTACCTCCTCATCAAGGTTGGCTTCTTCACTTAAATTCTGAATCCTTTTTGTTTTCCTTAGTTTTCAGTACTAAAAGTCTGCATTTTAGTAGTACTTTATATAAGTGTTGCATCCTTTTGAATCAGTGAATTTGCTAGGCATGACATCATAACCCCCACCTGTGCAGTCAGAATGGAGTTTCCTCACTCAGAGCAATTTGGGCTAAACAGCAATTATAAAATAAGTACAGCCTGGGAACATTTATTATTATTATCATCATTGCTTAGCAAGACTCATATCAAGTGCTGAAGCAACAGTCTTTTGAAAGGCAAATTTCCTCCCACCTGGCAAGCAGAATTTTTTACATGTCCCTATCAAACTAAAACCAGAACATCTGGGGAATAGAGAGTCATTGACTTCGCTGACATATTCAGCAACATTATTATCTTAATGACATATAATGGTCTCCATATTCACAACTTTTCACCAGGAGAAAGCCTGGTGTGGCTGCTGAGCTGACCTCATTACCTCAGGTACCTGCGTGTGCAAAGATGACCACATGTAGGGTTAATGACAAAGACACAGAGTCAGGCCTTCCCAAGGGAAAAACACCCCCTTCCCCATTCAGGTAATTTCCAGGAAACAGGAGATTAATATGGAGCCACAACATGGAAAAATTTCTCAGTGTTTTAGAGAGTTGAATTACCATGCACATACTTACTTATAATTCTTAGCACCAAAAAAAAGAGGGAAAAATCAAGGTGGAAAATTCCCAAATACACAAGTAATTTCTGGCAGTCAGTTTGATCAAGGACAGCCACAAAGTGTCTTCCAAAGCAGGCTGATCACTAACCCAAAACCATCTCCTTCCATACCAGACTTTGAGTTTCAAAGGAAGCTAAGCTAACACTGAAGTGCAGCTCATGATAGCAATTGTCTCAAATGAACAAAATATAGCTCCAGAATAAAAAAAAAAAGCATAAACAGCATATATCTCACCAGATATGATGCCCCTGAGCCTGGAAGATGCTGCCTCTTCAGCTCCCAAGGGATTCTTTGAGTAACCCAATGGTTACCACAGGCACTGGAAAGATAGAAGTGTTTACGTGGGGGGATGAAGAGGGCACCAAAGGCAGAAAACCTTTGCAGTCGGGATGATCTAGAAAGCAAAACAGATCTTGATCCTTGCTGCAGTTTCTAGATACTATTGTACCACTGACTAAACTCACTTGCTGCTCCTTTTCTTTTTCCAGTGACTCCTCTGTGAGGAAGAAACTCCCAAGCAATAAAGGGCAGACTGCTCCATGCATCTGAAGTCCCACTACAGAAAAAAAGTGGCTTCCACTTGCAAGGGAAACTGCTCCTTTCACCTGATCCTGCTGCCATGACTGTAACCCAACCACAGTGTAACGCAATCCTGAGAACAGCCTGGGAAGCACCAGCCACAGAACTGAGAATTTTAATATCCAAACTGCACCGATTAACATGGAGCCAAACCTGATTACGCCCCCATTAATCACTTCAGGAAAAAAAAAAAAAAATCTGAGGGAATTCCCTATTTCTTTTGGCTGTAGACCAGCAGAGAGTTTCTTGATTGCTGGCTGCCTCCGGTCAGAGATGCAAAAACATTTGGCTATTTGTGCATAGCTGCTGGATTGCATTTACATGGGTTTCAGTGACAGGTTGTTTGCCTGCAACAGTGACAGAACAGCCACCTTCAAGCAACAGCTGGAATAAATGAGAACTTAGCACGTGGTGAGAAAAAACTGCCTCTGACCAATGCCTCAGGGGGAGAACTGGAGGGAGTTCTGGGGAGAATAGACTCAGATCTCCAATTTGGAGTAACCTAAGCCAGCTGGGAAAGCTGCTCAGAGGCTCTGCTGACTCCCATCCACCTCCATGCACAGAGGCAGTAAAAAAGACTAAACTTTCAGATGTTCATATACTCAGAAGACAAAAGGCTGGAATTACAAGGTGAAGAGAAATTTTCTTTATCTGTTAAACCAGATGAAGAAAGATACCAAAAACAAGCTGGCTTCACAATCAGCTTTTAATTAGACAGAGTTTACCTTCCCACCTAATCAACACAATCAGCAGGTGGGCTTAAGAGTATTCATTAGACTCATTGTCTTGAGCAAGAGATTTGACTAAGCCCTGAAAAAATACATCATGCTTTTGCAAGTGACAGTGCAATTTTACACTGTTTCTTCTAAATCCAGAAGCAGTAGCGTCGAGGGCAGGGAGGTTGCTTATCTCAGAGAATTTTGAGGTGTTTGTTCCAATTTTACACTGCCTGCCAAAGGAGGTTTTTGAAAGTAGTGTGTGATGGAATGATGAGGGAGGCAAAGTTTCCTCCACGGATGCAGCACTGTGCTCCACCATGGCTGAAGACAACTTGTACCCTGCTGTTTTACAAAAACAACAAACACCTTTGCTGCCCCAAGAGCTGCAAAGATGGAAAACCACAGCTGTGTCCAGCTAAGATGGCAGTTCCTTCAGGAAACTCTATTATGGACCTTTCCAAGACTGTATCACAGTAAATACTGAAGAATCCACTTTTTCCTGAGGTTTGCCAAATCCAGCAGATCTGATGAAAGGAACGCAGGTTCTCTTTGTGCAATGCATAAATCCAGGTTACGGGACTATCTCATCTTTAATAAAACTCCCATTAAAGTCAGTTGTAGTTGCATATTCTAACCCCGAGCAAATCCAGATCCATCCTTCCATCAAGAAAATGCAAAACTATTCCAATCACTAATAAAATCCAAGGACTGACATGCCATTCAGGAGTCATGTAGCTACATGAGGTGATCCAGGTCTTTCAAGTAGAAACTCAGTTCTTACACCTCTCACCCTGCATAGCTTATCATAGCTGTGGGAAAAAAATGCCCCATCATTTACATACAAAGAAGAAAATATAAATTCAAGGGTACATTACAGTACAGTTAAACAGCTTTAAGTTGTGTAACTTCCTGACTGCTGAGATGTTCTGCAGATAACGCTGTGAAGGTGGACGTTAGTCTTAGTCAGAAGAACATCTTGTTTTCTTTGTAAGGCTTTCACTTAGCTTTGTTTCCTGGGATACCTTCACACCAAGTCGTTCCTAAGTGCTCTCATTCGCAGGGTACTTCAGCGTTCTCCTCACCTACCAAACAAGATTACTCACCTTCTTTAAATCAGGCACACGTTTTTTGAGCCAAAACATACACACACACACATTCCTGACCAAGGACATGTTTTTCTTTCATGGGCTGTTTTTACTCTGCAGTCCTAAGCACAGTACTAAAAAAAACTTATAAAAAACGAATTCATTTTGCCAAATATCTTCAAGAATTCCTTATGGAAACAAAACTCACAAATATATTTCAGACATCTTCCAACCCACACCGCTCTATGATTCTATCATCTATCAAGTGAAATACCATGAATGAGCAATTGCTAACAACTAGACATGATTTGAGCCAGAGGAATTTTTTAATCCACCTGCTGATATACTTTGATACTGTTTCATACCACATAGCCTGCAAAATATCAAAGTCAAGGGACACCAATAACTAAAAAGCTTGTATCAAATTAATCTGTTTGGTTCAAGCTCAAGAAATCTCAGCATGACACACCCAAAGGAAAGGTGAGAAAATTATCTTGCACTTTGTTCTTAAGAGGAGCGCAAAGTGCACCGCAAATGAATTTACCTTATTATTTACCTCATTATTTCTTCAATCTCCTATAGACCATCGCATCATCATATTTACTTACATAATGATCAACTGATTACCAGGTGGAAGAAATTGAGGTTTGAGCACCAAACCCAAACAGCTGTGGAAATATAAACTTTCTCTTCCTCTTCAAGAAGTCAGTCCTTCCTTTCATAACTTTATAACTAGAGATAGCTACTTCTAAACAGAGCAGTAGACCATTTAACATTTTATAAGCAAACTAAATCATGTTTTTAAATCATGTTTTTCCATTGTTCTTTCCCCAATGTGAAATTCTGTTCTCTGTAGGAAGGGGGAAATTATCATTTTCAGAAATGTTTCTCACAGAGGGCAATCCTCATGGGCCTTAATCCACAGGATTAAGTCTGGGAACATTTAGATGGTAAAGCCTGCATTAGAGCAAGGAAAAACAATAGCACTGACGGCTACCTATTTCCAATCTACTAGAAAAAGCTTGATCCTCTTTTCCATAACCTAAACAAAGAAACAAAATGCCTGATTTCATTGCAACACTCAGGAAATGGCAAAAACTTAGAAGTTTTGGTTGACCAAAGTGCTGAGGACAACTCTCCCCATTATGGCACAAACATTTAAAAACCTACAGAAATCAAACCCGGATTTCTGAATATCTTTGGAGCGCTGGCTCAGGGCTGTTAAAGCAGGAGGCATGAACAGCAGCCAAAACACTCACTGAAACCATATCAGGGTATGGCACTGATTCACAGGAAAGCATTAGATGTGCTGAATTACCCCACTTCCTAGAAATTCTGGTTGCAGAAGTTCCCAGGGATTACTTGGCCTGGTTTTTTTCAGCCCCTAGGATCAAAAGACATTACAACCCAAGAGCATTTGGGCTGCAGACATTTTAAAGGAGACAAATGGCAAAAAAACCCCCTCTTTTAGTGCAACCAGAAACATCATCTTCCATTTACAATCACCTGTAGAGACAATATGAAAACCACCATCCATCACAGACAGCAGCACCTTTTTGGTGCTCTTACAGCCAGCAACCCACAGCCCAGAACCACACATAAACAAAAGAACATTTTAAATGCTCTGTAGGGTCATCCTCCGATTCAAATTCCCAACTCCTCCAGCTGACCAGGCTGAAGACTGAAATTTGACAGAAAGGTGTCATAGGTTGAAGCTTATAGACTTCTCATGTGCTCTTGAACATCTCACTTAAGATGTCATTTTTCATAGGCGCTATATATAGAGAGAGAGAGAG